>LPNX010788915.1:598173-621116 GCA_001517045.1 Pseudotsuga menziesii | reverse complement strand
TACTTCCAAAGGTCTTTTTGAAGTCCGAACAAGTTATCCCTGTCCGGTTCACCGGGCTCACTTGATAAAAACCACTAAGTACAACTTAGGTGGTAACAGTTGGCAGGTGGTTTTGGGATACATTAGTTGCGCAACATCATGGATGTTGCGCAAGCTCAAAGACACCGCGCAAGTGGAAGATGGTGCACAAGGCGGAGAATAGAATATTTTATATATTTTGTGTCATCTTTTGTAGTTTTGGACCATATTTTGTGGATATTGGTCATTATTTTGTAGAATCAATTAAGGGTTAGTTAATAAGTTGTCTAAGTGGACCTTGAATGTAAAGGCGCAAGCCTATAAGTAGATGGTGAATTGTAAGTGTTAAGTATCTTATCTTTGTATCATATTTCCTTCGAATGATCTTGAGACATTGAAATTAAGTCTGTCTGAGTTTTTGGTTATGTAATATCTGTGCATGAACTGATATCTATTGATCTGTGAACTGTTTTGGAGAATCTGTGATTTTGTACGGAAGTAATATGACAAGACAGAAGTTGAGTTGAATCATTTTGTTCTTTTCTGTTTTCCTATTTTACTATTTTTTGCGACTCAATTATGAACGCTATGTGAATCCACAACATGGATTTGTAAATGATGTGATGTTTCCATGTTTTACATGATGTTATTATGTTGTATTTGTTTGCGCATCAATGTGTTTACCATGGTTATGATTGAATGATGCGATCTGTTGAAGAATGATAATGAATGGTTATGTGAATGCATAAGTTGAATGATTTGTTAATGTCGTGCTAATTTGATAATGGTTTGTTTCCAGGATCTTGTTGCGACTGAGGGGAGGACATGTTTTGGCGTCTGATGAGACAAAAAATTCAAGACTGGTTCGACCAGAAGCTATGAGAATTTGGTGAAAAGGAAAATCAGAACCTTGACTTTACGATGGATAAGTAGCTGGCAATGTACATACACGACGGTCCAAACGAGTATTTTTTCGCTGAATTTCCCATTATATTGTACGAGTGGTTGGCAGAATTTACCTATCGCAAGACAAATTTTCAAGGAGGTGAGCCAACGTCCTGGACCCCTAAATTGTTCTAAGAGTTGAAGGAAACCAACAACAAGGCATCGCGGGCTGTTGAAGTATGGTTGGACAATATCTTGGAAGGCTATATCACTGAGTTTACAGTTGATAATACTAAGTCCTACAATGAAGCAGAAAGGAAATTTTTCAATAGACCAAGAGATAGGTTCTTATTGTCTTTGCAATTGTCGATTAAGATGCTTGTCTGTGAAAAAGGCATATTGAAGATGCACCTCAAGTAGTAGAACTCTGGTGTGCAGGGGTTGTGGATACTGCAAATCAAGGAGGGAGACGAATTAAATGATACGGGGTAGATGGGTGGAATTTATGACAAGACTGTGAAGGAAGTCGAGGAATAAAGTGGTATTATGAGAGGAGGATCAAGGTTTCAACAAGAGAAGAAGCAGAGGATAGGGGAAGGTCCTCCTACGATCAAAACGCAAGACTGCAAAGGAAGACCACACAGGATGAAGCAACCTTACAATGATGATGAGGATGAATAGACATGGGCTACGCCTAAGGTAGAGGTAATATCAAACCCCAGCAACAATGTACCCATGCCTCCACGCACTACATCGCAATCAGGAAGAAACACAAGTTCAACACCGACTTATTCAACGTGTTAGCAACACTCTAATAGTATTAGTAGATCATCATCTATAGGAAGAAGGACCAAGATGGCGGGCGATGAGGAAAAGTTACCTTTATTTCATGGGAATGGGACTAAGGATCCTGAGCAATACTAGTTCCAGTGTGAGGCGGTATGGACTGTCAAAAAACCCATAGATGATGATGTCAAGAAGGGACAATTGGTGACAACTCTTTGGGATCGCACACTATATTTGTATATGAAATTTGTACAAGTTCCTATGGGGACTCCAGCAAAGAAATTGGAAGAAGTCAGGAGAGGCCTTATCGAAGAATTCAAAAAACCAAAATCTGAAGCGCAGTACATTATAGAATTGAAAAAAATTAAGCAGTATCCAAATGATACTGTTTGGGATTTTGATCAAAGATTCAAGACACTAATGGAAAGAGTTAGTTTTGAGATGAGCGACATCCAGCATAAATAATGGTTTATTGCAGCGTTTCTAACTCATATCAGACTACCGCTCACGTAGTAGAATATCGTGACATAGAGCGAGGCTCTGGAGATCACAATGAAGTTGGAAGCTTCACCGGTTGGATAAAATGCAGTCGGGATGAATCCGATTTAGACGCAATTGGAAAACTTGACGCTCGAGTTGCAAGATAATAAGAAGGGAAAGGAACAATGTGAGGGTCTCTGGTGCACTCAATGTCACGTAGATGGACATACCAAGGATACTTTCCCATATTTTTGAAACTACTTGTTATCAGGGGTGTCAAACCCATTGAGTTGTGGAAATGTACCATGGTGCCGCATTTGTCAAGTATATGGGCATCGACATGAGGAGTGCAGATATATGCAGAAGATGGCGACGAAGCTAACGACCCTATACTGCACATTTTTTTGATCTCTCAGACATGAAGATAAATATTGTCATGCATATGACCTACTCCAGGAGAGAACATATGACTCATATTATGCAAAGGGAGAGGGTCATCGGGTGGTACAATAGCCGCAACCACATGTGGTACAGTCACCATATCAATCTCAGTTCATACCACATATGCAATTTGTACCACAATAGCAGTTTGTGCCACAACCATAGTATAATTAGATGCAGATGGCTCCATATAAGCCATAGTATGTTCAGTCAACACATTATGTTTAGCAGCAATCGAATCCCCTGCAACAACAATTTTCTCAACCGCAATACCAGCAACAAGAAGGATTATGTGTAGGATTCCGAGGAGGATGATGAGGTGGCTTTGGTAATGGAGGAGGATGAGGTCACAGACCTATCCAATGTTATAATTATGGTGCACTGGAACATTATCAGAGAGATTTTCCACAATTGCAGTGTATGTGTGTGTGTATGTATTGTACCGTGATTGATCAAACTATTGAGAACTGGCCACAATTGATCACAAGGTCATAGGCCAGAAATATTCCTTAGCTGCAAAAACAGAATCAGTTGTAGAACCAGAACCAGTTTCAGAACCATAATCAACTGCAGAACCAAAACCAATTCCAAAATCAAAACCAAATTCCATTTCATAACCAAATTCCAATTCAGAACCACAATACAAATCAGAATGTGAATCAACTTGTGAATCCACCACTAAACCAGAATCAAGGACTGAAGGCTGCGACTATCTTGGCGAAGCCCAGAATGCAATATGTTGATGTCACTGTCGTTACTCATGGAGGTGTGAAAACTGGAGAAGATAGTCCACATCCATAAATTCGACTGGTATAGGAAGAAGAAGGTGTAGTTTGACATCAATGCGGAGAAAGATACATTCTTTGAAACACACGATGTGATCGAAATAAATCATGGTTAGTTACATGTTGATGAAATTCCCACTTCTTTTGATTCAACCTTGGAAGAAGGTCCATCACGACCACATGACACTTTGCAACACTTCTTTGAGAGTTTCTTGTCGCTAGCAAGAGATCCTGATGCTCTTGCCGATATTGAGAACTTGTAACATCGACTGGCTAAGGGGCGGAAGGAATTTGCAGTAAATTATTTGCATAAGAAGAAGAAAGGAAAATAGATGTGCATGAAAATTTAGATTGGGGACTATGAGGTAAATTCAGTTATTCTAGATCTAGGATCAAATGTTAATATTCTAATGGGACAGACATGGCAGAAGATGGGGAGCCCAATGCTGAGTTGGTCTGCTGTGTAGGTGCGACTGGCTAACCAGGCCAGAGTAACGTCGATTGGGAGAGTACCACACCTTGTTGTGGAAGTTGAAGGCATGAATACCTATGCTGATTTTGATGTGATTGAAGTCATTGATGGTGTAGGCTCCTATCCTGAATTGCTGGGGATTGGATGGGCCAACGATAGTATTGCAGTGATCAATTTTAAGAAGCGTGTGATGACATTTGAGAATCAAGATATCAGAGTCATTTCTCAGATGGATCCAAATGAAGGGAGAAGGTATATTGAGCCGATGAAAGATGAAGTTGTCAGAGGATGGGATCGTGCATATAAAATTTCAAAAGACTATTTCCATCCAACTATTGATGGGGAACATGTTTGGAGTAGCGCTAGCTATGCATCTTATGATTCTGATGATGCCTTAGAAAATTGGCAGAATCGCTTGCATGAGGTGTCGCTCATGAAGTGCGGCTTGATTACTTAGTCACTGTGTCGCATCATGACTGAGACCATTGAGTTACCAATTTATGAAGGATTTCCTGAGTTATCTGATTTTCTTGTTGAATTTGGAGATAAGGTGGTAGAACCACGACGGTTGTTGGCATTGGAGGAAGCACTGAAGGTGGAGCAACCAAATCCGGTTGTCAGTTAGTCGAATCCAACTATCATTGTAATAATGCATATGAATAATAAATAAATATTAGATGATGCCTAAAATGTACAATGGAGGCTTGCCTTTATAGGCTTTGAGCATGAAGGGTCACACCCTTTCATAATTAACTAATCTATTTAATAATTTATTTTATATTCGTTACATTGCCACTCTCTTTAAGGAAGTTTTGTCCTCAAAGCTTAGAGTATTGTTGTCATCTTTTCATTTTTGTTTTGTGTTGAAACAACGTCATTACTTCCTTTATGTCTTTTGTTTTAGAACTTGTAGTAGGTATGTGCTTGTTCTTTACACCATAGTTTGTCAATTTCCTTTTATTTGTTACTTGAATTTGTACTCCATTATGTTTATCATTGTTGTCTCTTTTTCCATGGACATGAATATGAGGAACATTTTTGTGACTGACCATATCAAACTTTGTTTTAGAAATTGCTTGTCCCACGATACTTAGGATGTCATCATGTAATGTTTTCCTTTTATTATCTTTATGATTTATCTCAAGAAGTGGCGTCTCTTGAGGCTTCTCACACTCAAAGTCACCAAGTAGTGTTACATCTAGGTTTCTCGAGGGTGGTAAAATAGTTAAGGTAGAAGATGAATCTATGATATTTGATTTGTCTAACTTGCATTCCTTGGCATACTATAGGATACATATATTTTCATTGTATGGATTGTCCTTATTATCAACGATACTGGTTTGAATCCCATTATGATCTTGGTCGAGCTCATCTTTATCAACTATATTATTGGTATTTTGGTCATTCCTAAGATAGTTTGTCTCCTTGTCTTCTTTATTGTCTTGATCGACTTGGTTTCTCTCATTTTTGTTGACATACCGGTCCAACATATTTGAGCTGTTGATATGGTTTGTACCAAACCTTAGTTTTTGTAACATTTCTATCATTGTATTCTGGTTCTGTGTCATGGTGCTCATGTTCTGTGTTAAGGTGTTTATGTTTTGCATTATGGTACTCATTTTGTCATCCATGTTTTTTTGTTTTTCACTCAGGATGTCAAGATTTTCGTCAAGCCTTCTTTCTACCAAAACAAGATTGTTTTTGAGTAATGTATTGTTATTTTGCATCTTTTCCTTCAAGCCTTCTTGGTTAGTGGCAATGGACTTTATGTCCTTTTCCATTTTATCGATCTTCTCTTTCAGTTCCTCCATGGTTTTGGACCTTGTATACAGAGGTGTGTATTTCAGCCCTATTTGGCTTTTGAGGTGAATTGAATAATAATATATTAATTAATTAATTAATTAATATTAATATTATTATATTTTTTATAAACTATATTTTGTATATAGTTTTTTTTTTTAAATAAATATTATAATAATAAAATATAATATTTGATTTTTTTAAATTTTGGTTTTTATTAAATATATTATTATAAATATATTTATTATATTATGTTTTAATATATTGTTTTTCCGTTGCAGGTCGTGGTTTTTTTGGTTGCAGGTCGTGGTTTTTTAGTTGCAGGTCACGGAGGTGGAGGGAGCGAGTAGTGTGAAGTGATGGCGCTGGCAGGGATGCAGAGAGGAGTAGTGACGGGGGGCGCAAGGGGCAGAGGAGAACGACACAAGTAGGACGATAGGTGGGAAGAACCAAGTGGAGAGGAGGATGTGCAGAGGGCAGGACCGCGTGGAGACAGTGGAGATGGTGGCAGGTGGGCGGAAAACATGGAGGTGGAGAGCGGGAATCGGAGGCAGGGGTGGAAATTGGAGTAGGCAGGGAAGAGAAAAAGGTGCGGTGGTATGAGTGAAGTGCCAGGGAAGATAGGGAGTAGGCACGTTGGGGTGTGAGGGAGCGGACTGCAATGGAGCTGGGACATCGAGATGAAGGAGCAGCAGGGAGGAATGGAAATGGAGGTGAGGGAATGGTAGTGTGGGGAGATTGGGTGCTTAGGAGGTGGAGGCGTGAAGTGAGATTGGGAGTGAAGGCGGATGAAGTGGAGAGGAAGGGATGCAGGTAGAGGCTGGTAGCAGAGGAAGGAGGGCAGTGGAAACGAAGCAGAGATGAAGGTGGGCGCTTGTAGGTGACAACGACGAGTACGGAAGAAGATGCGGCACAGAAATGGACAGCGAAACTGAAGGAGTGGTGAGGATGGTTGGAAAATGGCAACAGAGCGTGCAGGAAGAGTGCGCAGAGGAAAACTCTCTTTTTTTAAAAATATTTTTATTTTTATTTTTTATTTTTTATTTTTTATTTGGACAGGATTTGGAATGAAGTAACAGGAGATGAAATGGAGCAGCGGAGGAATCAAAAATTGATGAGCCGAGTCTGAGCTCAGAGTGCAGGAGTGAATCTGCTCTGATACCAAATGGAGCAACCGAATCCGGTTGTCCATTAGTCAAATTCGGCTATCATTGTAATAATGCATATGAATAATAAATAATATATTAGATGATGCCTAAAATGTACAATGGAGGCTCTCCTTTATAGGATTTGAGCATGAAGGTTCACACCCTTTCATAATTAACTAATCTATTTAATAATTTATTTTATATTCGTTACAGAAGGCTACTCTAGAACGATGGTGGGTGACCCATAAGAAGTCGATCACTGGATGGTCGCAGTGTCAAAGATTAATGATAGTTTGCTTTGGAGATGAAGAAGTGTACCATGATGGAAGGTATGATGTACAGACCAGACCTAATGATCATCTGATTGAGTTCCATATGTTGTGGGAATTGTGGCCAAAGGATGAGTGGGTTCATGCCTTTGTCCACACACTAGATGAAACATTGCGATCTTGGTATGTATCCACTGAGTTGCGCAGAGAGATCACTACCTGGTAGGAGTTGGCGGTTTGTTTCACTCACACCTTTATTTTTATGGATTCCAAACCAGATGTTCATAATTCGTTGTAGTTCATCCAAAATGTTGTTCTGAAGGTGGTTCCATTCGCATACCCGGTGGACCCGCATGCACATTGTCAGATGTAGTCGATGATGGAATGTTATAATGTGTCAAGAGGGCCAAATGATGATGATGACCTATAGAATATCAGTATTCTGGAAACAAAAAGGAGTCGAGATGTCACAGCATCGGATGTACTGACAAATCCAATGAATCACTCATTGAAGATAAGAAAGGTCAATATTGAGACAGAAGAGAACCCAAATTTTGAAAATTTTGGAGACTACTCGGATGAAGAAACAATGGAAAAAATAACAAACTTGTTGCATGAATTCCAATATTTGTTTCCTACAAATTTTTGTGAGATGAAGGAAATACTAGGAGATTTAGGGGGGAGCAAGATTCCATTGAAGCCATATGCAAAACTAGTAAGGTAGCAGCCGTATCGCTTGAATCTGTGATACGATGAAAGGGTCAAATATGATCTTGATAAGATGTTGGATGTGGGAATAATTGAGCCAATCGAGGAATCAGAATGGATCAATACGATCATGGACCAGGATAAAAAGATGGGTGAGGTTCGAATCTGCGTCGACTTGAGAAAATTGAATGATGTGTGTATGCATGATCCATTTTCAACACCACTCACTGATGAAGTTATAGAAGGGGTACACAGTCAGGAGATGTATTCTTTCATAGATGGATTTTCTGGCTACCACCAGATCAGGATCACCAAGGAGGATCACCACAAAACAACATTCATTACTGAATGGGGTTGTTTTTAGTACACTATGATTCCTTTTGGGTTGAACAATGCACCTATGATATTTTCCCATGTTGTTGTCATTGCATTCAAATATTTTATTCAAAAATTTTTACAAGTTTATATGGATGACTAGACAGTTTATGGATTGATTAGAGACCATCTGGAAAACTTTCGCTTGATGCTGGAAAGATGTCGACAGCATTAGATCGTGCTGAACTCGAAGAAGTGTATTTTCTGTGCACCTTTTGGGATGTTGTTGGGTCACATCGTTTGTAAGAAAGGACTCTTGGTTGACCATACAAAGATTGCACTGATTTTGAGCTTGTCGCTGCCTATGAATGTGAAGATTCTTAGAGAGAAGCTGGGGGACACAGGGTATTATCGCAAGTTCATACGAGGTTATGTTGCGATCATAGATCCTATGGAGAAATTGTTGAAGAAAGATGTAGTATTTCTATGGAGTCCATATTGTCAAGAAATGTTTGATACGCTGAAGGCCAAGATGGCTTCTGCACTGATACTGGTATTTCCTGATTGGAACAAGGAGTTCCATGTTCATGTGGATGCAACGTTCGTTGCGCTGGGAGTGGTGCTCATGCAAATGAGAGAAGGAGATGTAGATCACCCGATTGCTTTCGCTAGTCGAAAGTTGTCATCTGCAAAGAAAAATTATACGACCATAGAAAGGGAAGGTCTAACGATTGTATATATGCTACAAAAGTTTTGGCATTACCTATTGGATGGTCATTTCAAGATGTTTACAGACCATTCTACTTTGAAATACCTAGTCAATAAGCTTGTGTTGGGGGGGAGATATGTTGTTGGCTACTTCTCTATC
This sequence comes from Pseudotsuga menziesii, assembly GCA_001517045.1. Lineage (NCBI taxonomy): Eukaryota > Viridiplantae > Streptophyta > Pinopsida > Pinales > Pinaceae > Pseudotsuga > Pseudotsuga menziesii. Next base: position 612,141 of record LPNX010788915.1, on the reverse strand, counting down.
ATGAGTTTGATTATGAGATAATTGTGAAGCTAGGTCACTTAAATGCTAGCCCTGATCATTTATCTTGAATTTAGATAGGCGAAGAGCCAACAAACATTGATGATGGATTTCCATATGCACAGTTGTTCAGAATTGACATGGTTGATGGTTACTTTGATCAAATCATTCTGTTTTTGGGGACGAGAATCACACCTGAGGACCTTACTACAAGTCAAAATAAGCAGTTGATGGTTAAGGCCTCAGATTTCCATTTGATCGCTGGAAAGCTATATAAAATGGGACCATATGAGAGTCTATTGAGGTGTTTCCTGCCACATGAACAAGGGTAGATATTGGCAGAGGTACATGAAGGAGTTGCTAGTGGACACTATGGTGGTCGTGATACCGCTAGGAAGGTGCTTCACACAGGGAGTTGGTGTACCACTCTCCATACTGATGCAACTGACTATGCGCGGTCCTGTGACATATGTCAGAGAACAGGAAAACAATCAAGGAGGGATGAGATGTCACTGGTACCTCATGTGACATTGCAGCCATTTGATAAATGGGCAGTGGATTTTGTAGGACCGATTAAACCACCTGGGAAGAGAGATGGTGCGTGGTATATCATTATAGCAACATACTATTTGAAAATATGGGTGGAGGAAAAACTGGTCGTGGATTGCACCGCTCCAACAGCATCGAGTTTCTTATTTGACAACATTGTGACATGGTTTGGATGCCCAAGGATATTGATGATTGACCAGGGGATTGACTTCATCAATCACACAGTCATTGCATTAACCGAGGAACTTCAGATACAACATAATAAGAGTACCTCATATGATCCTCAAGTGAACAGGACATTGGAAGCATTCAGTAAGGCATTGGAGCATGCGCTTACAAAGGTATGTAATGCCAACCACGATGATTGGGATTTGAATATTCCAACAGCCTTGTGGGAATATCACACCACTTGCAAGAGATTGAAGGGGTAGACACCATTCAAATTGGTGTATGGGAAAGAGGCAGTCATGCCTATGGAGTACATTGTTTCAAGCTTGCATATTGCAGCAACGATGGGCATGGATGATGACGTGGCATTAGAAGAATGAGTGGATCGGTTGGTGTAGCTTGAGGAAAGCCGCTTTGTTGTAGGTTTTCACCACCGCATTGAGAAGGATCGACAAAAATATCGGCATGATCGACATATAAAGAATAAACAATTTCAGTTAGAAGACTTGGTGCTTTGTACGACAATAAGTTTATGAAGCACCCAGGTAAGTTACAGATTCATTGGTTGATTCCATATCTCATTAATACCATCCATTACCCCAGGAGGAGCAGTTCAATCGTAATAGTTAGATGGTGCAATGCTGCCAAATCTAGTGAATGGTAGTAGGATGAAGCCCTATAGGATGGGCCCAGAACCGTGTAATGATTGAGGCACTACGCAATGAAAAAAAATTAGGTAGGATGAATAGATATAAGTATGGTGCACCAAGGGGAAGCGGGTGCGCAGGAGTAGGAGTCAGTAGCGTAGTTAGGAAGGTTTGTCACAATGGCCACAGGATCAAAACATAGTCAAATCAGAAACAAATAGAGACAGTTAAAGTAGTTAACCGATGGCGCTTGTTGAAGCGATGTGTATTGATGGTGGATCCGACCGTTGGATTGACAGGATCATTGGTGGATTTGGGTAGTTAATGCATGATTTGGTCATGATGAGGTAAAGTGGATCACGTTGATTTGGTAATGATGGGTATGGATGGACTTGATGCTATAAGAAGGGGCCAAATGTGGTCGAAAGACACAATTGTGCAATATTGAGCAGATTTATATAGTTGCATAAAATAATTAAAGTGAGTTGAGTGAGTTTCTAAGAGAAGAGTGGGTGCAGGATTGTTAAGAATTGTGGGGCGCTGGTGCGACATGCATAGTGAACTAATCACGGTGGAGATTTCAAGTGAATAAGACTCACTAGTCGAACAGGTAACCATTGAGGAGGAAATCGCAAGTATGTCAATAGGATCATCATTGGTGCTAAAGAAGAAGAGGAAGGGATATAATCCTAGCTCCCCAACGCTGAAGAAGAGGAAAACTAGAACGTCTGCGAAGGCAGCAGAGGAAGATGTGCACACGGGTCCATCAATCTTCGGAGTCGTGGAGTCAGCAGCTCGTGCAAGGGTGTCTGCTGAGGATATCCCCAAGTATATACTGCCATGTCATCCCACTGCGTAGCCCAGGAGGCTCACTAAGAATCAAAAGTACCAAGTTAACATGTCGACACTACCATAGAGGATGGTATGCACTATATATATTGTGCATGCATTGATGCAGATGAAGTACGATGAACATGAATTTATTACATGGGAATATGTTGCAAATGACCCATATGTTTCGATGGTAGAAGAAGAAGGTGGCCCAATAGAATGTATTATGCTGGATTGGGTGAGTGGGCTGAAAAAAATGGGCTTATTAGGGTTGATTAACATGCCACATTTGGGTAGCTGAATGAGGCAAATGGCTGCGTCAAGCAACTTTTGGCCTATTTTCATGGAGGAACGTTGTGGCTAGACACACCAATTGAAATCATAGTGGACTTGATATCAGACATCACAGGGTTGCCGAAGGATGGGCTAGACCCTTCGCAGTGTTTTAGAGGAAAGGATAATGACAAGAATCCTGCGGTGAGGTTGAAGAAGCTCTATGGGTTGGAGTGCGATGGGAGGGCTTACCACATTTATAGTATCAATTACCAGGCAGTGTGCATCGGTGCAAGGATTTTGACCAGTAAAGTGGTCAGGAAGAATTGCCCCATACAATGTAAATCGAGGGTGATTCTGTGCACAGAGCAATGCATGGAGGGGGTACAAATGAAGTGGTCGCTCTTTTTTTATGAACCAGTTGGAAAAGGACGCAGTGGAAGTACAGGCGAGAGAGCAGTAATTTACATATAGTTGGTTGTTGATTTTGATTGCACTCATGGCTTGGATGGAACCAGTCGACTATCAAGGCATGGATGTAGAAGCCGTGAAAGTGTGTAAGGGTGCATGTTACCAAAATATATGGTGGGTAAAGGAACCTAAAAGAATGGAAGAGTGCGTGATCCAATTTTGGGTCTATTGGGAAGCGTTGTAGGCAGCGCCTGTGAAAGTTACCAGGTTATCTTAGGAAGTTATGATGAAGTATCAAAGGATTGCTCAGTTTGTAATCAGAACACACACCATTCACGTGTAAGCGCGTCGTGACCTGAAAAAGAAATGGTTTCCTATGCCTTACAAGTTGTTTGATGGAGAATTGGAGGCGATTGTTAATGATTGGCCTATGACATGGAGAGAACCGGTCAGTTTGGAGGAAGTATCGACATGACCCCCAGAAGATGCACCTATTGATCCCATGCATAAAGAAAACCAACGAAGTCACCACGAATCTGATACAGAGTCAACAAAGACACCCATTGACCCAGATCTGGAGCGAGCATTTGACGAGTCCAGAACGAAGAAATGGTATGAACAGGGCACGACTAGTAGCGACGCACCAGGGATGGAGGCGCAGTTGAATCATATTATTAAGGCCTTTACATATGTAACCTATGTGGCAGCAAAGGAAATGAAGAAATCGACACAAGATGGATTTGCAGAGGTAAGAACCAAACTTTATTCTTTGTATGATGTTTTTTTTAAAAGAGCACCAGAAGGAGCAACTGTGTAGGACTATGGCTCAATCAACACTAGGAAGCAGGTGCGGAATGTTCAAATTCCCCCTACTATGATTGAGACTGACAATGAGGACTTGAACACCTCCATGCAGCAGTTGCAGGAGTTATCTATCGACAACAACGTGTTTTCCACGTAGACATTGGTGCACATGCAAAGAGTTTCCAACCAAGAGTTGGAAGACAAAGAGCAGAACATCAGTGGTCAATTTTTGTGATCGCAAGAGAAGGAAGTTGTAGCACAGAAAGAGTTGGAAGAATTGAATAAGGTGCAATAGGAGTTGATGGTGAAAAATTCTGAGGAGATTACGGAGTTGGAAAATGAGCAAGATAAACTAATAGTTAAGAAGGATCAAATCTAGGATCACAATGTACAGCTGGAAGAGGTTGTTTCGAAAGCCTATCAGTATGTCCCTGAGAGCACCATAGAACTAGATGTAGTGGAGAGAGAAAAATGGCTTGGAGCGGTCATCGCACAATTGCAATGAGATAAGGCAGACTTAACTTATTTGGTACATCCTGGAACACCACTAGAACTACTTCCTAAAAGGAAGAGCGCCATAGAGGATGTGGTGACATGGCTAAAAGAGATGGAGCAGGAAGCAAAGAAGCTCAATGATGCAATGACGCAATTTTGGGGAAGCATCTTCCAGGATGAGAAGTTAGCACAACTGACCAAGCAGTTGGTGACATTAAAGATGGCATTGAGAACAATGCCACTATTTTTTCAGATTACAAAGTCGACAGAGCTGAAGGAGTTGCAGCAGTAGGTTGGAAAGGCTCATGAGAGACAGTGAAAGCACAGTGAGCAGTTATATGAGTTCCAAGAGATTAGATGTTGCACAAGCTCAAAGACACCGCATAAGTGAAAGATGGCACGCAAGGCAAAGAATAGAATATTTTATATATTTTGTGTCATCTTTTGTAGTTTTGTACCATATTTTGTGGATATTGATCATTATTTTGTAGAATAAGTTAAGAGTTAGTTAGGAAGTTGTCTAAGTGGACCTTGAATGTAAAGGCACAAGCCTATAAGTAGATGTTGAATTGTAGGTGTTAAGTATCTTATCTTTGGAGCATATTTCCTTCGAATGATCTTGAGACATTGAACTTGAGTCTGTCTGAGTTTTTGGTTATGTACTAGCGCATGAACTGAGATTTGTTGATCTGTGAACTATTTTGGATAATTTGTGATTTTTTGCGGAAGTAATATGACAAGACATAATTTAAGCTGAATCATTGTGTTCTTTTATGTTTTCCTGTTTTACTATTTTCTGCGACTCAATTATGAATGCTATGTGAATCCGCAACATGGATCTGTAAATCATGTGATGTTTCCAACAAGATGGTGGGAAACCCACAAGAAGGACCTATGTAACTGGGAGAAAGTGTCTATGGTGTTGTGATAGAGGTTAACCTCACCACTAGAGAAATAGTTGATTGATATTAAGGGACCGAATTAGGACCCCCTATATTGTTTCTTAAGATATAGAAAGGAACGAATGATCCAACTAGGAATGTAGAAGGATGTGTTCAGGAATGGACTAGAGAGAGGTCTTAAGAGTCATATTGGGTTCAAATATTTATCCACACATTAGGGCCTATTCCTAAATCCTATTACTTACAGTAAGAGACCCGTCATCAAAAGCATAAGTGGGATACACTTCATAGGGGATTCTTCTCAGCCTTATCCTATGTGGGTAGGGTAACTTCAATTCTATATGTTATTAAGGTTTTATTATTTAGAGTGAAATACTCAAGGACTTCGAAGTATCTATGTGAGGTGCATTAGAAATGGAAACCATAGACATGGAACCTTGTGCTCTCAAATGCTTCCCTATGGTTGGGTACGAATAGAAGAATATGATTATCAAACAATAGTGGTATTTTTATTTCAAGGAATTAGAGGGGAACCGTGTTGTACAATAAATTGCATAAGGCCTCACCAGGAATATATACTTGGAACCTTTGAATACCCAATCAATGAATATTGGAACAAAGGAAAAAACTTGAATGAAGTTAATAGGAAACTAAAGGGACAAAGTGACATTGTCAGAGGTCATGAGACTATTAAAGGAATATGTGGATATGCTCCCTCATAGTTTTACAAAAATGAAGGGGATTAAAGGAAAAATGGGTGAGATGAAGATAGAGATAAAATTGGATTCGAAGCCAATAAGAAAGCAACCATACCATCTATCGAATTTTTAATGCATAAAAATGATATGCGTTCTTTAGCTAATATTTCTTGTGGAATGTCTCATTTAGTGCAGACACTTAAATAAAACACCAAAAATTATAGTAAGGATGGTCAAGTTACTGATACAATAGGTGCTTTGGGTTATGCACTAAAGGTGTTTAATGAGTTAGGATCTATGGATTTTGTTAATGTAGTTGAACTGGAGAGCCTACTAATCATGAAATTTGATCCATCCATATCTAAGTTCATGTAGTTATGTGCAAAGGAGTTGGTTTCATGCTTTCCAAATTATGATAGGACTAAAAATCACTAAATGTTTGTGACTAGGAATTGTGGCGCTTTATCTACATGATACATATTTAGGTTTACTTTTCTAATTAAAGCTAAGTGTATATTTCAAATTCTTGATTAGCAGGCATGGAAACCTGCAAAGCATTTCCAAAGGGATATAAAACAAATTATAATAAAACTATTTCCATTAAAGCTTCCTTTGACTATTAATAAAACAATATTTACATTGTTGTAATACAAAAATATTGGGTTTGTAAAGAAGCCACCACTCGCACTAGAAAAAATAAACAAAACTCAAAAACCATGGTGGCTTAAGAAATTTATTCCAAATCCTTGAAACTATCCTTAGGTTTCAATTTTGAAATCCTCCTATGTTTCTTATTTATGGCTACTCCTTAACATATGCCCTCTTTGTTTTTAATATTGTAAGGAGTGAATATCTCAATTGGTCAAAAAATATAAAGGAAGGCATTGTGCTTGAACTTTTGAATGATCTAATCATTAATATAAGGTAATGTAGATGAGGTCTTCGATGAAATACTAAATATAGTTGGACATTGTCCATGGGATGACCTCTATCCATCATGTGAGTATCTTGATTTTTGCCAAACTTTAGACCCCTCCAATTTGTTTGATTTGATGAGGAAATATCATCATCAACTCAAACAGATTTTATGCCCCAAAGGTACATAACCAATCCCTTAGACATAGTTGCATTAATATGAGATTATCCATTTACTTTTATGCAATTCACAATCATTAAGATAATTGAAAAATATATAGTGCTTGAAGATAACTATGTTGCAGAAGTATTGACATAATCAGGTTTCCCATTAGCCTCCTTCACCGAAGACACAATTGAATCCCACCAAGGATTTGTATTTCGGGTGTTAAATACTTATTCTCTATGTAAAGGGGACCCTTTTGTACATTTTCAAAAGGGGATTTGGGTCTTATTTTGAAAAACTATACATCGCCAAGTAAACCAAATAGCCAGCAAATCAAATATTCTCCTAGTCACTTCAAATTTTGAAGTTGCATGCAAATCCTTCAATGTTGATCATACATAGAAGATATGATTTGTTGGTCATAAGGTAAGTTCATATTGCCATGTAAAATACCCTCTAAAACACTGAAATTGAAGGTGCTATCCAACAACTGATATGTGCAGCAAAATTTGAGTTTAATAGTGTACATATCTTATTGATCTATCATAGAAAAATCTAGCTTTGGATAATATTAGTTTCCTGCTCATGGGTTACAGTGAAATCATATTTTATTTGATTGTCAATCATATTCACATACCTACAACACTAACTGTTGATTACAATAATCACCTGCTAAACATTGATAATATATATAATCTATAAAGTGTCATATAAAAATTTGAAACCTAGGACTCATGTGTACATTGTTGTTGCAACCTCAAACTCTCAAGCTTGTTAAATTTGTATACAAATTTGAAATTCATACTTCCATTACCAAAATCTGCTCTCATCAAACTTAAGCTTCAAAACTGATTTTTCATTCACCGTTATAGCTTGAAATATAGGTTGATATCTTTGATTTATATTGAATTATGGGTCATCATCACTGAGATGTCAAGCATGATCTTCCCTAATTAAAATTGTCTCTACAAACAAGAAAACATGTTTTCCCATTGGATAATTAAAGGGTTGTGTTGGCACCGAGATTTTGAACCCCCAAGGTCGAGCGGGGAGGGGCCCGCTCCTGGGAAACAACAGAACTACTTTAGACTACGCCTCCAACCTTGCGCAATCAGAGAGGGATCTCTCGTTCATCTTCAGAGTCTACTCTGCTTAAGGTTTTCAATCAAAGATAATCAAGGGGCCAGGATCCTGAATGGGACAAAGTGTATCAAGGAGAGATGCAAGGTGGGATTATCGGGGCAAGGGACCATTGGCAATGGAGTTGAAAACCTGTGTAGGGAACACTTGCAGAAGTAAAATGATGGCGTGGGGTTGTCAACAGAGGTAAGGTAGCCGCCGATCTCCCAATCATGAGATATTTAGCAGGTGATTAGAGGATGAGAGAGAACAGCCCATCATGTGGAGCACCAGCGAGATCAATTCCATGCAACTTTAGAAGAACAATTGGTAAATGTATGGAACAATAGCAGGAGCATAATAAGTATGAATAACTGACTATTATACACTAAGTTGCAGACATGAAATAAATCAACAAACTAGAATGAAAACAGGAAGCACATTGCATGTAAAGGAAAATAAATATTGGGAAAAGCAACGACACATGAATCTCTGCCATGAGAAAAAACTCCTCCTCTGCAATTTTATTCATAACACAGGCATCAAATCTTATCTACAATGGAGAGCCTCAGCCCTAGAATGTTTCCCAATCCAACTAACTCCTCCTCCTCCCTCTATCGGGAGTGTATTTATACTATTCTAATGCTGAGACTACCAAATAGAAAATTGTTACAAGTCACAATCATGTGTTAATAGTATAGGGAGTGGAACTATCGCCATGTTTTACAAATATAAACAAACATTATGGAGACGTAGTGCATGATACGCAAACTGACAGCATAGAGCTTTCTTTCATTCCACTTCGTGAAAGCGATTCCCATGCGGCATGCTAATGACCAATTTTCTACTTAGGCCACTTTGGGAATCCTTCTGTTTCTTTGACCAGCCTGCTTCTTCTAGACCATGTCGCTCAAAGGATGACAAGAAGACCCAAATTAATTTCCTAATCGTTTTCCTGAACCATCCTTCATTTGGTAACACTGTTATATGAGGAGGCTGGAAAAAAGGTGGTCATGCACTTGGTGATGATAAACGAATTAAGAATCTTATCATCCTTGTACCCTTTTCTTCCTACTACGAGGAGGGTTTTCCTATAAGCCATGCAGCTGGGTGTGCATTTGACCCTCTCCTCACCCATGACAAAGAAATCAAGTGGAGACTCTAGTGGTGGTGTTGAAGGCTCCGAACCTAGCTGGTCCCAGAACGAGCATTCACTCCAACAGTTCTGCCACCAGTGTGAGATGGGACTTCGGAGGTCATGACTGCAACTGGGAGGGTCGGAAGGATGTCGCTAGGATGTCAAAACCCATGCACCACATATCCAAAGACCGTGTTGTGTAGAAGCGGGTGAGCCTCCTTTGGTGTTTAAAATATGTGCCCCGATGGTTGGCAATTTTCTGGTATGGATAACCAAAAGATCTATGTTTTCCTACCAGGAGTACCCCTTGTCGAACTAACTTCTTGAACCACACATCCATGGTTTTCTATGAAGGAACTAGACACTTCTTGGAATTCTACTCTATACTCCTTATCATCTACACATTTTTATGCCTCAAAGATCTCCAGAAGATGGCATTATATAGGGTGATCCAAAACGGCCTAGAAAGAGCTATACCCTTAGAATCTCGGTCGCTATGATGGCAGCATGTGTGATGCCTCAGACATTTAATTATATTATCTGATATGGGAAATATTCCAAGCAACTCCCGTGTGGCTACCAAGCTAGTTTCAAGGGCTGCAGATTTGACCTTTCTTTCCCTTTCACTTATAGTGATGGTGGCATTGGGCTGTTTTAGTTCATCGCCTCCTTCAACCATCATGTAAACACCCATTCTGTCACCTTAGCAAATCAAACTTCCATATTTCTTACTGATTCCTTCTAACTGAGCCACGTGCCACACTTGTGAACCAGGGAAATTAGCGTTGCTAGAAAATACTTCCGTCTTAGGCTTACCCCGAATGGTGTCAGAGGAATCGGCCAATTTGCAATGGGGGCCAATTACACGCGTGAACTTCTCCTTCACTGTCATCTCCACACTGGATGTGAAACATGTACCCTGGGATTCCTCTCAGCCATCCTATTTGAGAAATATTTCACGTCCAGCATCCACATTCCATTCTTTCTGCCACCAACTTTTCTCCTCTGAACACTGCGAGAAGTTCTGGATGATGGCATGTTCTCAACTGTCGATCAAGACTGACCCTTCATGCAGTCGTAGATTTGATTGTGCCCCATTATCTTTCACAATGAGAAAACTTGGTATTCATTTATGCTAGTTCGCATTACAAAATAGACCGTGGCCATAGATTTCTTTCCTTTCTTATCGTGGCTGTTGATCTTCGCGACCACTACCCCTCTTTCGTGATTTGAAATCGTGGCTTTACCCGCACAAGTATGGCTTACAAAATTGATTGATTTTGTAGATCTGACTCAGATCTAATGTCAGCCGTAGAATGTTTCCAACCTTTAACCCATTTCACAATCTGAAATCGTGGCTTTGGTTGAGCATGTCCGCTCGCGTGAAATGGTTTGGAGCCATTGATCCACCTCTGATAAATCTCAACCTTTGCTTCCAAGTCCTGTTCAATGCCTTTAGCACACCTACCATTTTCTTCTTTGCCTTGCACCTCTAATAACCTGAAGGGGTGTTCTTATGAATTTCATGAGAACGGGACCCTCATCGAACTCCTATTGGGCCCTTATATCAACTGTTAAAAATAGAGTGTTAACATGTTGATCCAAATTTGATTTTGTTCTATATTGTATTGTATTTCTGTTCATGGTTCAACACACAACTTCTAAAAATCCCATTACTTCCCAACTTATATAACTGACCTACAATTAATTGATGTCTAGAATCACCAATGGTTATTACTAAAACAAGACCACTACAATAAAATATGGGTTTGAGGAGGCACCTTTACTATCATTAGAATATCAATTTAATGTTTGATCATATCCCATAAACAATGATCATGGTAGTGCTATCCAAATAAATTGTATACCACATTGGTTGCATAGATGGGCAAAATTTGATTTGGATTTACACTTTAGGGCATATATATAAAAAGCAAGTTTTGTGTTACTAAATTTTCCTTCAAAATCTGAAGATGGGCATCAATAATAATCAAAACTATTGAAGGTTTATTATCCAGTTACAAGATACATAAAATACCCACTTGAAAAACTGAGTTTGGGATTATATTTGCATATTACGATTGTGCTTGAATCTAAAGTAGTTCGTGGATGGTCTATTGTAAATGAAAGAATATTTGTGTGCTTCAATTAACATCTATCCATTTCTTTTTTAGCGATTGTATGTAACTACAAGTTGGCTCAAAGATTGACATTTTATGGCCATTATTCTTATACAAATCCATTGACCTTGGAAGAGAAATCTTTATGGAAGACCCCTTTTGAGAGTGAAGGAATTATATTCTTTTGGATTAGTGCAACAACAACGACCTTCAAATCCTAGACTCTTGTAAAATATCAATCTCATCATTCTTTTAAATGCCAAGACAAAAATTGGTTTGGATGAAAGTAGAATAGAGGAGTTCATTTGAATAGTTCTCAACTCATTTGAGACAATTTAATACAGATTGAAGATTGAAATGGTAGAGAACTCCAAGGTTTTGTAAGCTACTAGTCTCTCTTACATGCAAAAATACATTCTATAATATTGATAATGTTGTGCATTTGAAATATATTTTGTTTCACCAATGATGAGACTTCTGCCCTTTAGGAGGTTTAGAAGGAAAGATAGCAACCAAAGTAATTGTAACTCTAGGATTCATAGCAAATGATGTTTTTACATAATCTACCCAATATTCCAAGCTAATTCTAGACCTGGAAACTGAACTTTTGTTTAAGGGATTTTCTCAAGCATAAAAAATGGTTGCTTCATGTTGGTAATGGATCAATAGTATCTTCTTTCACTTTTCTAGATTCTCATTATATAGTTATCCATTTTCTAGTAGAAGGGATGAGAATCATCTATTTTCCCCACGAATTTCCAAACATGGTTCCATTTTTATTTTCATGTAATTTGGAGCATGGTTCAACATGAGAAGATTTTGAATGACTCAATTAACTGGCATGTTGTAAAAATAGTAGCAGTTATTTCTTCTAGAATTTTCCTTCTCTGATCAAACTTACCTATGAAAAACTGAGTACAATCTGCTTGGGTTTTTCATCTTTGGATACATTCTTTCATATGCTATGGTTTTTCCCTCATGCTCAGAATAATTGGTTTCCATGCTTCTTTAATTTTTGTACACCATATATACCACTCAATCAAGTGAGGTACATTATGCAAGCCTATCCAAGTGGATCATGCATACAAGATTTTAAAGAAATGTCGGAAAAGTGTTATGGTCTTGATGGCGTTTCCCATAACATTATTATGAATGGATTTTTTAAGGCTAGATGCTCAGGAAGTCCTAAATGAAATATTGGAGAATAGACATGCTCTAAATGTGGTGACAATGAACTAATAGATGGATTATGTGAAAATTAGTGTTGTCACATTACTATACAATTCCAAGATGGATACAAAGAAAGACATCCAATGTCAACTTATATGACCTTAATAAATGGATTTTTCAATGCAAAGAGAGCTACTCACTATTGTTAATCTAAATACGTCACACATTATGGAGTTATGTATATGGTCAATATGTTTATTTCTTGACTTTCCAAAGGTTAGGTACGATCGTGTTGGACATTTTTGTCATCATTGATTTCAAATGGGACATGTTTGAAGACTTGGATTTCAAGGAATATGACAATCATAAGATCATATTTGAAATGATATCAAGACAATCCAAGACCTTGTTGTACCAGCCCTAAAGCCTTGAATAAAAATGAAATATGCATTGACTATTTGATTATCTTGAGAGCCATGGATGATGGTGACCTCCTTGCAACAAGAATGCAGGCTCATTTTGGTGCATCATTGGCCTTTAAAAGGAACACCAAAGATAAGGAATAATCCCTTGAGAATGACATCTAAAGGAATAAGAATATGATGCTCTATTTTTGGAACCCTTTATTAATTCATGAATAGAATCCTATTGCTAATTCCCCAGCTTGACACCAAACATTATCTTATCTGTTGAAATTCTCCAGCTTGAAACCAAACATTATCTTCTCAAAATTCTTTTACTCGAATTTCACTGCAGTATAGGTTGTAACCACCTACAGGATCACTGCAGAAGCTTTCACCAAGGAATATTTATGTGGGTCTCCCTCAGCTTATCCCTTAAAAATAAATCGATTCTTTTTTCAAATAGTTTGGGAGAAGTATGGAAATGGCTTCAAAAAACTTCAATATTTCATTGAAGGGGGGGAATATTGGCCCATATGGATCATAGTGAGAGGGAAATTTAATTTTTCAAAGTTTGTTTTCCATAGAAAAATAGTGAGGAGAATCAATTTTAACACTGAATGTGGTGTGCAATGGAGGTCTCAAGTATAATCACAAGTGCAATCTAAATAGGTGTGTGAAATTAGAAACCCTCAACTAGTGTGGTTCAAATGAAGGCATGTATGAAATTCGAAACCCTAGTTTTCCCAATGCATTTCCAAACCCCCAAACACTTCGAAAAAAGAGATAAATTTTCTCTATAGAGAAGGAATTAATTCATTTTCATACAGCCCTAGTCTGCGCAATGCATTTCCTTGAAGAAATTTTCATTTTTATGTGCTCTGTAGATAAACAATTCTCAAAGATTAAGTGTTTTGGTTGATGTTTGAACTTACTGAAGACATCTCAGTCTCCTTCCCGGTGGTCTCGATCTCCTCTACAACCAGAACTAGGCGTAGAAGTATGTGGGTCTCCTCTAGGTGAACAAGCACAAGGTCTCTCTCCTTCGTAATTTATGGGTGTTCTCCTTTTTTGTTGTGTGGTCTCAATTGGTGCATGATATCCTCTGGTTCAGATTTCCTTCTCCTTTGGTTCAGACTTTGCTTCAACTATGTCATGGTTTAT
>LPNX010788915.1:553173-593173 GCA_001517045.1 Pseudotsuga menziesii | reverse complement strand
TAGCGTCTTACCAAGGGATGATATTCATACCCCCCTTCAACATGCCCCTTCTCCTTACAATGTTTTCTAGTTGATGTTCTTAAAATTCTTCTAGTTTGCAAACCTCTGCAATCATTGAAAGGGAAATAACACTTTCCATCACCCTTCCCCTCCAATGCTTCCTTACCCTCAACATACCTCCTATTGTTTTCTTCCTAGGTATATTTATTTGACATTCTGATAACCTATAACAACAAAAAAACTCATTAATCAATATATAAAGGATGTCTAAATTGAATACAGTATATATCTATATCTATATATATATATATATATATATATATATATATATTAAAGGAGACCGAAAATTAAAGGAGGTGATTAGAGGATTACCTAATCATGTGTAGAATATTACCTATGTTATAATTCCCTTGGATTACTACATGCTATTCCAATAGGTATTGGAAAATGGTGGGTAATGGCTATTCACTCTACATAACATGAATTTATATATTGCCTTAAAAAAGGGCCTAAGGAATTGTGTTAATGATGTCACAAATTAGGAGTTTACATATTACTTCAATGCATGTGTTGGTATATTAAATATAGATATGGTGTTCCCTTATAAAGTAATGAATTGCTATGCAAATGTCCAAGCGGGTTAGTATGTTAGGTTAAGTGTATTTGTGAAAGGAGTTCTTACACCATTTTGAAAAGTGGTAATACCCATAGGATAATGAGTGGTTAATTGGTTCCCTACGTTGGTTTATAATTATTAATTGCAAGAAAGTCTACATTATGGTGTGAATGGATCTAATGTAGAAGAAATTGAGGGTTCAGTAATATTGTTCATGTTAGTTATACTAGATATTAAAATGTTTCAACACATTGACATGATATTGTCAAATGAGATTATGAATATAGATGTAGACCCTCAAAAATTGAAAGGATTGTCAAATGGGATTATGGATATAGATGATAATGTCGATATTGTCAAATGACTATCAAAGTTTGAAAGGATACACCATTGTGGCCTCATTGGTTATCTATATTGAGGGGGCTAGCTATATCTAATTAGATTATGTACTTGAAATCTACGATGATGGTCATGATATTAACATTTTAACACAAACCACCATTTAAAAAATTACATTTTAACAGAAATGAAAATTTAAAAATTTACATTTTAACACAAATGACAATTTATAGAATTACATTTTGACACAAAAATACCAAACTATATAAACATTCGCTCCATTGCATTGAATCCATAGTTGGAACATAAAGGGCACAACAAAAAAAAAGACTAGTGCATTGTAGTCAAACTAACCTAGAAAATGAATGAGATCAAAAATGTGATGTCTCAAACTAGTATCGGACTCTTGAAATCACAGAACGAAAAAACAATAGACATATCCCTGCAACTCTAGCAAATTATTGTGAAAATATGACTTATGAACATGTACTTATAGATCAATGAGGATCATGTACTTATGAACAAGTTTTATTTTCGGCATTCGTCGCTATAGTGACGTTATGGACCTTTTGTCGCTATAGCGATGAAAGGCCCATAACGTCACTATAGTGACAATCATCGAGGGCATTTTCAATTTTATCCAAAAATTAAACTTTTTTTTCATGAAAAATTTGATTTTAACTTATTCGTGGCAAACTTTCGTGGGACTTTTGAGCCATATGTAGTAGTGAAAAGACAAACTAAGGAATAGAAAATCGCGGCAAAAAGGGTCGATAGAGAAGAAAAGAGGCACAAATCACAGCAAGAATGGAGCTCACTGATATCAAATGATGGGAGATGTAGTCAAATAAGGAAATAAATGAATCAATTAAACCCAACGAGCGACAACACAAGTGAATGAGAAGTGCATTTATGGAGGAATTGGACTGTTGGATTTCCAGAATCAATGGCGGATTTGGTCAAATATTTGAAAGATATGGATATGATGATCAAAATCCTTTGCATGGGCACAACAAAGGATATAAGATTCAATCAAGAGCACAAGGATTGAACCATTGTGATAATTGTGAATATGTGCAAAGGCAATTTTAGAGAGCAGCAAAGAGCAGAAGAGTGAAGAGAGCTAGTGATGGTCCAAATAATTTCGAGTGGTAGCACACAAGGGTCACCAATACGAGTGTCAATCGTAGAGGAGAGGCCATAGATACAAGACATATTAACATGACCACCCAGAAAGAAGAAACGTGTGAATCGACTGATGTCTTCACAACGTAGAACCAAATCTACATGTGGCTCAACCAGGGCGGCCGACGCAGAGGCCGAACCATTGACAATGGGAGAAGAGGATTACACACAAAGGAAAGGACTAATGGTTGTAGACATTTCAAGCTATGTACTATTGCAGAAGCTAGATGCACCACTAGTTCGGCTCACCAATAACCAACAATTTAGTATTAATATGTCGCCGACACCAAATGGGGTGCAAATTACTACGAATATTGTGTTGCATCTACAAAAGCTGGCATATGGAGACCATGAAATTATATGGTATCCATAATGAACTAAGAAATTGTATGTATCTCAAGCACATGGATCTAGCAGACCTATCACTTGGGAACCGACACAACGGGCCTTGGGGTTACAGCGGTCAGGGTTGTTGGCAATTACCCATATGCCACCTTTCGGTCGTCTGGTGGAAATGAATGCATGTGTGAAGTATTTATTGTTGTGATTTCATGGAGGATATATTTGGTTGCATATGAAAGTACCCATCACATTTGACCTCGTTTCTTAGATCATTGGACTTCAAAAGGCAGGTGTCGATCAATCGCACTATTTTCGAGGAAAAGAAAATGACAAGAGGTTGGCCACAAAGATGAAGAATAAATATGACATATTATGGGATAAAAGAATGTATGTCATTCACACTATCAATGGAAAGGCTGTATGAGTCACAAAAAAGTTGTTAACTCTCAAGGTTGTGCAAAAAAATAGAGTGAATCCCTGCATGTTGAGATTCATTGCATGTGCATATCAATGCGCAGTTGGAGTCCAGACGAATTGGTATGTGTTTCTATTGAACCAGTTGATGGAAGACATCATCTTAGAGTAAGAGGGAAAATGAACATTTTTTTATTCATGGTTGTTGATCCTAACCGCACTTGTGGGTTGGATGGAACCCAAGTACTATCAAGGGATGGAAATCGACGCGGTCCAGACATGCAAAGGAGCGAGATATAAAAAATTATGGTGGATCAAAGATAAGAAAAGGCAGATATATTGTAATGTACCATTTTACCTGTATTATGATGGAATTTAGGATGTAGCAAGGAATATCCCACACCTTACAGAAGAGGCAACAACCAAATATTGCAGGGTGGCGTGATTCACAATTGGCCCACACACAATACATATCCAGAAAAGGCATGATGTAGATCACCAGTGGCTAACAACTCAATACAAAATGATGGACGAGGATCTCGACACCATTATTGATGAATGGTAGACATAATTGAAGGTTCTGGTCAGCATTGATGAGCTGTCAGACAGAGAAGCAGGAGAACCACCAGTCATTCCTGTTAGTATTTATAATCCTCCCTTGTCCAAACTAGTCTATTAGACTATATTTTCCTAACTTAGGAGTCATTTATTTATTATTGGTTCCACTAGTACCATTGGGTCCACTTGTCCTACTAGGGCCACATGTACAAGTCACTAGAGTGTGGGGAAAATAGATAGAGGCAAAGTGCAATTGATTTCCCATTCATGCATCAGTTTATGCACCTCCTAGACCAATCCCTATAATTTAGGAGCCACTGGGAGTGTCAGCACCAACCTCCTTCAATTGTTGGAAGTTGGTGACTATTCAAGCTTACTTATGCTTCAGTTAGATGTCCTCCAATTCATTTAGCACTAGTATTGCATGGATGCATGTGGGAAGGTTCCTATTCTCACCTAATTCTCACCTACCGCATCAGTTAGACTATTTTAATTGATTATAACTGATTGAGAGACTGAATTAGACCACTGGAGCTTAGCTAGTTATCTCCGATAGTGATTTAGACACTTCTAGTTAGCCATGCAGTCATATTGAGTTGGTGATTCGAATCCTATCCACATGATTTGAATTATCCTTTATGTAACATTGTTGTATAATGTTGGGATTAATGAAATTTTATATTGTAATTATATTGAGCAATACTTGTATGTTTCCTGTGAGATTTGTTTTTTTTCAGTGGGTATTAATCATTCCTTTTATACTGCATAATAATTAAATATAATGGCACTCATTTCCTGAAGATCAATGGCACATTAATTTTAACACAGTATCAGAGCCTCCTCATGGAAGCTTCGAGTTTGTCCACTCTCCATTGTACACCAGAAGCAGCTGGGTTTCCACAGAAATCCTACAAAGAGTGCCTTGCCAACTCTAGATTCATTCAGAGTGGCTGTGTAGGCATGACAGACCCTAAAAAAGTGTACATTTCAAGAGGGAAGTCTTGATTCTGACATAGTGTGACTTGTTTTTTGTTTGCATTGTGTTCTTATAGGTGCTACATAGCTTGATTGAATAAATTGACTAATCAGAAGGAGAATCATGGAGAATCAATCTTTCTTGCCCTGTATCCTCAAACCCTTCAACTATGTTTATTGGGGGGCAGATATGCAGGTCTCCTTGCATAATCTTGACCTGTACAAGATGCAAATGGGCCGAGAGACTGAACCTCATCATCCAACTAAGAAAAATAAGTTCTTGAACCGGTTGGATGAAGCCATTGGATCCCTTTGTGATCACATCTCTAGAGACCTCCTCTTACATCTTGATGGATTGAATACTGTTACACCAAAATCTTGTCACCGTAATGTTATGAGATAGGTATTCCCTTGTCTTCTCTAATCCCTCAAAATTTTCCTTAGAGAAATGATAGAATAAAATTATTCCCTTGCAATTTTTCCTTGTTTTGAGTTGCTAACACTCTTTCCCCATTGACAAAAAGCGTTACCTAAGTTAGAAATGCTCCTGATACATGATCAACGAATGGTTCCATTGCCTCTATCCTTACTGTAATAAGTGTTACCCCCTTAACACCGCCTATTTTCTTCATTAAAGGAGCGGTTGTCGAGTTTTCAAGAAAAAAAGAGAAGCTTCGAGAGGCTTCTCGAAGCTTGCTTTCGTGTAGCCTCATCCCTATGGTTTAGGATCAGCTGGAGCTTGATATCCTTCATTCTTGGATCTTATCTCCACCTCACCCATGATATCCTCAACCATACCTATCCTCCCATGCCTTTAAATACTGGCTCATCCCCCATGGGAGAGAGGAGGAAGAATTGTGTTTCATATCCACACTCTTCCAAAATAATTCTTGAGCTAATGGAGGCAAGGTGAAGTTAGAGGCAAGGATCCATTGGAAGGAAATATTAACACCAAGGCATAAAGTTTGTAGTCTCTCCAATTATTTCTAATAGAGAATGTTTTCTTTTTCCCATATGTGTCGTATCATGTGTATGTATTGCTTGACTCCTTGGTCACAAGCATAGATCCAATTTTGATATCTTGTATGCTATCACTTTCTATTGTTGTCTTCTATTTTTTCTGGTAAACAGAGGAAAAAGCTTCAAGGATAGCGAAGAAATCCATTAATAGAAGAAGCATGGCAATCCATTCAAGTGTGTAAACAGATCTAGGGAGAGTCTGACATTCTGTGTTACTCATTTGTTCTAGATCTGAACCATTCAGACTAGAGGAACATCTCTTGTTCTCAAGTGGTGTAATATTCCTAGCAACAAATTTGGAAACTCCATTGGGGATTACTTTGAATTCTGAATATTTGGTAAGTTGAAACCTCCACCTTCATTTTCAATTTCTAGATCTACTTTTCCAATTGATAGATCTGTAGATCTGCTTTGAATTTGATTGATTTACCTCTATCAACCTCTGAATCTTCATATTTTTGGTTCACTGGGTTTTCTGGTGATTGTTTGGATTCATTTTTTGGACTGTAACTGACTCTTCTATCGCATTTTTTTTTATTTTTCAAAACACCATCTCGGGCACCGTGCCTGGACTATATATTAAGTGCAGTTTTGGAGTTTCCATCGCTCTTTTTTTGTGTGAAAGAAGTGGTGTCACCAATATTTTTCTACGTGCAAGAAGCGGTGCTAGAACTGGTAATGGTCTAGTGTGAACCTACAATAAGCGGTGCCATCGCTCTATTCCTGTGGACAAGAAGTGGTGCTCAGGATGGTAACACCTTGTTCAACACCTTCAACTTGTGGTGCCAGGTATTCTTGTTAGCCATGTTTGGTGTTTGACTCTTAAATTCTTATTTTAGTATTTGAGATCCATGCTTCAGATAGTTACAGTTGTGTTTGTACTCTGCACTTTATTTTTTAATAGAAAACTCAATCAAAAATAAAAAAAAATAAAAATAAAAAATGAGCCAAAAGATTTTCTCAGAGGCTCACGCCCCTGAACCCCCAAAGACCCTCAAGTCGGGGGGGTGCACCACCCCACTGTACCCCCCTATGCGCGTGTATGATTTCATACGTATTTTCAATAATTTTGATTGATGTTGGTCTTTAAATATTCATAGTTGGCTTTCAATAGAACTTGGTTTTTTTAGATCTCCAATTTTTGTCTTCTTTCACAGAACAAGAAAAGATTCATTTTAGTTTTTCTTCATTTGTTATACATGGTTTTTGTATGTTTTTTCCTTTTTTCAAAAATTGTGAAAAATCCATATAAACGTTATTGTAGAATTTTTCGATTAGTTCATTCTCGCTTTAGTTGAAAAATCTGAACACTTTTGTATAAAAATTGTAACAATCTTTTCTTTCTTTTCATTAGAGATCTCACTTCTTTTTCAGTTCAAGAAAGAAGATTTTGTTTGTTCTAGTTAGGAGCGGACCATATAAGCAAGTGTGTTTTATTTTTGGATGGGATTTATTCTGTGTTTCAAAGAAATTGAATCTCTCTCTCCCTTCCTTAAGTAGGGAATACCTTTAAAGTTAAAGTGAAAATTTTCACAATCATACTACATGGTTTTACTTTTTATGTCCTCACCTCATGCATTCACCTACCGTTCAAGATAAAATTAAGCACTAGCTTAGGGTTAAATTTTGTAGCAAGGTGTGATAGGTTAGAGACATGTTCTGGCATATTTAAACATAGGATTCGTCCTTTATTGCTTGCACTGCATCTCGAGGATTGTGTGGTTCTTCCACGTACCGCTGGTATATCAAATGGCCTTTCACGTACCCTTGGGGTATATCGAAAGTTACTTCACGTACTCAGTTGTATATCAGAAGGCCCCTTTCGAATGGTTTTGCATTAGACAACACTACTATGGAGTGGAGCTCCCACGTACCTTGCGTATATCGAGAAACACATTTAGGAATCCTGAGACCATTTGAGTACAGCCCTTTGGTCGTCCTATCATCACAATACACCAAGAACAATAATCGAGGGGATTACTACACACATACTGTCTAGGTAGTCATGTATTCAGGTAAGGGACGGTCCCGATCCTCCTTGTCATTCTCTACTATTGGACCTTGTGGTATATAATGAGTTGTGGTGATTTGACAATCCCATGAGGTTCCATACCTTTAATCTACTCCTCTCACATATTTTGTTTGGTGCTTTAATTTGAGTAGTGATTGTTGTCTATATAGTTAGGATTTTTTTGAAGAGAGAGATAGTTTTGTTACATAGTTATGGCTTTGCCTTCTGAGACTACCAACCAAGAGACTCCTTTACCAAGCACATCTTTTGTTTTCCCTCCATATGGAGATGTTGGTCCTCCTTTAATGGCTATGTTAAGCCTTCATGGATTGACTATCAGATTACCTATTTAGTTATTCTCTAGTCCAGTTATCTCATGTACACCAATTGCTTCAGATCCTAATCCTTCATCATGAAAGCATCAACCTCATGTTGATCCCTTGCCTTCTTCGCCTGATGTGTCTTCTCCCCTTTCTCCTTATTCTCCTATTGAAATTTGTACCACTAGTAGTCAGGTGGATAAGAAGAAGAAAAACAAACAAAAAACCAAGTCTCAACCAATTACTCCTCCCAGTGCAGAGAGTGTTGATATGCACACCCAAAAACCATGTAAGGCCAAATTCCTTTGTAGGCTTTGCAAGGGCAATCACCTTCTGAAATATTGTTATGGTCTAGACTTGGTTTTAGAAGAATGGTTTGAGGTTTCTTGGAAACTGATGTCATCAACCTCTGGTCATCATACTGATGATCCCCCCTCAACCAGTGACTCTGTGGTTAAGATTCGGAAGGGTAAAGTCAAAAATCCTTGCTTATTGTGTAAGGACATGCACTTTACTTACCTTTGTCCTCGCAAGGATGAAGCTTATAAGTTGTTAGAAGATATTATTGTTCCTCAACAATGGCTTCTAATAGGTTATCATAAGTTGTCTCTTGAATCCCCACTGGTTGACCAAGTGGTTGATTCAGTTTCATCTATGGTCGATCTCACTCTTCCTTCCAAGACTAAATTCCAAGTGGTCAATTCAGATTCATCTATGGTCGATCCCACTCCTCCTTCCAAGAGTGAATTCCAAGTGGTTAATTTAGATTCATCTATGGTTGATCCCACTCTTCCTTTGGAGAGTGAAGTTAAAGTGGTTGAGTGGATGTCATCTCCACCCAATCCCACTATTTCATCAGAGAGTGTTAAGACTGAAGTAGTTGCTTTGGCCAAATATTTGTCTTGTTCTTCTCTCCCAGTAGAGAGTGAACTGAAACCTGCCGAATTTTTTATGCTTCCTTATGATTGTTCTCGACAAAATGAAATTTTGTCTGTTTTGATAGAGCCCTCGCCAAGTGGTGAGGTTATTTCCTTTGACCGGAGTAACCTAACAGAGTCTCGTCTTCATTCGAGTGTTCCTTTCTAGATAGTTGTGCAAGTTACTGTTAGGTGAATGCTTCACACTATTGTTGATGAAGGGGATCCTGTTAGTATTCTATCCTCAACTACTTGGAAAGCTTTAGGTTCTCCTCAACTTATTCTAGCACCGATAAGATATTGGATTTTAATCGCAGGCATACTGCACCTTTAGGTATCCTTCCTCATTTACCTATTACATTAGGATGGAAAACTATCTGTATTGATGTTATGGTGGTCCAAGTTCCTTTAGATTTCAATCTACTCCTTCGATGTGATTATGTTTATGCCATGAAGGTTGTAGTGTCCACACTTTTCAGAGTGATGGTTTTCCCCATGATGGGAAGATTGTGACCATTGATCAGCTTTCCTTTGTACACCTGAGCATCACATTATTCCTAGTAATCAGACTTCCATGAATGTGTTGCATATTCTTGTGGTTCCTTCCCCTTATTTGAGTTAGCTTCTTCCCATCATAGGTAAAATGGGGGGCATGGCTCCAGCCTTTGGACATCATAATGGAGTTGAGTCGCTAGTTTCTTATGCAAGAGGTGCAATATTTGTAGCAACAAATACTCCCAAAGAATCTTGAGAGAAGCTAGAATTCTTGTTTGGAAATAAATATGAGCTTTGGGAACACATTATATAGAACGAGCTAATATCATTGCAGCCCAACAGTTTCGATACCATATAGAAATGTTTTACCAAATTCAAGTCTCTTCCACTACAATGTAAGCAGTGTGGAATAGAGAGAAAGGATGAGCAGCTTGTGCTTTCCGTACTCAGCAAACTTGGTTCTGAGTATTCTTTATTTGTATCTACCTTCCATTCTGGAAGAGCTTCCATTCCCAATTGGAATATGCTTCACTTGATGGATTTGTCGAGTCCTTAATACAGGAGTAAGAAAAGTTGGTCCAGATTGGAGTCCTCTAAACTTCCAAGAATCAATATCTACTGATGATAGAATCTACCAATGTGCAAGCTAAAGGGAGGCACAAGGGGAAGGAGCCTAAAGCATATGATTCAAAGCCTAAAGAGAGATATGAGTCTTCTAAAGGAGCTTCAGTACCCAAGAAAAAGAAATTTTTTGAAAAGATAAAGTGTCCCTATTGTATGAGGGGTTTTCATCCTAAAAACCAGTGTATGAAGAAGTATATCGACCATTTGTCCCCTCTCCTCAAGCAGAAAAAAATTGCTCTTCCACAAAGAGAAAAGAAGTCTAATGATGGACAATTGACAGATGATCAACAAAGGTGCCATGCCTGGAAAGATGGCCTCTATCAGTTGACAGCCTACTTGATTGATTCTGGAGCATCCAACCACATGGTTTCCTCCAAGGATTCCTTCACCACTCTGAACCTCACAGGAGGGCCTACTATTCATATGGGTGATGACTCCCAAATTCTAGCACCATGAAGAGGTTCCATTAAAATACAACATGGTGAGTTCAAAAATGTTCTCTATGTGCCCTCTCTTACAACTAATTTGTTGTTTGTATACCAAATGACTCACACTGGATCACCAAAGCAAGTGGTTTTTGGCCCTGACTCAATAGATATCATAGAAATCTCAACTAGGAATACTGTAATGAAAGGAATTGCATATCATGCCTCCAAGGAATATGCTTTCTCTCATTTCATGCCATACTCGAATCCAATACAACCACAGCTTTATTTGAAGCAGATAAAGGTATCAAAACTCCTTTACTTCCTATTGCATATACAGATTTATTGTCTAACATTTCATATTCAAATTCATATTCAGAAGAAGAGGAAGACCAACATTATTCAGATATTGAGTTTACACCTTAAAGAGATCTAGATCTAGATCCAACATCCACTTCATCTCAGCAGCCGAAATGGTATTAGGAGCTCATTGAAGCAGTTGTTGATGGTTTTGGGGATCTAGATCATAAGAGAAGAATGAGGTCCTAGTATCAGAAAGAGAATGGTGCATTATCCCACATAGATCCACTTCTCCCTGAGAGGTGCTTCATGATGTTGGGGTCATATCCTCAAACATTCAAGGAAGCTTTCCATGATCCTATATGGAAGGAAGCTATGGATGAGGAATTTGATTCGCTACATGACAATAAAACTTGGGAACTTGTCTCCTTACCTACAGGGAGGAAGCTTTGTAGCAGGGATTTCTCCTTGCTACAGGGGTAGGAATGGCTCCCTTCCATATTAAGGATAGAAGGGTAGGTTCCTACATGTGGAAAATGCAGAAAAGCAACTGAACAAAAAAGAAAGTAAATGACATAAAGAAAATGGCCGTGAGTCCCTTTGCAAACAAGGTTAGGGATTCGCCTTGGCTACCTGCAAATAGCTATTAAGCTACAATAAACTTGCAAAACATGTTAGAGATCAAACCTGCAAACAAATAATGGTCAGAAAACAACTAAAATAACAAAGCAAACATATGAACAAAACTAGATTATACCTCCTCTTTGGTGAAATGGGCCACCATGCCTTGGTTGGAAGAAGCACCTCCCTATCTCACTCAGCAATGGAGGAGCTATGGCTCAATGGGGAAGATGAGTGGAAGAGAGGGGGATGTGGGTGGCTTGAGAGGAAAAGAGGTCTCAAGGCATCCACGGGTGGCATAATAGTATGCAAGAGAGGTGTTGTTTGAGAGTGACCCCCCACCCTCCTTTTATAGATTTTTTTGGGGTTTTAGGGTTTTAAGCCCTTGGTCCGGGCTTTAGCCCCTTTTTTGGGATTTTAGCCCCTTCCATCATAACTTAAGCTCCTTTTAGGGTTTTAGGCTCCTTTGAGGGGTTTTAGCCCCTTTTGGAGGCTTTAGCCCCTTGGAGAGTTATTTAGGCTCCTTTTTGGGGTTTTTAAGCCCTTTTCTTCATTCTTAAGCCTTTTTGAGGGTGTGGGGGTCTAATGGGGTGTTACGAAGGTCGTGTATGGGTGTCCTTGGGTGGTGTAGGCCATGTAGAGCTGAGTGAGGGATTTTTTGAGTTAATAGATTGCCCCCTGATGTGTGAGGGTAGGAGCTCATTGTATGGCTGATGGACATCATAGGATTTGTTATGTAGAGGTGGTGCTTCCGGGGCTGGGGCATGGTGGCTTTTGGTTTTTGTATTAATATGGTTCCCATCAATGGGTGAGATACAAATAATGTGTGGCATGTATATGGATGAGGTGGGCATCCCCATGCTCGTGACAATGTCAAAATAATAATTTGATCTATGCTCTAAAATACAAGAGTCGATCATATACAACTGATGGTACAATAATGGTTACCTCAATGTGAGGCTGAATACAATACTGATCTGAAGAACTGGTATATTGGACCCGTGGAATTCTCATGGAATTCTATATCTTCATAACTGACTGTCTGTTGGATTTGGAATGGTACATAGTTGTATGGACTCACTGGTTGAGAATCAGAGTCTCTATGGTATAAGTATGTTGCATCAATCATAAATCTATACAGAAGCATTGCTGGGGCTTTTGAACACTGTCTCCAACACAACCCATAAATCACAAGGGACATAACCTGTTTAGGTCCCTCAACTAGACTCATCACTGTGCTAGAGTTAGGTGACATCCAGGGTCTTCAACCAAATACTGCACGGACCAAACCCTGTACGAATCTCAATGGTGCGATGATGTAGTTGAAGTTGAGCATGTGAGAACAAACCATCTCGAGAGTCACTAAGGACTCCTCTCAAGTTGTCCAAGAAACTCATCAATGAGGTTAATGAAACCAGGATGTAGGGACCTCTGGGTCTATCCTATGGAATATGTGTGTTGTTGTCGACAAAGGGAAACCTACCCCTAGTCAAGGCAATGGTGTTTCCTTGACCAAGAGCGCGAGGGAAATAACCAAAAGGTGAGACAATCTGCGGACTGACCCACTAAATTGGGGGCGGGGGAGGGGGAGGGAAATAATTGAACAGGGGCAAGGGGAGTGTGGTAGACTTAAACTTCCTTTGTTCAAAGTATGACGGTAGGGCAGAGAAGGAGGCAAATGAAACTTGACTCATGGGAATGGGATCATAGCTGTAATACCGGGAATGTCACTGTAGATGGGAAATACTTGGAGGAGGTAGAATCTTTTGATATTGATGGGATATAAGGAAGACACATTGCAGAGTTCTCTGAGTAAAGGTGACCCAATGGGGGAATGATGCCAAACTATTTTCTGTGGGGTGGTGTCTAGGGACACAGTTGTGGTACGATCTCATGGATTTTTGGCAAGCCCGAGAAGGTGAATGCTTGATGGTGCTTTCAAAGTTTAGAGAGTCTGAAAGCACAAAGAAGACTCCAGTGGGGGCTCTTTTTTGTTGGTAGTCTTCTATGCCCGAGAAAGGATAAACGTTTACATAGGAGAGCTCTCCCATCCTTTGGAGAATGAGAGACTTCTTTACCATTGGTAGTCCAATCAGGTCGAAAAAGGTTAAACCTATATTGACTAGATGGTCATTCAGATAATTTTACGAGCATGAACAAAACCAAGTTTGCTCGACAATCTTTTCTTGATGAGAAGGCTGGAAAAGAGATTAACGACAACCCATGGTAAGCTTTTTCGTAAAGCGCAGCCCCTATGCCCAAGAAAGATAAAAGTATGCAGAGGGGAATGGTCTTGGCTTGAATACGCCAAGGTGGTCATTTTCATTTAATGGTCTACATGGTCCACAAAAAGAGGTAAATGAGATGATGTAGATGCCATTTCCTATACTTTAGCGTGAGGGAAAGGAAGCAGCTGCGCTCGGGAATCTTTTCATTGTTTTTAAGAGTCAGAAAAGAGCTTAAACAAAACTCCAATGTGGTCAACCGATTGCGGCGGCACAGGCAGTACCCCATGTCGGGACGGTGGATAGTGGTCCAAAGGTCATCCACATAGTATGGATGGAGCAGAAGGCTCTCACACATACCAATACAGGCGTGGGATAGATTGTGGAAAAAGCTCGTGAGTCAGTGCGGCAAAGGCACACAAGCCGAGGTGGCTCTTGAACAGAGGTCAAGAGAGCTGTGTGTGAGTTGTGGTGGATGGACTTGACTACATGTGATGTGAGTGCAAGTCCAGGAGCACTTATATGCCAAATACATGCAAGAAAAATAAATTGTTTTGTGGACAATGGTCCAGAGACCTGCGTAAGGTGCGGTGGATCGAGAAGGCAACTATGTGTTAAAAATACAAAACAAAAAAGCAAAATGGTAACCCTTAACAGGCGGTGGCCCGAAAACCCGCATGAGTAGCGGTAGGGAAGAGTGATACAAGTACAGGTCCGAAGACACTTGTATCACCATGATGTGGCTCGTAAATTGACGTAACTTCTAGGAAGTTGTCTCAAAATTACTTGTTAAACATGAGATGATGGTATCATAAGAAGATGGAAATTTGGGCCCCGAGGGGTGAGAGGTGTCTCGAACTGATTCCGAGTGACTTTGGAGTAGCAACTAATGGTATTTCCGCTGACTTGTGCTAAAAAATGTTAAACAACAAGAAAGGGAAAAAACTACACTATAAGGGACTCATAGTGGTTATATCAGGCATAGACTCTCTTGAGGTGGAGCCTGTTGCGCAGATTCTTCAAGAGTCAACCATCTGAGTCAGCGAAGAGGTATGCCCCCTTGCCAAGATGGAGGTCATTGGCAAGGCAGGATGATGGAATCTAGTGTTTTATGGGAAGAACTGATTCCACACTATGGTTTAAAGGGAATGGGGTAAAACCGAAGGTGGTCTTACATATATCTCTGTCATCACGTAAGTGGTGTCATGATAGATTAGGTGGATCTTCCACAGCCGACGAGATGGAAGGGAAACTGGTGCTAGAGATCATGTAAATGGTATTGGTTGTGGTTTTTGTGGCTTTTCCCCTAGTCTCTGTTGTAGGAAGAGGGGAAATCCTGGAGACAGGAGGAGTCTTTGATGGACTTGGAGGTAGGTGTAACATCATCTCAATTGGATGGACATGAGTCAACACATCTTGGGTCCTCAGAGGTATGGTAGGTGGTTCAAGGTACCACATAGGATCTCCCAGTTTGAAATCCTGTAGATTGCAGGTTTCCAATACAGACTTACTCATGATATCAGACGGTAGGAA
Source organism: Pseudotsuga menziesii (assembly GCA_001517045.1). Taxonomy (NCBI): domain Eukaryota; kingdom Viridiplantae; phylum Streptophyta; class Pinopsida; order Pinales; family Pinaceae; genus Pseudotsuga; species Pseudotsuga menziesii. Next base: position 578,253 of record LPNX010788915.1, on the reverse strand, counting down.
AAGGAAAGGGAAAAGGAAAAGGAAAAGGAAAATGTTGATTGGGAATGAACCCCAATGTTTCCCTGGTAATCGAGGTTGAGGTTGCGACTAAGGTTGCAGTTGCAGAAACAACGAAAGAGACAGGTTTGATGGACCGTTGGTGGTGGTGGAGACAAGAGGGTTTGCAGAACTGGACATCATGTAGATGGGCATGGTGTCTAAAGAAGGAGGTGGGGGGTGGAATTCTCCGATTAGAGTGATCTCAGATTCAAGGGAATGCTGTCAAAGGTTGGCTAGAGCCATTTGATACTCAAAAAAGTCTTAGCAATGGTGAGAATAATGTCCATACAGACCGCAAAGGGTGCAAGCATGGTTTGTTCTCAATGCCTTGTTTCTCACTATTGGCATAGTTGGAAGTTCAACCATGGGGAGGTTTTCGGTTGTATCCATGGCATCCAAATGTGCACGGATCATTGGAATCTTAGGGTAGTTTTGATTTGGATGGCCCTGCTCTTCAAAGATGGGGCAAGGTGGGATTTGTCACATCTCTACGGTAGCTTTCGCATTCTTGCCCCTGGACCTTTTTGGGAGGGGTGGTGCGGGTGCAGTGGTTGGTTTTTGTGGGCCGGGTGGAAAATGAGACTCGACCACAATGGGCTGCATAGGTGTTAAGACTACCTGGGGAATTGATGGTTGAGCTGGTGGATCAATATACCACATGGGAATTCCCAATGTAAAGTTGGGTAGGTTTAGAGTGGCCATTACCAGCTTGCTCATGACACTAGGTGGGGGAAAGAGGAAGGGAATTGTATGGATTGGAGAGGAGCCCAGATAACTCCTTGATGGTTGTATGTGGGGATGAGGTTGTGGTTGCAGCTGCATGTAATTTTGTGGCTACAGATGATGTTGCGGTTACAGATGGTGTTGTGGTTGCGGTTGGGGCTACGGCTACGGTTTTCGTTTGGGTGCAGAAATACTGGATGAGAGCATGCACAAGTCTACAGTCTCATTTAGTTTTAGTGGTGGTGACACTAAGGGGAAAGGAGTCATCATGGTGGTATCAGTGAATAACCCAGGGCCCACATTCAACAATGGGGAGGCTGGTGTGTTGTCAACCATGGTGTTGATTGTAGGGACAACATTGGCATGTATTGTCATCCCTTATGGCTTAATGGTGTTGATGGTAGGGATAACGTTGGAGGGTGTCATTAACCCTTGTGGATCATGATAAGTGATTTGATCAACTGTCACAATATTCGCTTCGTGGGGGAACATCATGAGATGGAAGATAGTTTATGCGACAGCTCTCATGACGTACATATAAATTCTTCCAAGGAGAAGGTTATAGTTCAGTTGAGCATTGAAAACCTCTATGTCAATCAGAATTGTCTTCCTTGCTAACGTGATGGGGACATGGGGGAGGATTCCTTGGGATTTAGTGGGATGGCCATCATAAGCCCGTAGAGTTGTGGAGGATGCTTGCAGAATTGGGGATCCAAGTTTCTGCCAGACTAGGGTAGACATAGCACACATAGATTCCCCCTCATCCACTATGCATCGGTGCACAACCAGATTACGGATAGACACTGAGATTTGAAAGGCAATGGTAGATGGCATGTGTGGTTCTCCATTCTCCGTGTCGAATGTGATCAACTTGGAGTCGGAGGGGTCTACGGCCCCAAGGGCGGCTAGTAATGCTTTTCGTTGTGTTGGGCATGTTTTGAGTACCTCCAGAGCGGACATGGCCATTGGTGTCTGGGCCAAATCATCCATGATGCTATAGCTGATGACAGCTCTAGCCATGGCATTATTGGAAACTCGGCATATGGGGGGTAGGGGAAGGGGGGTAACTGAAGAGGTGCATTGACCGATTTGGATGTAGAGGTTGTTGATGTGTCAGTGGGTTCAGTGGTGGTTTCGTACTGATTTCGTCTAGTGTGTAGGTTGACCTCTTCAGTCATCATGGCTAGCAAGTGGTGGACACCTATTTCAGCTGTGGGAGGTGCCCCCAAAGCGTTGGGAATGGATTGGGGAGGGGGTGCAGTTGCCACCAATCCTTGGACTGGTAGTGGGTTTTGAAGCACCATAGGAGGAGGTCCTTGTGGTGTCAGATTGGGTTGGGGTTTATTTGTAGCATTGGTGGCCTGTTGAACCTCGTTCCGAATGGCCTACTTAGCACGACCCATGAGGGGACACTCAAATGTATAGTGCCTGTAGACCTCACATAGTGTGCATGGTTGGTTTGTACACAACGGGGCGTTCCATCTTGGTGCATTTGGTCATGAGAGATTTTGGGCGGGTTGGTTTGCTATGGCATTGTTGGGAGTGTTTGGTTGTTGACCGCCTCCCTGTGGTTGATTATTGGCTTGGTTTCAGGGTCGGTTATTCCTAGCCTACCCTTATTGATTATTAGGGGCCGGCTGGTTGGGACGGTTTTGTTGTGTAAACACTTGTCCCAATGGAGCAAGTGGAGCAGGGGTGCGGGCTTGAACTGCTTGCACTGGTGGTACGTAATAAATTTGGGTGGGTGGCAGTGCCACAAATGTGGGAATTTTCCCCGTGTATTGTTGTGTCTAGCACACCAAGGCCTGAGCCTACTACGGTTGTGTAGGTTGTGCGTAGGAAGTTATTGCTTAGGATTGGGACATCATTCTGGCATAGTCCGAAGTTTGGTTTTGGTAGGAAATACTAGCAGTGTTGCTTGGTTGAGGTGGAATTGTAGGTGGTATTAAACAGTGCTGTGGCTGTTGGGAGACTGAGCCTATGATGCCATCTGCAGCATGGGATTCCCTCGATGCATCCTGGTAGGAGGTACCCGAATGGGGAGCGTCTGGAATGACAGTGTAGAGGTATCCAGATTGTGCGTAGATCAGGTCAAACTGTTGGGCTTTCAGTATGGCCTCTTCTTCAGATTGAGGATGTTCAAATGTGACATCCTTTGCTATGGGTGGGAGCAAGGTTTTGAGAAACCAATCCAAGAAGATCTTGTTGTCAAGTTGGATTTTACACAAACTGCAACATCGCCGCCACTCATGGATGTGGTCGGTTATATGTGTCGTAGTGATCTAGCGGTAGGATAACAATATCTCCACCCCTTCATCATATCTGATGAGGAGTTGGAAATACTGTAGGAACATGAAAGCTAAGGAGTTGAAATCTGGGTACTTGGCTTGCAGTAGCTCAATGTACCATTTGGCTACCACACCTATGAGGGTGCATTGGAACAATCTTATCCTGATCAAGTCATCTACAATGCTATTTAAGGAGCACCATAGATGAAATGTCATAATGTGGTTTTGGGGACATTCCCCTGCCTTGCCTTCAAACTTGGGAATGTCTGATGGCATCTTGGTTGGCATGGGAGGCCAAAAATATTGATGGTGAATGGGGTCGTTTGTCAATCGAGCCAAATCAAGAAAGTTAAGATGAGCCATGAAAGGTAGATTTGACCGTAGGTTAATGTGAGATGGGGGAGGGATGGTGGTGGGGTTTGCAGGTGCATAATGTACTTGCATAGCTGGGGTTGCTGGTGGTGCCATTGTAGATGGGCCAATGCCCCTGAGTGTGATGTAAGGGGAAGTGTGAATGGAAGGGCCACTACCCCCATGTGTGATATGAGGGATAGTGTATGTGGACAGGGAACTAGCCCCCTATGTGACAGGAGGGGCAGTGTATGTGGAAGGTCCACTTCCTATAAGTGATGCAGGTGGGATAGTCTGAGTGGTTACTATGGGTGGTGGTATTTTACTGATGACAGTTTGCATGACCATGTTGGGGCCACTTGCAGGATTTTTAGTGACAACTTGTGGATCTGGGGGCCACATGGGTCCACTAGCTATGGCTATGCCAAAAAATGGATCTGGGTTTGCACCATCCATGGGGCTTGATGGTGCAGTATGGAGGTCTGGTTTAGACTAATATGGGTTTGAATCTGAATCAGAGGTTGTGTGGCCTTCCGATGGTGTGAGAGGTCATTGAGAGTGGTTTCGACAGTGTCAGTTTAAAGTCTCGAATGGTGGTGGTTCACCTCTTAGGCGTGAGGAAGAGCGTGGGGGATTAATTGTGTTAGATTGTATCAAACTAGTGGGAATGATGTTTGGACCCCAGTTTCAATGGATTCCTATTGGCTGTAGGTGGTCACTTGGCCACCAAGACTACCAAAAGACAACGCTTTTCTTTTTCCTCATGGGCATTTCTACTCAATCGGTGGGGGTCATTTCCCATTTCGCTTCGCAATTCCTCTCAGCGGCCAACTACTTTGGGGTTCCCATGGTACTCCTCACAATGAGTTTCTGGGCTGACCCTAAGTACTTTCCATGGTTAAGGCAGTCAGGGACTTATGTCCTCAAAGACTGCATATTTTTTGAGCTTAGTGTAAATTGATAAATTTTTAGGGCTCTCTCAACGTCATGAACTGAGTTGGGTTGATTTAAGTGGTCATGGTGTATATTTATTTCTATTTTTCTATTATGAGGTGGCTACAAGTGGTTTATGAATATGTCATAGAGTTCATATCGTTGTGTGTACAAGTAGTAAATAAACAGAAATTTGTAAACAAATACAATTGTTTTTACCCTGAATGTTGATGGCTTAACTAGGTGACTACCTTACACCTATATTCTTCTTCAACCGAGAGAAGGTGTTAAGATCTCAACACAATGGGACTAAGCCCATCCATAGATCCATAGGTCACCTCCCAGATGCAAGGTTGGACAACAGGGAGGACGCTTAGCGCTGTGAGACTCCCTCCTTCTCTACCCCCTCTACCTTCTAGGTCATCCGTTTTAAATGGTTTAGAACAATATTCAATGAATGGCCTAGGACTATACAAGTTGTGCCCTTCGTCATATCCTAGAATAACCTGAAGGAAGATGAATGGGTAGAGGAGGAAGGGTAAGAAAGACTATTAATTTTATGTCAATTTTAGTTAAGCTACATTCATTAAGCCATTAAAAAATTTTCTTTGAATTTACACCTTGTTTGTTCATGAAATTGCAGTAAATTAAAACAGAAACAGAAATAGGACTACTGTGTTGGAAAGAGGCGACTGAGCCACAATGATAGTCCCTGATAAACTGAAAATTAACTACTGATTGATAGACCACCCATTTTGGGTCAAATTCGGAGAGGACGTCACAAATTTTTTTCGGAAACAGGCAAGGGGGTTGCACAGATTTCACAGACAGAAGCGGTCTACTGTTCTGACTAAAGTCGCACCTTTTGGGGGGAAAAGGGTGAACTGGTCACACCTGTGAGGCCTAAAAGAGCGACCTCATCCCCTGTTCAGGCCCGATAAGTGTGACCTGCCTCGAATTTGGGGTTTTTCTAATCCTAAGTCAGATCCGACCAACATTAACCTGTACTGTGGCCAAACAGACTCAGATTTGCCTTGCAGAGGCTTCGGCAACAATAAAAACTGAAAATAAACTGGATCTAAGCTAGATTTCATGAGAAATTTTAAAAACTAGGGCATAAACTAAAAAAAAAACTTTGAAATTTAAAAAACTGAACCAGGAATCCTGTGGGATTGACCTGGTATGGTTGCCAGTTCTGTAGCAGGGATTTTTCCTTGCTACAGGGGCAGGAATGGCTCCCTTCCGTCTATAGGACAGAAGGGTAGGTTTTTGCGTGTGGAAAATGCAAAAAAATAAACTGAACAGAAAAGAAAGTAAATGACAGAAAGAAAATGGCCATGAGCCCTTCTGCAAACAAGGTTAGGGCTTCGCCTTAGCTACCTGCAAACAACTATTAAGCTACTATAAAACTGCAAAACATGTTAGAGATCAAAACTGCAAAAAAATAATGGTCAGAAAACAACTAAACTAACAAATCAAACATATGAACAAAACTAGATTATACCTCTTCTTTGGTGAAATGGGCCACCATGCCCTGGCTGGAAGAAGCACCTCCCTATCTCACTCAGCGATGGAGGAGATATTCCCAATGGGGAAGATGAGTGGAAGAGAGGGGGATGTGGGTGGCTTGAGAGGCAAATAGGTCTCAAGGAAACCACAGGCAACATAACAATATGCAAGAGAGGTGTTGTTTGAGAGTGACCCCCCACCCTCCTTTTATAGCTTTTTTTGGGGTTTTAGGGTTTTAAGCTCTTGGTACGGGATTTATCCCCTTTTTTGGGCTTTTATCCCCTTCTTCCCTAACTTAAGCTCCTTTTAGGGCTTTAGGCTCCTTTGAGGAGTTTTAGCCCCTTTTTGGAGGCTTTAGCCCCTAGGAGAGTTATTTAGGCTCCTTTTTGGGGTTTTTAAGCCCTTTTCTTCATTCTTAAGCCTTTTTGAGGGTGTAGGGGTCTAATGGGGTGTTACGAAGGTCGTGTATAGGTCTCCTTGGGTGGTGTAGGCCATGTAGAGATGAGTGAGGGATTTTTTGGGTTAACAAGCTTTTTCAGTGGAAATGGGTCTACAAGACCAAGATAGCCTCTAGTGGAACCACGACCAAGTACAAGTCTCGGTTGGTGGACAAAGGATACTCTCAGGTTCAAGGATTGGATTATAATGAGACATTCACTCTAGTAGCTAGAATGGATTCCATCAGACTTGTCTTGGCAGTTGCAGCTTTCAAGAGATGGGAGGTACATCACATGGATGTGAAAAGTGCCTTCCTCCATGGTGACTTGAAGGAAGATATTTACATGAAACAACCTGAGGGATTTATTGATTATCCTTCCTTAGTTTGCAGACTGAATAAATATGTGTATGGACTCAAACAATTAGATAAAAAGGGTAAACAATAACATGGTAAGAGGACATAGGATCCCTAGTAGCTATTTACTAAAGTCCCGGTTGTGGACCTATTGGTTAGATAATGTAGTTACGGATTATAGCTTGAAATAGCTAAGATGCACACATGCTGTGAATAGCACCTATAATAGTCTCATCATTTGAGGATCCAAATGGATTGAAAAGATCCCCGAGGTCATGGTACTCCAAAATGGATTCCTTTTCGATGTCACAGAAGTTTGAAATATGAAAATCAGATTGCAATGTTTACATGCAGAAGAAATAGGAATTCTTGCTATTGATTGTGCTTTATGTGGATGACTTTCTCATTACTAATAGCTCTGCTGTTGGATTGAGAAGCATCAAGTCAACTCTGAACAAAGCATTCACTATGACTGATCTAGGGTTGTTAAGATAGTTCATTGGTCTTGAAGTAAGTCAAAAGACTTCAGGAATCATGTTCTCATAGGCCATATACTCATCAGACATGCTTACAAGATTCCACATGGAATACTACAAGGAAGCCTCTTTTCCTTTCCTATCTAACATCATGCTAGAGGAAGGCGGCTCTACACCTTTGATAGATAGCACTCTTTACATACATCTCATTGGGAGCCTTTTATATCTCACACATTCGAGACCAAACATATACTATGTTGTGAGTGCTACTTCTAGGTACATGTAGGAACGACATGAGTTACATTGGAAGGAAGCAAAGAGGATCTTACACTATGTGTAGGGTACTAGATATTATGGGATTCATTATCTAGTTGGTGCACAGCTTGATCTCATAGGCTTCATAGATTCATACTGGGAAGGAGATGGAAATTATAGGAAATCCACTTCAGGAGCTATGATTGCAGCTATTAAGGAAGTTTCGTTACATGGAATCTTGACAGAGTTTGGGATTAGTACTTCAACTTCAAAAAAAAATTATTGTGACAACCAAAGCACAATAAAAATTTCTAGTGATCCAGTTTAGAGGCAAAGAACAATGCACATTGAGGTTTACATGCATTATATTTGGGAACTAGTGCATGACAAAACTATCACACTACATTATTGTCCTATAGAGGATCAGATTGTAGACATTTTCACTAATTCCTTCACTGAAAAGAGATTTTCCTTTCTCGAGTCTCTTTTAGGTGTAAAGGCTCGATTCATTGTTCATGTTCCTGCTTATTTTGAGGGGGGGGTTCCCATGAGGTTTTCCCCTATTCTCCTCGGTTTATTAAGCAACAAATTTTTAATTATTTTAGATTTGTATATGGGTGACTTTTGGCCTTATTGCTAGGGCCTGCAGTAATCCAAGTTAGGATTCCGGGAGCGTCTTAGGATTTATAATCCTCCCTTTTCCAAATTGGTGTATTAGATTATATTTTCCTAACTTAGGAATCATTTAGTTATTATTGGGCCCACTTGGCCTAATGGGGCCACATATACCAATCACTAGAGTGTGGGGAATATAGATACAGGATAACTGTGACTAATTTCACATTCATGCATCATTTTATGTGCCTTCTAGACCAATCCCTACGATTTAGGAGCCACTAGGATTGTCAGTACCAACCTCCTTTAGTTGTTGGAAGTTGGTGACTAGTCAAGCTTAGTTATGCTCTAGTTACATTCAGTTAGATGTCCTCCAATTCAGTAAGCTCCAGTATTGCATGGCTACATGTTGGAAGGTCCCTATTCTCACCTACTTCTCACCTACCACATCAGTTATACTAGTTTAATTGATTATAACTGATTGAGAGACTGCCTTAGACAACTGGAGCTTATCTAGTTAGCTCTGACAATGATTTAGACACTTCTAGTTTTCCATGAAGTCGTATTGAGTTGGTGATTTGAATCCTATCCACATGATTCGAATTCTCCTTTATGTAACATTGTTGTATACTATTGGGATTAATGAAAGTTTATACTGTAATTATATTGAGCAATACTTGTATGTTTCATGTGATATTTGTTTTGTTTAGTGGGTATTATTCATTCCTTTTACACTGCATAATAATTAAATATAATGGCACTCGTTGCCTAAATATCAATGGCACATTAATTCTAATAATTCCAGGTGAGTAGACGTAGGTAAATAACTCCGATGAGGAACCACAGAAGGAATCATCTACGACTCCATCATATTCGCAGATAGAAAGACATATAGAAGAAAGACGCACTAAACAAACATTTGAACAAGGAGAAGGAAGCAACACAACAAATATTGTTGAATATTAGGTAAGGAGGATCCTGGCCGCAATTACTTCTGCAACCAGTGAGAGTCAAGAACAGGTGAAGCAACATGCGAAATAATATTTTCACCAAGTGAAGGGATTGTTGCAATCCCTAATGAACACGGTGTTAGAGACAAGGGGGTCACATATGGAACTGTTACAAAGGGTGGTCAAAGTGAGTGTTTTATAGACATCACAGATGATTGTGATTTTGTTGAAAGCACTTTCGACAGGAGATGAAGCTGTGGCTACAACATTGAGGAAATTCGACATGATCAGTCTGGCTGCTAAGGAATTGTTGATGCACATAGTAACCATATTACAGAATGTGGAAAGTAAAGAGATTCATCCTCGCAATATGCTAGTACACGAACAATTGGTCAAGACACAAGAGTACATACTACAGACAAAAGCATAAATGGAGCGAATGAAGATAGAAAGTGACAGTGGAGAATGAAAAAATCAAAGTGGTCGACGACAGGCAATGACTGGAGAAGGAAATCTCAGTTTCATACAAGGAGATTCTAGACATCACCATGGATATGTTTTTAGAGGCGAAGGTATTGCGACTAGCAAAAATAGTCACTGACTTAAAGAAGGAAAATGGAGAGTTACAATCCTGCACAATACCAAGTACACCACCAGAACAGGTAGCAGATCACAGGAGTCGAGTAGAGGAGGAAAAAATACAAATCAAGGAGTTGGATAAAGCATACCACTCCATCACAGAAGAAACAACACAATTTGGGATGAGCATGGTTCAGGATGACCAGCTGGAGCAATTAGTGACACATCTCAGTGAGGTAGAAGCGCAACTAACGACTATGAGGGGATCACTCAAGACGACTCCCCCAATTGTGTAGGTGAGAAATGTGTATGAGTTGAAAGCACTATAGCAATGGGTCAACAAAGCAAGAGATAGACACTAGAGGAGGACAACTCAGTTAGATAAATTCCAAGAGGACACAGAGAAACTAACGCTTAAATCAATGGAAGGAATTGTGAAAACTAAGGAAGCATGGGCCAAAGTAGCGTAGGTGTTTGAGGAGCACCCAATAGAGAAAGAGGTAGAGGAATGTGCAACACTAAGCACAAATATCAAGGAAGAATTTCAGCAGATTCAGATAGTGCACGAAAGCTTCAAAGTTAGTTTGAACGCACCTACTATAACCAGCTGACATGGCTCAAGGAAGATCCACAAGTTTGTGTTGGGGGGATGTTGGAAAGGGAATCAATTGTGCAAAGCATAGAAAAGAAGATAGCGACAAGTGGAAATGTGGATTTCATAAGAGAAAGTTACCGACAAGTGTGGTCGATTTGGTCACAAGTTGTTAGAGAGTCGGATTATGTGGACCAATTTGTAAAGGCATAAGCCTATAAATATAGTTAGGAGTATATTTAGTAGGGAACCTATAGAGATATTGATCATATTTTGAAGTAAGCATTGAAGTTTCGATTGTATTCAAAGTATTTTTATTTTATGCGACCTTCATATGTATGTGGTTTTGGTCTAAGGCTTTCGATTAAGTATTTTTTATGATATTTCGAAGTTAATATGAGAAGAATGTTGTTGCTAGATCTCTTGTCTTTCTCTGTGTTAAATCTACAATGATGTGATCTGTGATATTTTCCATGTATGAATGATGCAAAGTATTAATGGGTTTAATGGGTTCCTATATGTCTATGTCTTCATTAAGTAGATATGAATCATGATTGTTGTGATATTGGAACCTACTATGAATGATGATAAGTAGATTTAATAAATGATGTGTTTTTTTTTACTAGGGGAATCAGCAACTGGGGTCGGGCTGGTACTTGCATGACACGGGGTCCAGGGATCCATTCCCACTACCACTATAACCCTAGGTTCCCCTCACCCACCACAAGACATGGGACAAAGGTAAAACCAGGTGGGATTGATTTCGTGACCTCCAATTTACAACAAGTGACTTCATAACAACGGAACCACCAATGAGCCACACCCGTGTGGGATAGATTTAATAAATGATGTGTTAGAAACTCCTGGATCTATGAATTTCATTGTGACAAAGTGATATTAAGTGCACAAGTAATCTTGCTTATACGGAAATGTGGTTCCTACAACACTCCTTTAAACATATCGGGTGATATTTCATCTGCTTCACTGGTGTTGCTGGATAGTGTTGATGTATTTGTAACTTTGGAATGTATTCACTTATATATCTTATGTATTGTACCCCAATGTTTATTCTGGGAAGTATCTGTAATGTAATTGAGTCATGTCATTCCCTGATGTTTTGATCGGGAGATTAAATAATGAAAACAAGTCATGTAAAGTCATAGAGTATAACCCTCCTTATTGATCAAGGGTTAAAGTCCTTGCAGTTGTGGGGCCCTAGGGTGATTAGACTCACCTAGAGAAGTCATCCCTAGTTAGTTATTTTCAAGTCAGGAATTAGTATAAATAGAGAGGGAGCCTCTCTATTTATCACACATTCATATTCATTCACTCACACTCAGTTGTAGTGCATAAATGAGAGAGAGAGAAGAAGCTGGGACAAGAGAGAGAGAGACTACTGCTATCGGGAGATCATCTTACTGTCTTAGGGTTTTACTTTTGATGCTAATTCTATCTCTGAGGAAGTTGCAGGGTTTTCTCCTTTATGGTTTCCCCGAGGAAAATCTTTGTGTTCATTGTCTCTTGTGTTTGATTATTGTGCTTGTTATTCTCTTAGATAAGATCCTAAGATCATATAGCTTAAATGTTAAAAATCTAACAGATAGAGTAAAACCTGTCTGGGCCAGTCTTTAGGGAGATCGCATTGAAGGGTGTCAATAGTTAGGGAACCCTTATCGAATGAAAAGTGTGTCAACAAGGAAATTTTTCCACATGAAGAGTAAATTCGACCTGTTATCACTCCAGGAAACTCTTCTAGGTTGTAGCTCAAGGATGCCTGGTAACTTACAATGTTTTTTAGGGTTTTCTATTCTGGATCAAGTCAGGTGACCTATATAACCTTCCACTCTCAAGACATAAATGAATCTCACTCAATTACAAGGATTTTAGTTACAAGTTGTTCAGTAGTTTGAAAATAACGTGCAGGGATGGAGAACTCATCAAGCTGGCAGACTTACATACAAAACATATGCATATAAATGGCTAAATCCTGATAAGGATGGTACTTATAAATCAAATCACATTAACACACCAATAGGATGACAGCTATTAGTTATTAATCAACTTGAAAATAACCTAAATACACATTCAGGCATAAGTACAGTAAAGACAGAGATGATGGCTGAACAAATCATAACAAAAGAGCTTATATTCGAGAATGAACAAGATGAGAAGTTGACAATAGTATAGGCCTATAAATCCCCGAAGTCAAACCTTTAAAAAAAAAAATAGTCTAATTCTTCATAGCCTTTTACAAATATACAGATCCTCAAACCTGGATCTTTTTTTTACAAAATAAACAAAAGTAATAGTTTTTTCAAAATTAGGGTTTGAAACCCTACCTAACTAGTTGTCTAACTATAATGAAGATTTAGTTCACTAATTGAACATTTAAACAACTGAAGTAATTGCTGGTGATTGCTGCTGCTGGTCCTTCGCCAGTTAACCCATTGATTTCTCCTTGACAGTTAGGGTTGATGTCTTTTAGTGCTGTTATGTCATAATGGATATCACATAGACCCTTTTCTGATGCTTCCCTTAGCGCCTTTTATCTTTAGATTAAGTCCATGAACCATCTGCAGTTTCCCAAAACTAGTTCTGTCTACCCAAAACTTATTTTTAAGCCTCTGTTCGTTTTCAGTGGTTAAGTGGCCAGTCTATCGGACCTGTTAACTGCCAAAAGTGGTGCTTTCGGTGGCTAATGAACTGTTCCATCGTCCTCCTAAACCACCGAAATCCCTGTTTTACAAAAATTATTATGTTTTCATCAAAAATGTCTTTTCAAGCCTATTGGCTCAGCTTTCCTCTTCTGCAATCTTCGTGCTAGTGGTGTTAACAGTGCCTTGAATGGCTTCAGAAGGCTGGAGACTGATGGCTACTTCAGCTAGGGTTGATAAGGCGAGGTGAATACTAGGGTTTTCTTTGGATTCCTTTAGCTGCAGCCTTTGGAGCCTCACCATCCTGTATAACCTGGTATTGTCCCTTAGGTATCTCTTGTTCAGCCTTTTCAAGAAGATGTATCTTTCTCTCTGCTCCAAGTAGGACTTGTGCAATAACTTGTTTCTCCTAGTCAATGTCTCATTATTTATCATTAGTTCTCTTTCCAAGACCTCCATTTCATAAACCTGACTCAGTAGCAGATTCATCTTTTGACTTCTAGGCCTGCTGGAGGAAACCCTTTCTGCTAGTTCCTCCTGCTCCTGTGGTGTAGGGGATGGTAGTGCTTCAAACACTGGTACAATTTATAGAGCTAGGGCTGCATCCTCTTCTTGTTCTTCCTTAGAATCTGAATAGGGTAGATTTAAGACATTTTCCTCGTGTGCTTTTGCCTCATGAACTTTCTCACTGAAGTCCAAATTCCTTTTTTCCTTCTTGGTCTTGGAAGAGGAGGGAGGTTGTTCTGTTGGTGCTACTCGGGAAATGGCCCTCCTCCTTCTTCTCCCACTCCTTGGGGTGCTATATTTTTTGGCAGGAGACTTCCCTTTCTCCTCTAACTGAAGGCCTATCTCAAATCCATTCCAGAATAGAAAATAAGGCCAAGCCATATTTCTTCTCTTCAATAGCTCCTAGACCAATAGCTATATACTACCATGGTAGGACAGCCTACGAGAAATCTTGGATGGCTGGGGTTTTACTTGATGTGCCATCTTCCCTAGACTCCTATGTAAATAAAAGGGCATATTGAGAGGGATTTTACCTGTGAAATGATTCATGAGCTTGAAATGGTAGATCATTGCTCTATTATATCTCCCTTCATAGGTTAAGTAGCCCACAATGGCCTTCAACAATTGTTTCCAGTTCTCTTCTAGCCATGATGATGGCACACTCTTCTTCCATATTATTCCTCTATGTTTAGTGTTAAGGTAAGACCTGAATTCCACCTCTTTTGGTATAGTGGTCTTGAACCATTTCTCTCTTGTGGAAGGGATTTCTGTCACCTCAGTGATTAATGCTTCATCTATGAGAAACTCCTCTTTTCCTATGACTACTTTTGAACCATCAAATGAGAGGGAAAAATATTCATCCACCTGCTAATGGAAGCCTTGTATTTTTTCACAAAATTTGTAGCATCCCACCTCCTAGAAAAGTTTGTAGACCTCTGGATGTGCCTCTAAATAACTGATATCACCTAGCTCCTGCCTGAGAGCTGGTCCACTCTTCTTCATCTTGATGGGTGTATCTTCAGAGTACCTGCAAAATAGTTTTCAGACTTGCATATAGTGTGCTTTAGCAATGTGCTCTTTCATAGCTAGTTTTCTGGTGGATAAAATGCCAATTTTGAAAATGAAATACAAGGGGGTCTCCTGGCACTGATTCTGAGGGTTTTATGTCATTATGGAGGTTGAGGTCACAAAAATGATGACAGCAACTTGATCCTCTAGATCTCTTTTCCCACATAATTGTACCCTACTTCAGCGAGAGCATTCAATGGCTATTTGATTATCCTTTGGATAGGCGGAGGAAAACTGAGGGTTCGCAGTCAAATTAGTCTTTTTCCATTTGCATAATGACCCTTTTCACTCAATTCCCGACATAGTCATGCAGCTCCATCTCTTTTCGGTGGCTAATCACATTTATAAATGATCAATTATCTTGCTGACAGGGTCAGATGTGACATTTCCTTATTTTTCCCTTTCGGTGGTTAAGATCCTCCGAGATTTTGTCAGTTAGCCGTCGAACCCTTTTCCCTGTCATCGTGTTGAATTTCTACTTTCGACAGATAACGACCTCGTCGGAAAAAAAAAATTAACTACCGAAAGCCTGTTCTTTCGGTGGTTAATAAAATGCCCTAACTTTCACCTAAACCACCGAAAGGGTTTTTCACCCGATACTTATCTTCCTACTTTCGGTGGTTAGCATATGCGTTGCACCTTTCTCTAATCTTCCAAAAGCGACCTTTTTCGGTGGCTAATGAGATGTTTTGAGCCTCTCCTAAGCCACCGAATGTACTTTTCCCAATGTTGCTCGCCACTTGCTTTCGGCGGTTAAAACCTTTCTTGTTTCTCTCTCTTATCTGCTGAACGCACCCCTTTTCGGTGGCTAATGATTTTTCTGTAGTCTCACCTAAGCCACCGAAAGCTATAACTTGTAAAATTTTCATCCAAATAAAAAACAGAGGCTTTCAAATTGTTAGTGATACTCATATCTTTCATTACATAAGAGGATTCTTCCTACTTTGAAAATAAATTTATTTTGGGAGATAACACGACCTAGAATCCATGTTGCCTATAAAATAATGATAGTACACCCATCTCACATATTTTGGAATTATTATTTCTTGAATGAGATATCTTTTATTCTTCTCTAGGATTTGGAGATGTGCCCCATAGGAATTGTTCCAATTTTATTATGTGACTAATTTTCATACTTTGCATCCATTGAAGTATTGTTTTCATGTCTTATCCAGCCCATTCCATGAAGTATTGGAGCCTTAAAGATTGATGCAAAGAACTGTGCAATTGGTGGTGAATTTGGAAGGAGTTTTAGTTGGGAGGAAATAAGTTTGATGGTTGCAGCCCTCTATGAAATAAATCGACTAATTTATAGATTCACATGTGAAATATGATGTTCATTATTCACCCTGGGTTCTGATCTATCATTCCCTCTTCTTCTTACCCACTCTTACTAGAGGATTTGTCTCTTATGTTGTAAGAATCCTAGAATTGAGCTCTATTGTAAATCTCGAGATCATGCATACTGTTAATACTATTATAAATTTATTATTAGTTATTTATTCTATTCATATTAATATTATAATCTTTAATACATGTATTATTATGAATTCATGGGCCTTTAAGTGTGTTTGAGTTACTTATTTCCAAGACTAGCTCTTTGTGCAATTATTATTGACTAGTTTTGTAGTATGTGATGCTAGAAGTAGTATATAAGAACAATTTAGAATATATCACTTATTTCAGGTCCATAACACATATATAAATCTACTCCAATCATTAAAACTAGAAATTGATACCCTTATCCATTGTTTGTAAAATCATGAATCTCAACTAGTTGAGTTATCCCAAAAACTAACCTTGCTAGTTTGACTCCCAAATTGAACTCAATTGAGACTAAAAATATTATTTCAAACATTTATAAGATAAATTATATATTTTCATATCCTTGTCTTCCTATTATCCTAGAATTATAATTCATCCTCACTAATGTTTGAAACCTCAAAGGTCCCAGTACATTGTGCATAGGATTCTTGAGATTATGCATTCCATTGGCTACCTTTCTATGAATTCTAAATTGACATTGCTTAGTTATGTTTTCTTACCTATAATTGTAATTTTATGACCCCTTACCTAAGTTTGTGTTAGTTTCCAAATATCTTACTCTGTTTAGAATTGATTTGGTCAAAACTAGCTACAATCATAGCAACTAGTTCCCAATTTTTTGACTAGAACCTGGTGTTTGTGTTAATATCCCTATAAATATGATATGGGGACATTATAGTGGTATCATATCACTTTAATCCACTAATGTGGAAATTAATCTCTCATGTTGAAGAAAATTGTAGTCATGTCCTACTCAAATGATGATTCCTATAAGCAGTATGATGATGAATATGATGAGTAGTATGAAGAGTACTGCAGAAATTGTGAAGAAGAAGAAATCCTCTATGTTGATGGAGGCCTATTAAGGATTGAAGATGATTAATTCTATCCATCATATATATAAGAGATAAAATATTATCTTCCAATGGTTAAGAGAGGCTTGAAAAAGGTGATAGAAATATGTGAAAACATGCCCTGATGGTACCAGAAGTATCTAGCATTGGGAAAGGATATTGGTTCAACCATGACTTTCGAGGATTATGTCTATATAAAGTATGGATTTTGTCTTTAGAATTTTGATGAGAATTCATTTAAGATCATCAAAACATCCATGGAGGAACCAAATTGTGCTTCCTCTCTGATTAAAGAGGAAGAAGAAGGAACAAAAGGTGAAAATTCAACAAAACCTTATGCATGTTCTATAGTGAGAATTTCTCCTCACTATAGGGGTAAAAATGGCTTCCTTGTGCCTATAGGGCACAAGGATAGGTTTCTACCCTTAGAAAACAGTAAAAAACGGAATGTAAAAATGGTAGAAACAGAGCTGCAAATTGAAACTAAGCTAAGCTACACTAAAACAAACAAATGGCAGCTATTATAGACTACATCTAAGAGCAAATCAGAAAGAAATATGGAGATGCAGCCCTTCTGAACCCCTCTGCACATAGTGGGTTAGGGTTCCGCCTCCAAAACCTGCAAAAATAAACCTATACTACTATGAAGCAACCTACAAGCAAATTTAATGGAAAGCATGCAACTGAAAATATTGGTTAGAAAACAAAACAAGTAAATAAACATGCATAAAAAGAAACTATACCTCACTTGGGTGGAAATGGGACACCGTGCCCTAGCTCATGGGAGCACCTCTCTCTTGGTTGGGGAGCAATGACTTGGAGAAATGGAGATGGAGGAGAGGGAGAGTGGGTGGTTGAGAGCAAGAGGTCTTAAAGCATCCACGGGTAGCATAACAATATGCAAATGAGGAGTGTCTTGAGAGTGACCCCCCACCCTCCTTATATAGTTTTTCCAAGGGATTGTAGGGTTTTAAGACCTTGGTCAGGGCTTTAGCCCCTTCCACCCTAACTTTAGCCCCTTTCAGGGTTTTAGCCCATTTTTTAGGGCTTTAGCTCCTGGGGGCCTACTTGGGCTCTTTTTTGGGGTTTTTAGCCCTTTTCTTCATCCTTGGACTCTTTTGGAGGTGTGGGGGTCAAATGGAAGGTCATGGAAGGTCTTATGGAGTGCAATGAGTGTTGTGAGGTGGTGTCCTTGGGTGGTGTAGGCCATTGAGAGCTATGTGGGGGATTTTTTGGGTTAATAGATTGCCCCTTGATGTGTGAGGGAAGGAGCTCAACGTATGGCCGACGAACATCATAGGATTTGCTATCTAGAGGTGGTGCTTCCGGGGCTGGGGCATGGTGTCTTTTGGTTTTGTATTAATTTGGTTCCCATCAATGGGTGAGATACAATAAATATGTGACATGTCTGTGGACGAGGCGGGCATTCCCATGCTCGTGACAATGTCAAAAGAATCATTTGATCTATGCTCTAAAATACAAGAGCCGGTCATATACAACTGATGTTACAATTCTGGTTGCCTCTATGTGAGGCTGAATACAATACTGATCTGGTACATTGGACCCATGGCATTCTCATGGAATGCTATATCTTCATGACTGACAGTCTACTGGATCTGGTACATAGCTGTGTGGACTCGCTGGTTGAGAGTCTGTGGTACAAGTATGTTGCATCAATCATAAAGGTATATCGAAGCATTGCTGGGGCTTCAGATCACTGTCTCGAACGCAACCCAGAAATCACAAGGGACATAACCTGTTTAGGTCCCTCAAGTGGACTCACCAATGTGCTAGAGTTGGGTGACATCTGGGGTCTTCGACCAAGTATGGTGTGGAACAAACCCTGTGTGAATCTCAATGGTGCGATGATGGAGTTGAAGTCGAGCACGTGAGAAACAACCATCCCAAGAGGCACTAAGGACTCCTCTCAAGTGGGCCAAGGAACTCATCAATGATGTTAATGAAACCAAGGTACAGGGACCTTTGGGTCTATCCTATGGAATATATGTCTTGGCATCGACAAAGGAAGACCTGCCCTTAGTCAAGGCAATGATGTTTCCTTAACCAGGAGCACGAGGGATAACTGAAAGGTGTGAATTAATCTGCAGACTGACTCACTGAATCGGGGGGAGGGGGGGGAAGGGAAAAACTAAACAAGGGTAGGGGGGGAGTGGGAGACTCAAACTTCCTTTGTTCAGAGTATGATGGCATGGCGGACCTGGCAGTAAATGAAACTTAACTCATGGGAATGCGATCATAACTGTAATACCGGGAATGTCGCTATAGATGGGAAATACTTGGAGGCAGAGGACACTTTTAATACTGATGGAATCCAAGGAAGACACATTGCAGAGTACTCTGAACAAAGGTGACCCAATGTGGGGATGCTACCAAACTATTTTTTGTGGGGTGGTGTCTAGGGACACCGTTGTGGTACGATCTCGTGGATTTTTAGCGAGCTCGAGAAGGTAAGTGCTCGTTGGTGCTTTCAATTTTAGAGAGTCTGAAAGCATGAAGAAGACTGCAGTGGGGGCTCTTTTTCATTGGTAGTCTCATGTGCCCAAAAAAGGATAAAAGTATACATAGGAGAGCTCGCCCATCCTGGAGGGGATGAGAGACTTCTTTATCGTTGGTAGTCCAATCAGGCCGGAAAAGGTTAAACCTATACTGACTGGACGGTCATTCAAATACTTTTACGAGAATGATCGAAACCAAGTTTGCTTGGTGATCTTTTCTTGTTGAAACAGCTGGAAAAGAGCTTAATGACAACCAGTGGTGAGCTTTTTCGTAAAGTGCAGCCCCTCTGCCCGAGAAAGCACAAAAGTATGCAGAGGGGAACGGTCTTGGCTTGAGTGTGCCAAGGAGGTCCTTTTCATGAAATGGTCTACATGGTCCACAAAAGGAGATAAACAAAATAGTGTAGGCGCCCTTTCCTATACTTTAGCGAGTGGGAAAGGAAGCAGCTACGCTCAGTGATCTTTTCATTGTTTTAAGGAGAGCTTAAATGAAACTCCAATGCGGTCAACCGACTATGGTGGCACGAGTGGTGCCCCATGTTGGGACGGTGGAAAGAGGTCCATAGGTCATCTGCATAGTATGGATGGATTAGAAGGCTCTCAAACATACCAATACATGCATGGGATAGATTGCGACAAAGGCCTGCGAGACGGTGCGGTAGAGGCACGCAAACCGAGGTGGCTCTTGAACAGAGGTCAGGAGTGTGTGTGTGTGTGTTATGGTGGATGAACTTGAATACATGTGATGTAAGTACAAGTCCGGAGGCATTTATATGCCAAATAAGTGCAAGAAAAGAAATTGTTTTGTGGACAGTGGTCCAGAGGTCCGCGTAAGGTGCGGCAAAAAGAAAAGACAATCTATGTGTTAAAAATACAAAATAAAAGCTAACATTACATTCCTAAATGGGCAGCATCCTGAGGACACTTCTATGTCAAATACATGGAGGAAAAACAAAGGGTTTTGTGGGTGATTGTCCAAAGATGTCCGTGTAAGGTGCAGTGAAAAAAGACAATTATAAATACAAAAGGTAAAACTATGATACAATCCTTAACGGGCGGTAGCCTGATCGCTCACATGAGTTGCGACCGGGCAATGTGATACGAGTAAAGGTCCATAGACACTCGCATCATTATGTCATTGCTCGCGAATCGAGGTGACTTGTGGGAAATGGTCCCGAAATTGACTGTTTAAACATGAGATAATGGTATCATAATGAAATGAAAGTTTGATCCCGAAGGTGTGAGAGGTGTTTCGAACAGGTTCCGGGTGACTTTTGACTAGCAACTGATGGTGTTGCCTTTTATTTTAGCTGAAAAATGGTGAAAAACAAGAAAAATAAAATGAAGTGACTCATTGGTGATGTTAAGCGTAGAATTTTTTGAGGTAGAGCCCATTGCGGGGGTTTTCCAAGAGTTGTCCATTAGAGTCAATGAGGGTATATGCCCCTTTTTTGAGGCAATGGTGTATGAGGTATGGGCCATACCACATTGATTCAAACTTTCCTTTGCTTAATTTATCATTGGGTTGGTCGTAGACTAGGACCATATCACCTTCGCTGAAGGTGCGAGGGTGGACATGGGAGTCATATTGGATATTTGATCATGTTTTTGCTGCTTCAATGGCTTGTAGGGCAGCTCGATGGTCTTCTATGGTTTGCTCAAGTTGGACGAGCCATTCTTCTAAACATGAAGTATCAAGAAGGAGTTCCACCGCGAGGCGGAGAGATGGGATTTGGAACTCTATAGGGAGTACTCATTCAACACCATGTACTAGGAGAAAAGGGGTGAAACCAGTTGTGGTTTCTGTGGATGTGCGATAAGCCCACAGGGCAGAGAATAGCATGTGATGCCAGTTGGTTTTGTGATTTCCTACCATCCGTTGAAGCATTGTTTTAATGATTTTGTTGAGTGCTTCGACTTGGCCATTTCCTTGAGGGTAGTAGGAGGAAGAGTACTGGTGTTCAAATTTCAACATGGTTGATAATTCAGCCCATACAACGTCTTCGAAGTGTGCCCCATGATCGGATACTAATTGTTTGGGGACACCGAACCATGTAATGACATGATTTAAGAAGAAACATGCTACGGTTTCGGCTTTGCAATCAAATGTGGGCATGGCTTCGGCCCACTTGGTGAAGTAATCGACTTCCATGATAATGTACTTGTGGCCATTAGCCAAAATGGGGTTGATGGTCATGAAGTTGATTGCCCATTTCCATAAGGTCCCGACTGTGACTATGGGGTGTAATGGTGCAGGGGGGGGGGGGGGGGGGGTTCTTGCCTTTGGGGCAAAAAACTGACAGCTGTGGCAATGTTTGACTGCCTCTATGCAATCAGCAAAGATGGAGGGCCAGAAATAGCCAGCGCGCAGAATATTTTGGGAAGTTGCTAGGCCTGAAAGGTGACCACCATAGGCTCCACTATGACTGTCATTGAGGATGTTCTCAGCCTCATCACGGGTGAGGTAATGACGTAGGATGGTATCAATGCCTCGATGATACAGAACATCCCCAACCAGTAGGTAGCAAATGGCTTGGTGTCGGATGCGTCGCCTATCCTCATGATTGAAGTGCACTGGGAACTTTTGCGTTCGTAAATACAGAAGGATGTCCCCATACCATGGGTTGTAAGTAGATATGACAAATAGGAAATCATTAGGGAGATCATCCTTGGGGGGTGATGATGCTGTTAATGGGGGCAGATCGGTCATGAGTGTGGCCAATGCGAGTGCCTTTGTGCTTTTGGGAGACACAAACTCTAGGTCGAACTCTTGGAGGACGACTACCCACTTGGCTGCTTAACCTTGTAGAAGGCGGTGGCTTAAGAGGTACCGCATTGGATTCAAATCAACCACTACATGAGTATGGTTAGCGATGATGTAGTGGTGCAATTTTTGAGTCGAGAAGATGACGGCTAGGGCTAGTTTCTCCTTAGGTGAATATCGTAATGGGGGTCCTATTAGCTTCTAACTAATGTAGTAAATCACGTGCTCATGGTGAGCATTGTCTTCTTGGACCAGGACTCCAGCAATGGAATTTTCTGAGGCCGACACCTAAAGGATGAAGTCTCAGGTGAAATCTGGTGGTGAGAGTAATGATACAGAAGCCAAGGCTTGTTTGAGTGCCTCGAACGATTCTTATGCTTGCTGATCCCAAACAAAGGGGATTTTTGTGTTGAGCAGTTGGATGAATCTGTAGGATTTCGTTGCATACTCTGGCACAAACCAGTGAAGGAAATTGGCCTTGCCTTGTAGGCTTTGTAGTCGATGCCGAGTTCTTGGGGGAGGAAGATCAAGGATGGTCTGAAATTTGAGGGGATCAACCATTATCCCTTTCTGGGAGACAATAAATCTGAGTAAACGACCTGCTGGGACACAAGAAAATGCACTTGAGCGGGTTTAGGCGGATGTTGTACTTACGGTAATGTAAAAATACTTGCCGCAAGCCGTCTATATGTTGTTCTTGTTTTCGTTATCGAGCAGTGAGTTCATCCAAGTAGACCAAGATGATGTGGACTAAATCATGGAAACAATATGTCATGGCGCGCTGGAAGGTGGCTCCAGCATTTTTGAGGCCAAAGGGCATGACTCGGTAGGCGAATGTGCCCCACGGGGTCGTGAATGCCATTTTGTAATGGTATTCTTTCCGAATTTGGATCTGGTTATAGCCAGAAAAGCTGTCCATGAAGGAGAAGTCCTCATGTCCGGTGCATGCATCGATGATTTGGTCGATGAACGGTGTGGGGAAATTTTCTTTGGGACATGCCTCATTGAGATCACAAAAGTCTGTGTAAACACAAATGGTACCCTATTTTTTATTCATGGGAACAGGATTAGAAACCCAAGTTGTGTGTGCAATGGGATAAATGAAGCTGGCTATGCATAGCTTCTCTATCTCATATTTTACCGCAGCCACTTTGGATGGATGGATGGGTCGTTTCTTTTGGCGGATGGGTGTCACATCAGGCCATGTGTCGATGTGGTGTTCCATGATGGATGGATCTAAGCCGGGCATTTCAATGTATGACTAGGAAAATATGTCATGGAATTATTGGAAGAGAGCGGTGTAGGCATAAACCTCTTTTGAGGAGTAAGATGGCCCTAGCATGATTTCTTCAATGATCTCAGAGTTGGTTGAGATGTCAATTTTAATGGTTGGTAAAATGTTCACCATGTTCCCTTCTTTGAAGGCATCAGGTACTGGGATTGGGTTCTTGAACTAGTCAACCTTCCCATGGATGAAATCTTTGGTTTCCACAGAAAGCTGGTCAGGGGAACTAGACATCATGTAAATGGACATGGTGTCGGATGAAGGAGGTGGTGGTGGGTGAACCTCTTTGATCAAGGTGGTCTCAACCTTAAGGGAATAGTGACAGAGGTCAGCAAGAGCCATTCAAAATTTGGGGAGGTCTTGGCAATGGTGGGAGTAATTTCCATACAAGCCATAGAGGGTGCAAGCATGTTTTTTCCTTAGTTCCTTGTTCTTTACTACTGCCTTGGTTGGGAGTTCAACCATGGGGATGTTTTCATTCGTATCCATGGCATCCAGATGCACACGGATCACTGGGATTTTTGGGCAATCTTGAGTTGGATGGCCCTATTTTTCACAGACAGCACAAGGTGGGAGTGGTCGTGGTTCTATGGTGGCTTTGGTGTTCTTCGCTCTTGCCCTTTTGGGTTGGGGTGTTGCAGGTGCAGGTGTGGCGGTTGGCTTATGTGGACCGGGTGGGGGGCAAGACTCAACCACAATAGGTTGCACCGAAGTTAACACAACCTGGGGCATGGCTGGTTGAGCTGGTGGATCCAGATACCACATCGGGATCCCCAACGTAAGGTTGGGTAGGCTTAAGGTGGCCATGACCAGCTTGCTCATGACACCAGGTGGGGGAAAGAGAAAGGTAATTGTATGGATCGGAGATGAGCCCACATAACTCCCAGCTGGTTGCATGTGGGGGTGAGGTTGTGGTTGCGGCTGCGCATAATGCTACTACTGCGGGTGGTGTTGCAGCTACTATTGGCATTGGGGTTACGGACAATGTTGTGGTTGTCGTTGGGGCTACAGCTGCGGTTGTTGTTTGGGTGCAGTGGTGCTTAATGAGACCATGCACAAGTCTGCAGTTTGATTTTGTGTCGGTCGTGCTGACACCAACGGAAAAGGAGCCATCATGGTGGGATTGATAAACAACCCAGGGACCACATTCGACGGTGGGGAGGCTGGTGTGTTTTCAACCACAGTGTTAGTTGCAGGGATGATGTTAGCATGTGCGGTCACCCCTTGCGGCTCGGTGGTGGTGATGGTAGGGATAACATTTGTAGGTGTTGTTAATCCTTGTGGATCATGGTAGGTGAGCTGGTCAATCATCACAATCTTTGTAGAAATTCTGACCAGCAATAGATTAATTTCACTCACAACAAATTACAATTGATCATGCAAAATTGTCAACAATGGAGACTGAAAATGGAGCTGTAACACAAAATTATATTAACTCAGTGTACAATAGCCAACCCTGTAATAACATTGGTTGCTGAATATATAGAATACATCAATAGGTCAAATGCATAAGGAGGCATCCAAAACTAGCATAAAGCAGGCTTACCCAAAATAGGCAAATCCCCCATAGGTGTAAAAAGCTGATCCCAAATCTGTCATGAGGCTCACGAATTGGAAAGGGCACATGGGAAAGATAATGAGTGGTGGAATGTAAGTTCATACATGCTTTTGCATGGAGGAAATAGTGGAGGATGAAAGGGCAAGAAAACAAGTTCACCTCACCTAGTCTTGCTTTCCTATGTGCCTTAAAACACTGAAAAATCAGTCAATAAAGCAAAAAAAGT
>LPNX010788915.1:502550-550500 GCA_001517045.1 Pseudotsuga menziesii | reverse complement strand
CTCCAGAGACTGCTTCTTGTCTCTTCTTTGCTCAGGTGGATTTTTAGCTTTCTTTTTGCTTTTAGAATCCACCCTCGAATCTCCAGCAACCAGAGCTTGGTCCTTGGAAGGTTTGATGGTGCCCATCATCACCAGCTTGTCTTGTTCTTGTGTGAGAGATTCCATGAAATCTGCAAGGCTAAGCATCTTCCAGGTTCGAGCTGTGATTTTTGTGGCATAGAAGATCGAAACAAAGATTGAGTAGTCAGGTCCTAGCTTCGAGAGGATGGCCAATACGAGCTGATCATCTTTCTTTTCGATACCACACTGCTTCAGTTGCAAAACTAGTGCTTTGAACTTGGAGAAATATAGCTGCAGGGCTTCAAAGCTACTGGGACTCAGATAAATCAGCTCATTCTCAATCTAATGTCCCCTCATCTCATCTGTCTTTCCAAAAAGATCAGAAATATTCTCCCATACTTGATCCGGTGAAGTTAATCCATCGAGATGGAAAAGGAGGTCTTGGGAAATACTGAGACATAGGAGGCCATAGGCCTCATCTCTCCGATTGTGCCATTTGATCTTCTTTGCAGCTGCATTGGGCTCTACTTCTATTTCCATAGTCACCCTGTAGATTCCTTTTTCTCTCAACAAGATCTCCATCTCTGCTTTCCATTCAAAAAAGTTGAAGGGAGTCAAGATAGTTTTGTGTGAATCCATAGCTTTAGAAAATCTGTCCCGGCTGTCAGTAGAAGGATCCCAGTCTTGATGTCGAACCTGCAAAACAATTTTTGAAGGAGAGTAACAACCTACAATGGCTCTGATACCATGTAGAAATTCTGACCAGCAATAGATTAATTTCACTCACAACAAATTACAATTGATCATGCAAAATTGTCAACAATGGAGACTAAAAATGGAGCTGTAACACAAAATTATATTAACTTAGTGTACAATAGCCAACCCTGTAATAACATAGGTTGTTGACTAAATAGAATACATCAATAGGTTGAATGCATAAGGAGGCATCCAAAACTAGCATAAAGCAGGCTTACCCAAAATAGGCAAATCCCCCATAGGTGTAAAAAGCTGATCCCAAATCTATCATGAGGCTCACGAATTGGAAAGGGCGCATGGGAAAGCTAATGAGTGGTGGAATGGCAGCTCATACATGCTTTTGCATGGAGGAAAGAGTGGAGGATGAAAGGGCAAGAAAACAAGTTCACCTCACATAGTTTTGCTTTCCTATGTGCCTTAAAACACTGAAAAAGCAGTCAATAAAGCAGAAAAAGTAGAAGGGCACCTAGGGGGCCAGGAATAAAGCAGATTTGATTCCTAAGGCTTTCCCAAGCGCTACATGAGTCAAATATGGCAAGTTTGACCTCTATGGATAGGAAATTATCAACTTGCACATGGTGGGACTCATGAACTAGGCAAATAAGACAAAAATAAATGAATTAATGTCTAAGCGGGTAATACTATGGGTTTGATTATTCTAACAATATTCCCTTCGTGGGGGAACATCATGAGGCAGAAGACAGTTGACATGACCGCTCGCATGGTGTATATGTAACTCCTCCCAAGGAGGAGGTTGTAATCTAGTTGAGTGTTGACAACCTTAATGTCAATCATGACTGTCTTCCTGGCTAACATGATGGGGACATGAGGGAGGATTCCTTGGGCTTTGATGGGGTGTCCATCATAAGCCCCCAGAGTCATGGAATATGGTTGCAGAATAAGTGATCCAATATTCTACCAAACCAAGGTAGACATGATGCACATGGATGCCCCCTCATCCACTATGCATCGGTGCACAACCAAGTTTCGGATGGACACCGGGATTTGGAAGGTGATAGTGGAGGGAATGCATGGCTCTCTGTTTTCTGTGTCAAAGGTGATGAGCTTGGAATCAGAGGGGTCTATTGCCCCTAGGGCGGCTAGTAAGGATTTTTGCTGCATTGGGCATGTTTTAAGTACCTCAAGAGTGGACATGGCGGTTGGTGTTTGGGCCAAATCATCCACAACGCTGTAGCTAACTACAGCTCTAGCTGTGGCGTTATTGTTGATTCTGTGTATGGGAGGGCACGGGAATGGGGGTAACTGGAGAGGTAGGTTGGTTGTCTTAGACGTAGATGGTGTTGTTGAGTCGACAGGTTTGGTAGTGGTACCGTACTGGTTTCGTCTAGTTTGTAAGTTGACCTCTTCAGTGGTCATGGTCATTAGGTGGTGGACACCTATTTTGGTCATGGGTGGTGCCCCCGGAGCGTTGGGAGTGGCCTAGGGAGGGGTATCGGTTGCCACCAATCCTTGGACTAGTAATGGGTTTTGAATCACCATGGGAGGAGGTCCTTGTGGTGTCTGGTTGGGTTGGGCTTGAGTGGGGGCATTGATGGCCTGTTGGGCCTAGTTTTGAATGGCCTTCTTAGTGCGAGCCATGAGGGGACACTCAAACATGTAATTCCCATAGACATCATAGAGTGTAAATGGTTCGTTTGTGCGCAACGGTGCGTTGCGTCTTGGTGCATTCTGTCGTGGGGGGTTTTGGGTTGGTTGGTTAGCTGCGGCATTATTGGGAGGGTTTGGTTGTTGGCCACATCCCTGCGATTGGTTATTGCCTTGGTTGCGGGGCCGGTTGTTTCTATCTTTCCATTGTTGATTATTGGGGGCAGGCTGGTTGGGATGGTTTTTTTGTGCGAACACTTGTCCCAACCGAGTGGGTGGAGTGGGGGAGGGGGCTTGAACTTGTTTCATTGGTGGTGCATAGTAGATTTGTGGGGGTGGTGGTGCCACAAATGTGGGCATTTGCCCCACATACTGCTATGCTGGCCATGCCATAGCTTGAGCTTGCTGCGGTGGCGTAGGCTGTGCATATGAAATTGTCGCTCCGGACTAAGACATCATTCTAGCATAGTCCGGAGCTTGGTTTTGGTAAGCAACATTAGCAGTGTTGCTTGGTTGTGGTGCGGCAGCAGGTGGTGTTAGTCGAGGTGGTGGTTGTTGAGAGACTGACCCTATAATGCTATCCACTGCGTGGGATGCCCCCGATGCGTCGTGGTAAGAGGTACTTGGACGGGGAGCGTCTGGGATGATGGTATACAAGTATCTCTACTGGGCGTAGATGAGGTCAAATTGTTGGGCCTTCAGTATGGCCTCTTCTCTAGATTGGGGACATTTAGATGCGACGCCCTTTGCGATGGACGGGAGAAAAGTCTTGAGGAACCAATCTAAGAAGATCCTGTCATCAAGTTGGATCTTGCATAGGCTGCAGCGCCACTACCACTCATGGATATGATCAGTGATGTGAATGGCGGTGTTTTGCGACAGGATAGTAGGATCTCCACCCCCTCGTCATATCTGACCGGGAGTTGGAAATATTGTAGGAACATGAAAGCTAGGGAGTTAAAGTCAGGGTACTTGGATTATGGTATCTCAATGTACCATTTGGCCGCGACACCTGTAAGGGTGCATTGGAACAACCTCAGTTTGATGGAGTCTTCTACGATGCTATTGGATGAGCACCATAGATGGAATGTCATTATATGATTTTGGGGACATTCCTCGGCTTTGCCTTCAAAGTTTGGGATGTCTGAAGGCAGCTTAGTTGGCATGGGGGGCCAAAAATCTTGGTGACAGATGGGGTCATTCGTCAATCTAGCCAATTCAGGCAAGTTCAAATGAGCCATGAATGGCAGATTTGACCCCAAGTTGATGTGGGATGGGGCTGCAATGGGAGTGGGGTTTGTAGGTGCATAATGCATCTGCATGGCTAAGAGTGCTTGTGGTGGTACCATGAAGGATGGGCCAATGCCCCCAAGTGTTGTGGGAGGGATGGTATGGGTGGTAGGGGAATTCTCCCCTTGCATGGCAGTAGGGGGAATGTGGGTGGTTGGTGCACTACCCCCCTGTGTGGAAGGTGGGACTATGTGTGTGGAGGGGCCATTGCCCCCATGTGTGGCCACTAGACCAGCTTGGCTAGTCACTATGGGTGGTGGAAATTGGCTAATGATAGTCTGGATGACTGTGCTTGGACCACTTGCCACGTTGTGGGTGACTGGTTGTGATGTAGACATGGGTCCACTTGCTAAGGTTAGACCGGAAAATGGATCCAGGTTTGCAGCAGCCATGGGGCTAGGTGGTGCAGTGTGGAGGTCTAGTTCAGGATGATATGAGTCTGAATTAGAATTAGAGGCTGTGTGGCCCTCTGATGGTGTAGGAGATCACTGAGAATGGCTACGACGGTGCCGATTGAGTGTTCCAAATGGAAGTGGTTCACCTCTTAGGCGTGAGGAAGATCATGGAGGATCATTTGTGTTTGCTTGTGTGTATGAAACTGGTGGGTATGAAATTTGGATCTCGGTTTCAATGGCTTCTTACTAGCTGAAGGTGGTCTCTCAACCACCAAGACTGCTAGAAGACAGCGCTTGGCTTGTTCCTCACAGGTAACTCTACTCAATCGAAAGGGGTCATTGCCCATTTCGCTTGGCAATTCCTCTCAGTGGCCAGCTACTTTGGGGTTCCTATGGTACTCCTCACAATGAGTATCTGGTCAAAGCCCAAGTACTTCCCACAGTTGTAGCAGTCAGGGACTTATGTCCTCAAATACCACGGAGTTGATTGAACTTAGTGTAAATTGGTAACTTTTAAGGCTCACTCAGTGTCATGAACTGAGTTGGGTTAATTATGTGGTATGGTGTGTTGGCTTGCTTGCTTGTTCTGGTATTTGGTTTGCAATATGGTTTATGAATTCATGGTAGATTTCACATCATGGTTTTGAATGCAAATGTAAACAGAAACTTGTAAGCAAATATGGTGATTAACCTTGAATTTTGGCCTAACTAAGTGTCTACCTCTCAGTGGTATTCTTCTTCAACCAAGAGAAGGTGTTGGGCTATCAACACAATGGGACTAAGCCCATCCGTAGATCCTCAGGTCACCTCCCAAGCGCTAGGTTGGTCAAGTAGGGAGGACGATTAGCGCCGTGAGAAGCCCTCCTTCTCTACCCCCCATACCGTCTAGGTCACCTAGTTTTAATGGTTTAGGAAAAATACCATGGAGTGCCTATATCTATACGAGCTTTTCCCTTCGTCGTATCCCAGAATACCCCAGAGGGTGATGACTGGGTAGAGAAGGAAGGGGGCAGAAAGATGGTTAATTTTATGTTAATTTTAGTTAGGCTAATTCATTTTATTGAACCTTAATGATTGGATTAGCATATAAACATTGTTCATTGATTTATTTGCAAAAATTGAAAACTGAAATAAACAAAAACCTGTAATGGTGGACAGAGGCAGCTGGGATGCACTAATAGTCTTATAAAACTGGAAATTGCTGCTAATTAAACTGAAAAACAACTTCTGTGTGACAGGTCGCACATTTCTGACTAAATCCCGCGAGGGGGCCGCGAGGTTTTTCCAGAAATGAGCAAAGGGGTCACACAAAATGCCAAAACAACCACAACTTGAGCTCCTAGGCTGAAGTCACACATGTCTGAGGATTAAGTGCACCCTGGGCGTGCTTGTCTGCCAATTAAGTGTGCCTTCCTACACCTTTTCTCTCGATAAGAGCAACCTGCTCTAGAAAGGGGTGTTTTTGGTGCTGCAGGGTCAGACCTGGCCGACAGTAACTGGTACTGGGTCAGTCTAACTGGGATCTGCCTAGGAAAGGCTTTGGCACTGATAGAAAACAAGGAATAAAGCAAATCTAAGCAGGTCTAACAGAACATTTTTGAAAACTAGGGTAAAAACTGAAAAACTTGAAAAACCTGAAATTTTTGCCCAGGGATCCTGTGGGATTGACCCAGGAGAGTCGCCAAAGTTGTAGTGAGAATTTCTCCTCACTACAGGGGTAAAAATGGCTCCCTTGTGCCTATAGGGCACAAGGGTAGGTTTCTACCCTTAGAAAATAGTAAAAAACATAATGTAAAAATGGTAGAAACAGAGCTGCGAATTGAAACTAAGCTAAGCTACACTAAAACAAACAAATGGCAGCTATTATAGACTACATCTAAGAGCAAATTAGAAAGAAATATGGAGATGTAGCCCTTTTGAACCCCTCTGCACATAATGGGTTAGGGTTCCACCTCCAAAACCTGCAAAAATAAACCTATACTACTATGAAGCAACCTGCAAACAAAGTTAATGGAAAGCCTGTAACTGAAAATATTGGTTAGAAAACAAAACAAGTAAATAAGCATGCATAAAAAGAAGCTATACCTCACTTGGGTGGAAATGGGCCACCATGCCCTAGCTCATGGGAGCACCTCTCTCTTGGTTGGGGAGCAATGGCTTGGAGAAATGGAAATGGAGGAGAGGGAGAGTAGGTGGTTTGAGAGCAAGAGGTCTCAACGCATCCACGGGCAGCATAACAATATGCAAATGAGGAGTGTCTTGAGAGTGACCCCCCACCCTCCTTATATAGTTTTTCTAAGGGATTTTAGGGTTTTAAGCCCTTGGTCAAGGCTTTAGCCCATTTTTTGGGCCTTTAGTCCCTTCTTCCCTGACTTTAGCCCCTTTCAGGGTTTTAGCCCCTTTTTTAGGGCTTTAGCTCCTGGGGGGCTATTTTGGGCTCTTTTTGGGGGTTTTTAGCCCTTTTCTTCATCCTTGGGCTCTTTTGGAGGTGTGGGGGTCAAATGGAAGGTCATGGAAGGTATTATGGAGTGAAATGAGTGTTATGAGGTGGTGTCCTTGGGTGGTGTGGGCCATTGAGAGCTATGTGGGGGATTTTTTGGGTTAACATGTTCAAGCATTATGAGATTCTTTGGTTTCTCTTCAAGAAGAATACAAAAAAGTGATTATCATAGTACCAATAAAAATAAAGGAACCATAATTTTATTTGAATGTAGTCATTACGTAGTAGAATATTGTCGGTAAGAAGGAGTTGTGTTGGAAAGTTGAAACTCTTGATGTTTCGATCCCTACTCTGGGATCATCATCAGGAGACCAATGAAGCCTGAGGTGAGGTTTGGAAGCCCAGATAGTATAAATACGCATTTGATTCTGTGAATAATTCAAATGAAATATGACCGGGCATATCATTCTTATTGGAGTAGGGTCCTGTAGCTATAGGAAAAGCTGTTGTTTTGGAACGAGTAAGTCAAAGGTAATAGTACCTGAGCGGTCGAGAGGAGAAAGCTCAACCACTGCACTTAAGGCAGTGGTGAAGACAGGAGGGCTCAGCTACCCTCATAAAGGAAAAGGAGCAACGAGGCCGAGGTATTGAAGACAAAGGACAGAAAAGGAAGCGGCGCCAGTACCCACGGTCAGCACCAGGAAGCATGGAAGACTGCAGGAAGCTGTGGTGTGATGGAAAGCAGCAGTTCGAGTATAGATAGACCGACTGTCATAGTTAGAGTTTTGGGTTACTGTTGGGAGAGGCCCACAGTGTTGTAATGGCGAGACCTTCGGGCCGCCTATAAAGGGATGTATTTTGTATTGTAAAAGGTTAGCTAATTAGCTATTCAGCTAGTTAAACAATCTGTTAGCTCATAGATCTTTTGTATTATAGAAGAGCCAAGCTCTGGTTCTGTTATTCAGTCTGTAGTATCTTACTGTAACCAGTAGTTGACTCCTAGAGTATGTATGTAACAATCCGCAGAGATTGAGAGAGAGAGAGAGGAAGAGTATATTGTAAGAGAAGCAATATAAGAAGAGAAGAGATCTAAGAGAGAAGGGCTCCAGGCGGTGTGCGCGGAGTTACCCAGAAGATCTCAGCTGCATATGAGGTTGCAGTGGAACTATGTTTACTCTCCCAAGTTATAATATATAAACCAGTTCCCATGGACGTAGCTTCTACCCTGGAAGTGAACCACGTAAAATCAATGTGTTATATGATTAATTCATGTGATTGTGCTTTACTTAGTTGCTATCTGTTATCTGTTACATGAATGCCGTATATCAGTTAGTAAATGTCTGTATGTTCTCATTCAGTTACAGCATTATAGAAAGTTAAAGTCGAGTTTAAATGTATCAACTATCTGCTATGAGTTTATCAGTGCTAGTTTCACACAGTAATAGTCATGCTGTTAAGCGTTCCAGTATACTTATTCAGTAAGTTAAGTATAGCAATGTGAGTGTGTTGAGCTGTGAAGTTCATGTAAGGTTGTTTAACACCCTGTTGGAGGTTAGCCGAGTTATTCCAACCAGTGAGAAACCCTTTGGACCCTGAGAGTCACATTGGGCCGTACTATAGGAGATATCGCATTGAAAGAAGGCGATATCGCACCAACAGAGGAGCTGGGGTGCAAGATATCGTAGATAGTAAGAACCGCAGAAGGGAGAGTTTGTGCATCATCCTAGTCATTGTGATGCGATAGGAGTCCTCCCCCTGTCAGAGTTCGCGAGGAAGGGAGAACTGCGACTCACAGAAAGATCTCGTTGGTTAAGAGGAGTAATGAGACACCAGGATGCTACAGAACCTGGTTAAGGACACTTGAGTCTTTAGCCAACCCATATAAGATCACTTCGGGTGAGACTTTAGGCCGCTCTATGGTCTGTTGCCGAAAGGGCCAGTGAGTTAGGGGTGTTGTTGGTACATTATAAGTAAACCCGAGTCTGCCCATAGTAACCAACAAATGGTTTCGTTGCTGGTTTTGAACAAACTAAAGAGCTAATGTTCTGTTGGCATCCTACTAAATAAGAACTCAACCAGTGGGTTGGGTCTACAGAAAGAGAATTTGCTATGATAGAAAACAAGAGTCCTACGTTGAGTACAGAGGACTGGTTACAGAAACATATCTTCAATGATATACATACGATATTTTTTGCGACCTATGGAAATGAGTTGTATGATTGGTTATCAAAGTTGACTGATCAGCACATATTCAACAAGAAAAGGAACATTGTCTGGACACCATAGCTGATTCAAACTGTCAGGAGCATCGATAATCCCATTTCACGAGCAGTGGACTTCTGGCTTGCGAGTGTGCTAGAAGGATTCATCACAGAGTTTGTAGTCGAACAGAGAAAAAGCTTCAGCAAAGCCGAGCGATACTTCTCCAAAGGATATCGTGGTAAGTACCTAAACTCTTTAAAGTTTTCCGTTAAGATGCTATTACATGAAAAAGGAGTACTCGGTATATATTCAAACGTATAAGTTTAGTAAGTGTAATGTCACAAGAGTTTGAGAGTGATTCTGATGAACTTGGATGTACACGTAGTGGAAAGAAATATAAAGTAGATTTTAGATCTTCTATCTTTGAAAATAGTTCAGACAATACTAGAGAACAGAGTCACAGTAATACAGAAAGAACAGAAGGGGGTATCCCTTACCACCCTTACACCCCACAGAAATCAATCGGGACTTAGAAAAATCCTGTAGGAACTCCATCTAGTAGCTCACATACAGTACATACTACCGCTACATCACCTATATCTACACCACCGAGTGGTAGTAACAGAGAAAATCAGCATCCACCACGTAGAACTAGAATGGGGAATGATATGAAGTTACCTACCTTTAAGGGTACAGGGGTAGAAGACCCAAAGTAGCATTGGTTTCTATGTGAAGCCGTGTGGACCATTAAAGGGCTCCAAGACGATAATATTAAAATTGTACAGTTGGTCACCACCCTTAGGGAACGAGCCTTAACATGGTATATGAAGTATACCTCAGCGATACCCAGAATACTCGTACAGGTCAGGACCACCATGATCAAAGAATTTAAGAAACCTAAGTCTGAGTCACAGTGCATTACAAAGCTCAAAGACATTAGACAGTCACCTACAGAGTCAGTATGGGACTTTGATCAGAAATTCAAAGCCCTTATAGACCAAGTTAGCTTTGAGTTTGCGCCGGAGCAGCACAAGGAATGGTTTATTGCAGCACTGCTCCCCCACATCAGACTGCCACTGATGCAGTAGAAACTCCAGATGCAAGATGATGCATTGGAGATGGCAATGAAACTATAGGCATCACCTCTAGCTGAGACCAGTACAGGTATGACAAACCTACAGAACCAATTAGCTAATCTCACCTTACAGATGCATGAGATTAAGAAAGGAAAAGAGATTGCACAAGAAATATGGTGTATAAAGTGTAAAGCACAAGGACATACTAAATATAATTGTCCAGTATTTGTTGAATATCTAGCAAGCGGGGCTCCTAACCCCTTAGCACAGATGCAAGGGTCGTGGTGTGAACTATGCAGAACAAAAGGACATCCACCTCAGCAATGCCCTTTACTTTAGAAGTATGTACAGACACCTAAGAACTTATACTGTAACTTCTGTAAGTCTGTAGGACATGATGAACATAATTGTAGAGCTTATGATCTCATGGTCGAGAGAAAACATGACTT
This sequence comes from Pseudotsuga menziesii, assembly GCA_001517045.1. NCBI lineage: Eukaryota > Viridiplantae > Streptophyta > Pinopsida > Pinales > Pinaceae > Pseudotsuga > Pseudotsuga menziesii. Next base: position 540,227 of record LPNX010788915.1, on the reverse strand, counting down.
ATACAGAGTCCAATCAGAGACACCAGGTCCAGCAGCAGGACCACAGCATGAACCGGCTCATGTTGGCCAAGGAGGAGGATTCAGAGGATGAGGCCATGGAGGAGGCTTTGGCCATGGTGAAGGATTTGGCCGTGGTCATGGACCGATCACTTGTTACAACTGTGAAGTTGTAGTACATTATGCTAGGGATTTCCAGAGCCCTACTACCACATGTAACTATTGCAAATCTTACAATCACACTATAGAAGAATGTCCTACCTTGATAGCCAAGATTAGGGAACCTAAGCCAGTAGTACACCATAACATTCAGCTTATTGCTGCTGAGCAGAAGGAACCAGAACTAAGAGTCAACATTGTGACTCACAGTGGTGCTTCCACCAGTGGGACATCACCGGATACTGAAAAGAACACAGGTCCGGAGTGGGTGCGCAAAGCCACTACTAAATAAACACCACTCGACCTACAGAAGAATAAAGAGACATTTCAGGAAGCTAAAACTTTCTTTAATGACCCTACGCAATTGGGATCACAGGTACAACCATCTACGGGCGTACCGCAGCAAACACCATGTGGCGTTAGCCCTGTGCAGATATCACAGGCTACCACATCGGGAAGGTGCGACGAGGATGAGTCGACAGGAAGTATACAATCCTTCCTGCGGAGTTGCTTAAAACTCGTAAGAAATGAGAAAGCTATCGGAGAGCTTCAGTGCATCATAGATCAGTGTTAGCCATATTCTTCCGTGATCAGTGCGCAACGTGTTGTTCATAATATTATGGGATATACAAGAATAGGAAGAGAGATACGACTCATAGCACAAGTTGGAGAATTTGAAATGGATGAGGTAATCCTAGATTTAGGATCAAAGGTAAATGTTCTGACTAAGCAGACATGGTAACAGATGGGTAGCCCTAAGTTAGCTAGATCACCTATCCATCTGAGACTAGCCAATCAGCAGCAGGTATCGCCACTGGGTCGATTACCGCAAGTGCCAGTTGACATTGACGGAGTTCGCAGCTTTGCGGACTTTGAAGTTATAGAAATCATTGGCGATAGTAGACTGTACCCAGTGCTACTAGGTATTGATTGGGAAATCAGTAACATGGTTGTTATCGATTTAAATAAGAGACAGATGACCTTCAAGGACAATCAGATTCGGGTCATCACACCGTTGGATCCTTTTCAGGGTCCCAGATATATTGAACCTATCCGAGCAGAGGATGAGGCATGTAATATGGAGAGCCTCTATCAGATGATGGCCAATCAGAGTGACTACATCAATCCAACCGCAGAAGGGAACATTAGTTGGCGATGCAACAGCTCATGCGCATCAAACTCGGATGTTAGCCTAGAGAACTGGCAGAATAGACTTTACGAATTCTCAGCTCGCAGATGTGCGTTTATGACTAAGTCACTGCGATGGATTGGCGCAGAGAATAAGGATACTCCATCGTTTGATGGCTTAGCAGACGTCAACGACTTTTTAGAGCAGTTTGAATGGGAAATTCCTCAGGAACAGAGGATGTCAGTCATTGACCTTGCAGTAAGAGCCACACCTGCAAGATGGTGGCATGCACATAGAGAACATATCACATCATGGGATGACTTCAAGAGATTGATGGCAATCAGGTTTTCTAATGACAAGGAGTATCTACAGCAGAGGTACACAGGAGAAAGTGACCCCGGGTCACATATTAAAATGTGTGAACAGAATTGGTCAGACATTTCGAAGGGTGAATGGGTTCACCTATTCATTCACACTTTAGACCAAATTCCAAAGAACTGGTACACTGAGACCGAGTTGCGCAGAGGAACCATTACATGGCCACTTATGATAGACAGCTTTGAACTCACTTTCGCTTTTGAATCTGGGTATCCAAGTATCGATTAGGCTCTAGATGTCATAAAGACTAAGATATTTGATGACTGTACCCTATCAATACATACTCAACCCGAGTGGGCCATCCAGTTAGAAGATGCGCTCGAGTGTTATAACTTCACAACAGAACCAGAGGATGAGGATGAGGATCCTCGCAGAATCAACATTCCGGAGTCAGAAGGGACTCGCGATGTTGATGGACCGAAGCTATAGATTCCAGCTATCACAGAACCCATCAAGATTAAAAAGATCAATATTGGCACAGACACAGAACCAAAGTTTGCCTCTGTTGGAGACTATTGGGATGATGAAATGGTAGCAAACATTGCAGATCTGTTACACGACTATCAGGACTTATTCCCCACTAAGTTCACAAAAATGAAGGGAATAGTAGGATATCTGGGAGTAATGAGGATACCATTGAAAGAGGATGCTAGGCCAGTCAAACAACGTCCATACAGATTAAATCCGTGGTATAAATAAAAATTTAAGGATGAGATCGATAAGATGCTAGCAGCAGGCATCATTGAGCCCGTAGAAGAAATCGAATGGGTTAGTCCCATGGTCGTGAAAGAAAAGAAAACCAAAGGAGAAATCAGAATTTGTGTCGATCTGTGTAAACTCAACGATGCATCAGTTCATGACCCGTTCCCGACACCGTTTACTGATGAAGTGTTAGACAATGTGGGAGGACAGGATATCTACTCCTATCACCAGATCAGAATCCATCCAGAAGATCGATATAAGACCACTTTTGTGACAGAATGGGGCTCATTCCAGTATACGGTAATGCCCTTTGGTCTAAAAATGCACCAGCTATCTTTTCAAGAGTAGTAGTTGCTGTATTTAAAGAATACATCCATAAATTCCTAGAGGTTTATTTTGATGACTGGACTGTATTTGGATTAATCGACAAGAACATAGGAGATTTAAGACTGATGTTAGAGAAATGTAGGCAGTACCAGATTTCTCTAAACTTGAAAAAATGTATATTTTGTGCGCCATTTGGTATTTTGTTGGGTCACATTGTTTGCATACAAGGCTTGATGGTAGATCTTGCAAAGATTGCCATCATTGTAAATCTTCTAGCACCCAACTCAATGAAGCAATTAAGGATAGTACTTGGTCACACTGGGTACTATAGAAAATTCATTAAGGGTTACGCAAAGATCACAGCATCGATGGAAAAGCTGTTAAAGAAAGATGCCAAATTCCTATGGAATGAGGAATGCCAGAAAAGTATAGACACTCTTAAAGAGAAGATGGTTACAACACCCATCTTAGTATTTCTAGACCGGACAAAGCCATTTCATGTACATGTGGATGCATCTGGCATCGCACTGGGGATTGTCTTAACCCAGCCAGGAGAAGGGGGTATCGATCACCCTATCGCATACTCAAGCAGAAAGCTATCCACTCCAGAAAAGAACTACACCAATACAGAGAGAGAAGGTTTAGCTATAGTATATGCTCTACAGAAGTTTAGGCACTACCTATTGGGTGCCTCATTCAAGATGTTTACTGACCATTCTGCTTTAAAGTACTTGGTCAATAAGCCAGTGTTAGGGGGAAGAATCTGTAGATGGTTACTCCTATTTCAGGAGTATGATTTTGAAATCATTGTAAAACCAGGAAGATTAAATTCCAGACCTGATCATCTGTCACAGATAGACTCAGGAGAAGAACCAAGTAAACTAGAGGACAATTTTCCAGATGCACAATTGTTTGCTATTCAGATCGCAAATGAGTACTACGCTGATATCATTCACTTTCTCACCACAGGATGGGCACCTGTTGAGTTTACTAAGCATCAAAAGAAACAGCTAGTTGTTAAAGCAGTAGACTTCACATTAATCACAGAGCTAGTTGATACGATTGTGCAGAAGGTCAAGGAGTTCACAACAAGCAGAAGTGACACTGAAGTTACAGAATATTCAAGCATCAGTCAAGCTATGCTTGAAACAGCACAAGAATGTGTTGAAGCTATGGAGAAAGAAGTCATAGGACTTCGACAGAGATTTACAAGGACTTTGCAGGAAGCCAAGGAAAAGCTACAGCAAGAGAAACCAGTTGTTAGTGGCTCAGGGGTGAGCCACAAGTAAGTGTTAGGGGAATGTTGGAGTAGGGTCCCGCAGCTACAGGAAAAGCTGCTGTTTTGGAATGAGTAAGTCAAAGTTAATAGTACCTGAGCGGCCGAGAGGAGAAAGCTCAACCACTGCACTTAAGGTAGCGATGAAGACAGGAGGGCTCAGCTACCCTCATAAAGGAAAAGGAGCAATGAGGCCGAGGTATTGAAGATGAATGACAGAAAAGGAAGTGGCACCAGTACCCACGGTCAGCGCTAGGAAGCGTGGAAGATTGCAGGAAGCTGTGGTGTGACAAAAAGCGGCATTTCAAGTACAGATAGACTGACTGTCACAGTTAGGGTTTTGGGTTACTGTTGGGAGAGGCCCATAGTGTTGTAATGGCGAGACCTTCGGGCCGCCTATAAAGGGATGTATTTTGTATTGTAAAAGGTTAGCTAATTAGCTATTCAGCTAGTCAGACAATCTGTTAGCTCATAGATCTTTTGTATTATAGAAGAGCCAAGCTCTGGTTCTGTTATTTAGTCTATAGTATCTTACTATAACCAGTAGCTGACTCCTAGAGTATGTATGTAACAATCCACAAGGATTGAGAGAGAGAGATAGGAAGAGTATATTGTAAGAGAAGAGATCTAAGAGAGAAGGGCTCCAGGCGGTGTGCGTGGAGTTACCTAGAAGATCTCAGCTGCATATGAGTTTGAAACGGAACTGTGTTTACTCTCCCAAGTTATAATATATAAACCAGTTCCCATGGACGTAGCTTCTACCCTAGAAGTGAACCACGTAAAATCAGTGTGTTATATGATTAATTCATGTGATTGTGCTTTACTTAGTTGCTATCTGTTATCTGTTACATGAATGTCGTATATCAGTTAGTAAATGTCTGTATGTTCTCATTTAGTTACAGCATTATAGAAAGTTAAAGGCGATTTTAAATGTATCAAGTGTTTGCTATGAGTTTATCAGTGCTAGTTTCACATAGTAATAGTCACGCTGTTAAGCATTTCAGTATACTTATTCAGTAAGTTAAGTATAGCGATGTGAGTGTGTTGAACTGTGAAGTTCATGTAAGGTTGTTTAACACCCTGTTGGAGGTTAGCTAAGTTATTCCAACTAGTGAGAAACCCTTTGGACCCTGAGAGTCGCATTGGGTCGTACTATAGGAGATATCGCATTGACAGAAGGTGATATCACACCGACAGAGGAGCTAGGGTGTGAGATATCACAAATAGTGAGAACCGCAGAAGGGAGAGTTTGTGCATCATCCTAGTCGCTGCGATGCGACAGGAGTCCTCCCCCTGACAGAGTCCGCGAGGAAGGGAGAACTGCGACTCAAAGAAAGATCTCGCTGGTTAAGAGGAGCCGCAAGACACTAGGATGCTACAAAACCTGGTTAAGGACACTTGAGTCTTTATCCAACCCATCTAAGATCACTTTGGGTGATACTTCAGGCCGCTCTGCAGTCTGTTGCCGAAAGGTCTAGTGAGTTAGGGGTGTTGTTGGTACATTATAAGTAAACCCGGGTCTGCCCATAGTAACCAACAATTCTTGTGCCCCATTACTCCTAGAAAAATATGAATAAGGTCCATGCGTAGTTTAAGACCCAATAGTTCAACATCTAGTTGTTGGCAATGTGGGAGGTACAATAAATTCTAGTTTATTTGTTGGTGATCTCAAAATAATTACAAATGAGGAGGATTTTTTTAGTGGTGGTAAGGCATATTTTGTATCATATCCAACATAATAACATATATCATATCATAAATCATCATTCCAACTTCATAATGAATTGTATGACAAGCCCACACCAGTTGGGTGTCGACTAGTGAAATTGGAGGAAGAAATCATGCAAAGGGATGAACACAATTCATATATCTGTCTTTTCCTTTGTCATAATGAGAAGAGGTTTGAAATGAGTGAGAATCCAAATCCCAATATCACCATTAAGAAGATCCATGAACCTTCTAGTACTGCTGGTGGGGAAGAAAAAATAAAGGCTCATGAAGAGGAGCGCAAGTCACTGCAAGGTAATTGCAATAAGGAATAAGAGGATGCTTTTCCTCAAGAACTCCACTCATTTTCATATCCTTTGAATATGGAAAAAAAGAAGATTCAAGAGGCCTTACACCTTCTCCATGATGCACATGCTTCAATGTCACATCAATGTTGGATAGTTTCTTCATTAGAAGATCAAACTTCTCTTAAAGTTGAGGAGAAGATTCGAAAGGAATTGCCTGGAATCCAAGCTAACTTCTTACAATTTCTTTCTGATAGAGATGATTTGTTTGATCTTGTTGAGGTGTTGGATGGAGAATCCTTGAAGGATGAAAAGGATATTTACAACCTCAATGATGTTTTAATGGACACCCAGGATTCTTTGAGAAGCACTCAAAGTTCCCTCCAATAATTTAATATAGAGATAGAGAATCTTTACCAAGAGTTGCAGAGATCATATATTCCCTCCTACATTTCACTCATCCATTCTCCTTTGGTTGATGAAATTCATAGTTCTATGGAGGAACCTTCTGAGATGGTGGTTCATGAATTGCATTATGACATGCGTGTGCTTGAGGAGTTTTGGCATGTAGATGATAAGTTCCAATCACATGGACATTTCCAGGACAAAACAAATATCTCTCATGGAATAATTCCTTGTTCCATTGAATATTCAGAAGAGCTACTTAATGTTGGACCATCCCTTGATGGAGTTGACAGAGCCACATCATTGGTGGATACATGTGGTAAAGAGTTGGTTCATCCTTCCTCATCCTACACATTTTATGGTGAGAATTGGGTGAAGGGTTTATTCTTGTTGATGCTTGAGGAGGAGAAATATGCTCCTACATTCTCTCTTGTTGATTGGATTTCACCATTCCATTCCCAGCAATAGTTGAGGAATTTTATGTCTATATTTTATGCCTCCATGTATAGTGGTGCATTGGATTTCCACTTGACTTCATTCATTGGATCATATGATGGATGTTTGCACCCTTTGACCAGTGGAAGAGAGTTGATCCATTGGATGTGTTCACATAGATATTTTTGTTTGAGTGTATTTCCATTCCCTTGTTGGATGAGGAGGAACATGTTTGTATTTCATGTTTGCATTCTTGGATATATTTTTGATGCACCATTTTCTTGTGAGCATATTGGGCATCCTTGTTTGTTGGATGATTCCTACCTTTCTTGGGGTTGGACATGGTATTTTAACCATTGTCACTTGATTTCATTGATTTCATATTTGATTCTTGTGTGCATTGGGCATATAAGAACCTTCCTATGATATTGGAGAGACTTGTTTAGATTTGGCCTCACCTTGGGGACATGTATTTTATTATGGAGAATCTCTCTATGTTTTGGCCTATCTTGGAGGGTTGTATATGACTATATCACTTGCATGATCTAGTCATTCTTCATGATGTTATTGCTATTCTCCATGGTACCTTTCATGGGGATGGTTTCCTCATGGTGTTGATGATTCTTAGGACAATGCCCACTAGACAGTGGGATCCTAAAATTCCTTGGGATTTCAAGTTTCCACCTTTGACACTACCACATGGATACTTGTAGTTGAGGAAGTGAGATTTGAGCATACTTTTTCTTGAGGATTTTTATTGCATGGAATTCTCACTGATGGGGATGCAATGTAGAAAATGGGACCCTAGAATTGTGTGTATTTGGAGGATCTATTTGCATGTTGGATTAATGGATAAACTCAACATTTATTCACATGATTTCCTCTATGTGGTTCAATGCTCTAGTTTTCCTACATGGGCATTACTTCTTTGGTTGTACTTGTGGTTTACTTGGAGGGTGCATTGGAGGATGTCTCTTGAATTTTGTGTTTTTATGGATGATTGGGATCCTGGTAGCATTGGTACTTGTATATCACACTAAGTGCATGGTTGGATAGTGATGGATATATATGTGGGGAGAGTGCATGAACAATTTGTGATCAGAGTAGAGTAGCAGAAGCATGATGGCCCTTGGTGCTTAGTTGGTTGAGAATTCCAACACTAGTTAGTAAGCAACATATAATAAGGAATGAAGGAAGTGGTGATATGCTACCCATGACTTATTCCCATAAATTTTTCTTCATCAACATGCTTGAATACATTTATCTAGAAGAAGACGCACTAGAATATTGAAGCATCATGTTGGAGGGAGTGTTTATGTTCATCATGCATCTTTTCATTTGCTTAAGGGCAAGCAAATTTGGGGACATAGGACTGTAATATACCCAAACTTTGTGATAACATCACGAAGAACACCATATTCCTTTGGAAACCCATGATTCATAGTAAAATAATAAATTAATTAATAAGGGGTCATATTGATAAAGTAATTACCCATAGTATTTAAATTTGTCGAACTTAGGATTAGAAATATTTCATTAATTATATATTTTCAATATATTTAATTTTTTTCACATAGTAGATGTGATAGGGGGATAAGGTGGAACCTAGGGACTTGTGTACCCATTGAGTTGTCACCCTAAATGGAAACCAATATCAAATCAAGGAGATTCAAAAATCCAGGAAAAAGATAAAAAGTAACATAAAGAAGGCAGTCAGAAAAGAAAGCACAAAGCAAGAAAGTGCAGGAAAAGTTGTCAGCATGAAAAGAATGAAACTTTACAAAATAAAGGAGGGTGTAGTTTCCAAAAGAGATATAGTAATGTTAGTCTTAAAATTAGGTAAAACTTAGGAAAATTAAGGAGGAAGAAAGTTCTAAAAGGAAGGAAAGCAAGTCAGTGGAAAAGCAAGAATGTGTCAATTCAAGCAGTAGAAAATAAGTAGTAGGAAAGAGGAAGGAGGAGGTGGTTTAGGAAAATGAGAATTTTCATATCTCATGTTGTAATTTTATGACCCATTCCCTAATTTTGTTTTAGTTTCCAAAGATCCTACTCTATTTAGAAATGATCTAGACAAAACTAGTTACAATCATAATAGTTAGTTCCCAATTTTCTAACTAGAACCTGGTGTTTGCATTAATATCCCTATAAATATGATATCGGGATAGTAAAGTGGTATTAGAGAACTTTCCTCCACTACTATGGAAATTAATATCTCATGTTGAAGAAAATTGCATTCATTTCCTACTATGATGATGATCCCTATAAGAAATATGATGATGACTATGATGAGTAGTATGAAGAGTACTACAGAAATTATGAAGAAGAAGGAATACTCTATGTTGATGGAGGCCTACTAAGGATTGAAGATGAATAATTATATCCATCATATATAGAAGAGATAAATTATTTTCTTCCAATGGTTAAGAGAGGCTTGGAAAATGTGATAGAAATATGTGAAAACATGCTCCAATGGTACCATGAGTATCTAGGATTGGGTAAGGATATTGGTGCAGTCATGAATTTCAAGGATTATGTATATATCAAGTATGGATCTTGGATTCATAATTTTATGATAATTCATTTAAGAGCATAAAAACATCCATGGAGGAACCAAGTTTTCCCACCTCTCTTAGTAAATATGAAGAAGAAGGAACAAAAGGTGAAGATTCAACAAATCCATCTACATGTTCAAGTATTATGAGATTATTTGGTTCCATTCAAGAAGAATAAACATAAGTGATGATCAAAGTACCATTCAAGATAAAGGAAGAATAATTTTATTGAGAAAATATGACCATGCAGATCCTTCTTGTTCCCCATTACCCCAAGAAGAATATGAAGAAGGTCCGTGCTCAACTGAAGACCCATTATTTCAACATATAGTTGTTGGCAGTGTGGGAGGTAAAATCACTTATAGTTTATTTGTTGTTGATCTCAAAATAATTTCAAATGAGGAGGATGTTGTCAATGGTGGTAAGGAATATTTTGGATCAGATCCAACATAATAACATATATCAGATCAGAAATCATCATTCAAGCTTCATAATGAAGTGGAAGACAATCCCACACTAGTTGGGTGTGTCCTAGAGAATTTGGAGGAGGAAATCATGCAAAGGGATGAACACAATTCAGATATTTTTCTTTGATTGTGTCACAATGAGGATATATTTGAAATAAGTGAGCATACAAATCCCACTATCACCATTAGGAGAGCCATGAACCTTCTAGTCTTGCAAGTGGGGAAGCAAGACAAAGTCTCATGAAGAGGAGCACAAGTCACTACAAGGTAATTGCATTAAAGAATACGAGGATGCTTTTCCTCAATAATTCCAATCATTTTCTTGGCCTTTGAATATGGATGAAAATAATATTCAAGAGGCATTACACCTTATCCATGGCACACATGCTTCAATGTCACATCAGTGTTAGGTAGATTCTTCATTAGAATATCAAACTTCTCTTGAATCCAAGGATAAGATTCGAAAGGCATTGTCTACAATCAAAGTTTACTTATTTAAATTGTGTTCTGATAGAGATGACTTGTTTGATCTTATTGAGGAGTTGCATAGAGCATCCTTGAAGGATGAAAATTATATTTATAACCCCAATGATGTTTTGATGGCCACCCAATATTCTTTTAGAATCACTCAAATTTCCCTCCAAGAGTCTAAGATAGAGATAGAGAAACTTCATCAAGAGTTGCAAAGATCATATATTCCCTCCTACATTTTAGTCATCCATTAACCTTTGTTTGATGAAATTTAGAGTTCTATAGAGGAGCATTATGAGATGGTGGTTCATGAAGTGCATTATGGAAATACATGTGCTTGAGGATTTTTGGGATGCATATGATGAGTTCCAAGCACATAGACATTGCCAAGACAAAACAAATATCTCTCATGGAATAAGTTCTTCTTGCATTGAAGAGTCAGAAGATATACTTAGTGTTGGAAAATCCCTTGATGGAGTTGAAGCATCCACATTTTTGTTGCATACATGTTGTAAAGAGTTGGTTCATCCTTCCTCATCCTACACATTTGATGGTGAGAATTGGGTGAAGGGTTTATTCTTGTTGGTGCGAGAGGAGAAGCAAGATGCTCTTACATTAGCTCTAGTTGATTTGATTGCAAAATTTCCTTCCCAGCAATAGTTGAGGCATCCTATCCCTATCTTTGATGCCTCCATGTATAGTGGTGCATTGGATTTCTACTTGAATTCATTGAGTGGATCATATGATGTATGTTTGCATGCTTTTACCGGTGGCAAAGAGTTGAGCCATTGGATGTGTTCACATGGATCTTTTGGTTTCAGTGTGTTTCAATTCCCTTATTGGATGAGGAGGCACATGTTTGTATTTCTTATTTGCATTCTTGGATATATTTTTGATGCATCATTTTATTGTGAGCATCCTGGGAATCCTTGTTTGTTGGATGATGCATGCTTTTCTTGTTATTGGACATAGTATTTTCACCATTGTCACTTGAGCTTCATTGATTTCATATTTGATTATTGTGTGCATTGGGAACATAATAACCTTCCTAGCAGCTTGGAGAGACTTGTTTATATTTGACCTCACCTTGGGGACATCTATTTTATGATGGAGAATCTCTCTATGTTTCGGCCTATCTTGGAGGGTGGCATACTTCTATGTCACTTGCATGATCTAGTCATTCTTCATGACGTTATTGCTATTCTCCATGGTACCTTTCATGGTGTTGAGGATGATTAGGAGGATGCACACTAGACAGTGGGATCCTGACATTCCTTTGGATTTCAAGTTTCCACCTTTGACACTACCACATGGATACTTGTAGTTGAGGAAGTGGGATCCAAGCATACTTTTTCCTGAGTAATTTTGTTGGATGCCATTCTCACTAATGGGGATGCAATGCAAGCAATTGTACCATCACATTGCTTGTATTTGGAGAATATATTTTCATGTTTTCTTGATGGATCAAGTCAACCTTTCTTCACATGAGTTAATCTATGTGGTATCATGTTCCAGTTTTCCTACATGGGGAATACTTCTTTGGGTGTACTTGCAGGGTGCATTGGAGGATATATCTTGAATTTTGTGTTTTTACAGATGATTGGAGATCCTAGTATCATTGGTACTTTTTTATAACACTAATTGCATGGTTAAATGGTGATGGAGATATATTTGGGGAGATTGCATGAACAATTTGTAATCAGAGTAGAGCAGTAGAAGCGTGATGGCCCTTGGTTCTTAGTTGGTTGAAAATTACAATGCTAGTTAGTAAGAAACATATAATAAGGAATGAAGGAAGTGGTGATATGCTACCCATGACTTCTTCCCCTAAATTTTGCTTCATCAATGTGCTTGAAGACATTTCTCTAGAAGAAGATGCATTGGAATATTGAAGCAACATGTTGGAGGGAGTGCTTATGTTCATCATGCATATTTTCATTTGCTTAAGGATAAGCAAATTTGGGGAGGGACAACTATAATGTGCCCAAACTTTGTGAGAACATCATGGATAACACCACATTACTTTGGAACCCCATGATTCCTAGTGAAATAATTAATTAATTAATAAGGGGTCATATTGATACAGTAATTACCCTTTGTATTTAAATTTTTCAAATTTAGGTTTTGAAATATTTCATTAATTATATATTTTGAATATATTTAATTTTGGCACATAGTAGATGTTCTAGGGGGATAAGGTGGTGCCTAGGGCCTTGTGTCTCTATTGAGTTGTCTCCCTAAATGGAAACTAGGAGAAAAACAAGCAAGATACAAAAATCTAGGAAAAAGATAGAATGCAGCGTAAATACATTAGTAAGAAAATGCCATGTCCCCATCCAAATAAGACTACTATCAAACAATTTTTCACCAACCTACTAGTTCCTTACGTTGAGGTGGAGGCATAAATGTTTTTAATAAGGGAGCTATGAGACCCAATAGGACATTAATTTACCATATACACGTTAAATTGGGTCATATAAATAATAAATTTGGATAAAATAAAGTAGCATTGCTTCATGGAGACACTTGGAGGCTCATGGAGTTCTTGGGTGGCTAGATTCCTCCTTGCACTTGTCATAACCTACCTCCAAATTTGAATTATGGGGAATGTAATGTTCTTTGGAGGTGAAGAGGTTTCAAGTAACATATCATGAGCCAAGGAATTCGAATTGGTGAATGGAAGTAACTCCCATGGAATAGGAAGAGGCTAGGAAGACAATGTATGCCACTTGGAGAGAGATTCCCTACACTCTATAACAACTATGATGGAAGATTCTATGAAAAATTCAGACCTTATTGCATACCTTATTGAATACCTATGACAATATGACATGACAGGGCTAAAAATAGCCACCAAGAAGGAACATTTGAGGGATAGAGGCAACCATTTGAATTGGGGAAAGAATTGAAGCATGAGAAAGAGGACAAGTGTCATAGGAGTTACTAAACTACTACGATGAGTTGGAGGAAGCCTATGGAGGGAAATTAGACCTTAGGGGACCCAATTAGGATTATATAAATATTTCATGAGAAAGGATAATGTATTTTTATCATTTTGAGAATTTTCCTTTGGCATTTTGGAAAGCTCTTGCTTGTCCATTGCACAGTGAGTGTTCACTCTCCCTGCTAGTGAGCTAATTTTGAGGGAGTTAGATTCCGATAAAAATTGGTCGTTGGAGAGGAAATAAAAAAATGCCATTTGGAGCTTAATGAAGTATTTTAGTTGCATATTTAATTTTGATACAGTTCATGGCTCATCTATCTCCTCGTTCTTTCATACCCATCCCACTATTCCCCATGTTTTCATATGATTGTGCACTTGTGAGAATGGTGCTTGCGCTTGGATGAGATTAGTTGATGAAAAATATTGGGTAAATGATGTTTGGATATTTAATATGGTTTCCATATACTCTTTAAGTCTAATTATCAGAAATACATGTGCAAAAATTCCCACATTTCCAAGTTATTATTTGACTACTTTTCATGTGTTGGTTTCCATTTCGAAGGACATATGTATCTGATTTGTAATAAGGAATTTATATGATGTTAAATGATGTTAAAAAATATATTTTTATTATATATATGGTATCCATTAATAATTCTCTATTATGAACCATTTAATTTACTTTTTATGAGTTAAAATGGAGCTATCAATGTTATTTCCCCTTAAGCAATATCACTGAAAGTTATCAAACGAATGTCAAGCTATATAACCAGTTTTAAGAACTAATAACCATGTGAAATGAAATTAAATAAGGTATTATATCATTCCCTGTACTCTTCTTATAAACTTTGGAGTTATGTACATGAGTTGGGAAGCCCTTTTTTCCTACGCCCTAAGGGGGATTTCATCACAATTTCCTAGTAATTTTGGCCTTTTTGTGATTAACCCCAAATGAAGTTGAATAGGTTTAAAAATAGTCTTAAAGTGATAATATAGTCTCTTTATAGGTATTAAGAATCATCATATCAATCCATATCAAATTTGGGACCCTTTGGTGCCATTTGGAACTCCTAGAGTCTAGACTAGTTAAACCGAATTAGCCCCAAATTGTGCCTTTGTCTATAAATTCCAAGTTGGGTCATTACAGTGGTATCAGAGCATGAAATTAGAACCTGTTGGATTTTTATATTCATTTTTCCTAATTATATTATCCATCCATTATAAACTGATATTGATTACATTAATAGTGGAAGAGAAGAAGGTGAAGAAGTTAATTTTGAGTATGAGAGGATTAGGGAAAAACTAGGATTCAAAGATATGGAGGATAAGGAGGATATTAAAACATTCTTGAAGTCATATCTTGAAGATATTACCAAAAATTTTATGCAATGTTTCAAATTGTTGGCTATCCAACTTGGGATAAATTCAACACCAGGGAGTAGTAATAGTACACCTCATACTGAGAACAAGACCTATGGGGAAGTTATTTTATCAAAGGATGGACCTCACAACCAACCACATGAATTCAAGAATCAGACCAGAAATTGAAATCTTAAGTTTATACACTATAAAGAGATCCTTGAACCCACTTATGACGCGAAGGAAGTAGCAAATGATTGGCATCAACTCGATGAAGAATGTAGGAAAGTTATTCCTTTTGATCAGTTATTCAAGGCCTCTCGTCAGCTTAAGCAAGGAGGAAATAAGAATAGGATACCTTCTATAAATCAGGAATTAAATTATACCATTGGAAAATTAATTATTCCTTCCTTTAATGGTTCTTCCCAAATGTATGCTAATGCTTGGCTACAAAAACTAAGTGTGTATTTCTAGTTGAATCCTATGGTTAAAGAAGATGCACTGAAAATGGCCATTCTACATATTGAAGGAGAAGCCAATGATTAGTGGTTCCATGGTATTAGAAAATTGGGAAATTATATTATATAATCCTATGAGGGTTTCTCCCATTCCTTAATGGGGATATTTGATAGGAAATACCCTGAACTTCCTTTCAAAGAATTAGCACAATTAAAGCAAGTTGGGACCCCTGAAGCATATATGTTAGAATTTGAAAAGCTATCAGTAATGGTTTCTGATGTTTCTATGGATAGGTTGGTTTTACTATTTACTAAATGATTAACATAACTTTTGAAAAGTCTCATGAAATCCCACAAGCCAGCTACATTGAAGGATGTCAAGAGACTTGCAGAATGTGTTTCCAAAAACCAAATATCCCTGTAAGCCTTATTTTCCTTCCAAATTCAAATAAGGGAAGAAACCATGGAAAAGGGGCTCTCTTGTCAAGGATAATAAGGAAGGGCCAAGTAAAAAATAACTCATAAGAAAGAAATTGTGCTTCACATGTGAGCGACCTTGGGTTCCGAGACATAGGTGTGCTAAGGGAAGGCATACTACATTAAAATCTTCTCTCGAGATGAGGAAGAGAGAGTGGAGGAAGAAACACAACTTGCAGCCCAATAAGAGGGTTATGAAATATAATAAGAAGAGAATCCCAGTCCCGAGACAAGAAAAATTGCAGTACTTTCAGGTGTGCCTATATTTCAAACCCTTAGACTCAAGGGTAACATACAAGCCCAAAAGGTTACGGTCCTAGTGGATGGAGGAGCCACTCATAAATTTATATTTGCATCCTTGGTGGACAAGAGAAAGCTACAAATTAAAAATTTTGATGGTTTCATGGTCATCATTCTAGGTAACAATTCTATGGACTACACCAAATGGATTCCAAAGATCCAAGTTACTATAGTAAATCATACTATTATTGACAAATTCTATGTAGTGAATGTGGTTGATATAAATGTGGTTTTGGGATTCCAATGGTTATATTATTTAGGAGAACGCACAGTGAAATATCAAGTCCCTAAAATGAGGTTCAAAAATTTGGATGGGAAACCCAACTTGTTGAGAGGGATGCACACTTAACCAAATCAAGTAGTATCCTCTCATAGTATGAGGTCTATATTGAGGCATGGAGACATTGAATGGGTTTTTGAATGTTCTATTGCATCTTATAAGCCTCACTTGAGGGTTTCTAAGAATCCTAAGGATATAGAGTAGTTTTTGGGTAAGTATTAGAAGGTTTTTGGAGACCTTCCCCCAGGGAGGCCACCGAACAGAGGGTTGGAGCATGCCATTGAGTAATATATAGGAACACAACCTATCAAAATGAATCCCTATAGGCACCCCAAAAGGATTCAAGATGAGATTGAGGAGGCCATTAAAGAACTTTTGGAATTGGGTCTTATAAGGCCTAATTCAAGCCCTTATGCTTCTTCAGTTGTTATGGTAAAGAAAAAGGATGGAACCTTGAGTATGTGCATTTAAAAAGAAGATAGTGAATAATAGATATCCCATCCCAATTATTTATGATATCATGGATGAGCTCCATGGAGAAAATTTATTCTCAAATATTGACCTTAGATATGGTTATCATCAAATTCGAATGAGGGAGGAAGACATATGGTCACTTTGATTTTCTTGCCATGCCTTTTGGATTGACAAATTATCCTGCTAAATTTCAATCATGCATGAAAAATATGTTCCACAAGAAACTCCGTAAGTTTGTAATAGTTTTCTTTGATCATATTCTTATTTATTGTAAAACATGGAAGGAACACTTGCATCATCTAGAAGTGGTATTTAAAATTTTGTATGATCAATATTTGTTTGCTAAGATTTCAAAATGTGAGTTTGGTTTGACATAAATTTTGTATCTTAGAAACATAATTGGTCAATATGGTGTGAAGGTGGACTTGGACAAAATAAAATCCATTATAGAATGGTCTCATCCCAAAAATCTCATTGAATTGAGAGGATTCATTGGGATTTGTACTTACTATAGAAAATTCATGAGGAGGTTATCCCAACTCACTTCACCTATCATTGATTTTACAAATAAGGATGCATTCCAATGGCATGAAGAGTATGAAAAGGATTTCCAGTGAATAAAATAGGTAATGACCAACTATCCTATTCTTCCATTGCCTGATTTTCTAAACCATTTGTCTTGGAGTCTGATGCATCAAGGGAGGGAATTGGAGCAGTACTAAAGAAAGGAAACACCCAATAGATTTGGAAAGTAGGAAGCTACAATCACATGAGAATATTTACTCTATTGATGACAAAGAAATGTTATCCATCATGCATTCTTTGATAAAGTTTAGGAAATACTTGGTGGGAAACAAGTTTGTGGTCAAGACTGGCCATAATAACTTAAGGTACTTCCTCACTCAAAAGGATATAAATGAAAGGAATAAAAAGTGGGTGAGTAAGATTAAAGCATTTGATATTGATATTGAATATGTGAAGGGAAAGAATAATGTTGTAGCATATTCGTTATCTAGAAGATCTTCTACTTCTCTAATGGATATTGCAAAAGATTGGAATACATTAGAAGTAGATTATGCTAAGGATAAGTTTTCTTGTGAACATTTTTATGCGACTAACCATGATGATAGGTATTAGGTGTTGGAAGGAATCATATAATACAAATATAGAATCTATTTGGTCCTTGTTTCAGGTTTGAAGGATAAAGTCTTGAAGAAAGCTCATGATTCTCCTCTAGCAAGCCACCCTGGTTTCTTCAAACCATATAGAATGTTGAGAGAAAGATTCTCTTGGAAAGGGTTGAAGAATGATGTTCTGAAATATGTTAATGAATTCCCAACATGTTAAAAAAACAAAGTGGAGCACAATCATCCAGTTGGTCTCTTACATCCCTTGCATATACCAAAACAAAAATGGGAGAGCATTTCCATGGATTTCATCATTGGTTTACCCAAAGTACTTGGTAAGGATTGCATATTTGTAGTGGTGGATATATTCACTAAATTTTCTCATTTGTTTTCTATTACTACAACTTTCACTACTACACAAGTGGCTGATTTATTCTTTAGAGAAGTTTTCATATTGCATGGGCTTCCCAAGAATATTGTTAGTGATAGAGATAGCATATTTTTTAGTGCATTTTTGCAAGAACTCTTCAAAATGGTGGGGAAAAAATTGACTCCTAGAACAAGATATCATCCACAAAATAAATACCAAACAGAGAGGGTGAATAAATGGATGGAGGGATACTTGAGGAACTATGTTAGTGGGCAGAAAAATGCATGGATCAAATGGCTGCATTTGGGTGAGTTTTACTATAATACTACTTTTCATACGTCCATTGGCATGTCTCCTTTCAAAGCACGTTATGGTTATGATGCATCCACTTTTATTGACCACATATTTGGTGATAGTAGAGCCCCAAAATCTAACAATTGTATTGAAGAAATTCAAGATATTTTGAAGGATTTGAAAGATAACTTGCAGGTTTCCCAAAATCAACAAAACAATATGCAGATCAACATAGAGTGGAGAGACAATTCCAAGTGAATGACTTGGCTTATTTAAGGTTGCATCCCTACAAACAAACCACGATAAAATATAAAGGTTCAGAAAATATTAAACCAAGGTTTTATGGTCCCTACAAAGTGGTTTGAAAAGTTGGAGAAGTGGCATATGAATTGGAACTTCCAGCAGGAAGTAAAATCCATAATGTATTTCAGGTTTCATGTGTAAAGAAGGTGATAGGGATGCATATTTTAGATTTAGAAACATTACCTCCCTTGGATGATGAAGGACAACTTATTCTCATTCCGAAAAGAATATTGAACACAAGAGAAAGGAATTTAAGAAGCATAACTATAAGGGGATACTTGGTACAATGGAAGGATTTTTTTAGTGAGGAAGTAATTTGGGAAGATGAACAAACTTTGAAGCGTCCAAACTTGGAATTTCTTGAGGACAATAAATCTTGGGTGGTGAGGATTGTCGTGTCCACATACAAATAAGACTACTAGCAAATAATGTTTCACCAAGCTACTAGTTCTCTAGGTTGAGGTGGATGTTGGTCACTCTATATACTAATTAATTCTTGTAACAAGAAGAGTGCTCAATATAAATTTTCAACCCATGGAAGTTTTTTTTATTTCAAAGGTAATTAGAAAAATATATGCATAAACATTTTCAGTAGCTGATGAATAAAATGAAAATCATTCAATCCTAATCACTGCTCACTCAACTCCGCTTCCTGTAGAAAAACAAATTAAATCATTAACATAGGAACTGTAAAGGACTTCTAATTCCTACAATATCAATAATTTGGCTTATAATCTAACAATAAATCAACCTAGAATTAATTTTGCATAAAGTTAAATCATATTTTACCAAATAAGAACAATAACAAACCATCAAACAAAACAACCAATTCATAAAATCAATGATCTATCTAATTCAACAAACTATAAGAAACATGAATGATAATACTACATAGGGGTTGAGCATGTCTGTAATAGCTAATACTTATTAGCACACTTTTGAATAAGGGAAAATATTATCCAACACAGATGACTGTCACACCACATTATCATGGCAAACCGAAGGAAAAAATAATAAGGCAATTAGTTATTGAATGTTGTTGCAACTATCTATGAATGCATCACACTAAAATCCCACACTAAACATAAATAACTTAAACTAAAAACATCTACTACTACCATCAACTCTGAAAGAAGGTAGGACCTGGACTTTGAGCAAAGATGTTGTGGAAGGATTAACAAAATATACAACAAAACAATATTGACAATTTCAGCTCCTTTTATTAAAAGTGATCCAAATACAATTACAATCTCCTCTCATATATCTCTATCAAAATGCCAACCCCCGGCTCCAATTTCCTATCCATACTTATACAGAAAATGAAACAGTTCAATTACATCAATATTGAGCAGCCATGAATATCTACAATCTTTAGGCTGTTGAATAAAACAAAAACTATTACAACTATTATTACATTGCAGAACATCAGTTCGCAACAATGAATGATATTTTAAATTCGAACTATTATTAGGCTGAACTGTGTTCCATCTTACGAGGAAATATACTCAGTCAGTTTCAACTAGATGCATGGAAGGGCATATGATATTCTCTACATCAATAGCTTGGACCAGATTACCAAACAACAATTGACACCAGGAGCTATCCATATCCAAATGAAGTGAGCTATTACACTTGGGACACCTTGAGATTATAAACATTTCTTGTGAACTAATAACAAATTAGGAATTCATGCTTGTTTTATTGGAACGGATAAATATTTAGTTGTAACTTAGGAGACAAAAACAGGAAAAAGGGATAAATAGAGTAAGAAAAAAGGGTAATTTCAGTGCCCAACATCTCCCCCAAGTTATCCAATTGCATGTCCTCATGCAACAACTCCAACTAGTCTGAATCTGAGTTAGACTCAAGAATTTTCCTATGAAAGTTGGTAAGGTTGAAGGAAGATTCGGGTCTTTCCTCTGCTTGCAAAAATCAATTGCTTGTGATCATATTAGCCCAACACTCCCTTTCTTCTTTCTTTGTCATCTTGTAAGTACTTTTGTAATTCCTGTCTTGCCACTAGATAAGAGGATATTTGAATTTCAAACCTATCCATCCCAGACCGCATGTTTCCATGCACTTGACATAACATGCCATGATGGACAAAGCATACTTAAAATTTTAAAAGAAATATGGGTCCTTTCCCCTTAAAGATATGGGAGAAACCTCCCATCGATGACTTCTCCCCTTCAGGGCACAATCCTCTTGCCGAGAAATCAAATTGGCACGAGTAGAGATGAATTTCTACTGGAATGCAACCAACTGAATGAAATTCTCAGGGAATGAATGATATTTTTTATGCCTGGAAATCAGAGGTACAGGAGCCAGAGGTTCACCTTGAATCCATCAAGTGGAGTTTTCCTCATTCCCGTGAATGATTTGAGAGGCATCCCACCAATGCATATGATTAGTGACAAAAGAGGTAAATGCTCTCAGATGAATATCCCCAATATGAGGAATTGGATTAGACTAAGAGTCCATCAAACAGTCCATCTCATGCAAGTATAATTCACATAATATATTATTCTCAGAAAAAACACTCTGAGTGAAAGTCTCTAAGAACTGGAAAGGTGTCACAATTTACCAAGATATTCCTTCTTTTAAAGCCTTTATTTTTAACATAATCATCTGTTAAAAAAGAAACACAGGATAGGAAGGATATGGATATCTACAGCTCAATAACTCATGATTTAAGGTAAACATTTGTTCCTTATCTTTTTGCATAAACTTGAATTTTCTTAACTCTTTCAAATCCTCTTGCATTTTCTCCCAACGAATTTTCTGGAAGAAAATATCTTCGGCCCACTTCTCCCTTAGTTCCTTAATAGCCTTTTTATGCTTAGTCAGAGAAATCATTCCTTTATCATATTGACTCACCTTATACTTCCATTTATTCACCTCAAGCTTCAATAATGACATTTATTTTTCCAGTTCTTGCTTGCCTTTATCTATGACTGGTTTTGATGACACTACAACTTCCTTTTGTATTGTTGGCTCTTGTGTTTCAGCAGTTTCTATTGCATTGCTACCTCTAGAGTTTCAATAGCTATTGTTGCTTTAGTTTGAATTGCAGCCTTGAAAACTTTTTTAGGAACGTTGGTTCTTGTGTCACATCATTTAACTCCTGTATTTATTCTTTAGCAGATTCAATTTGAGTCGTAGCTTTAGCAACATATTTTGATGATGCTGGTTCTTCTATTTCAACAACTTACTCTGTTTCCATCCTTTCGGGATGTCGGTGTTTCTCCTAGACTACCTCTGTGTCACTAGATTGTTGTGCTTGATCCAAAATTATATTTGTGTCCATTGAACTACTTCCCAAGGGAAGCAATTCATTAATCCCTTAATGTTGAGGCTGCAATGCCTCATCTTCTCATAATTCTTGATTAGGAATCACATCCACTTCTAGCTTCATTTCTCTTATTGATTCCACATTTGGTGTCCCATCTCTCCCTCGGCTAGAATGTGTCGATTTACAGGATGTTATTTCTATCTTCACAACCTTGTATCCAGACAATTTGAACAACTCCCCACATTCAGGACATAAAAGTTCCTCATTCTCTGAAATGGAATGTGGGTTTACCAACTGGTTATCAACTTCTGCTAACATTTCTAAGCCTCATGTAACATGATTTTTCTATGCGTCTTTCCATCTTTGTAACTCCTATTTAAGTGCCTGCACATCTTCTTTCAACAACTCATTTTCATACAACGGATTCTCCAACTGGGGTTGGCCTTCAGTAGGTTCTTGTGTATCGGTGGCTTCCATAGGTCTATTTCCCTCTGGTTCTTTTGTTTTAGGGGGTGACCTAGGTATTAAAATAGGGATTTCAATATTCACCACCTTTGCTACCCAAGAAGCTCTGGTCCTTATTTTTTTATAAGACCAGCTGGTTTTCCTTTGATCATTGATCTTTTCTTATTTCTATGTGGCATAAGAAGGGTAGAGGCTTTTATTGTTTCTACTAATGGTTCTTATTCCTCAATTGTAGTTCCTCTTATCTCAAACAAAGATTCAATATCAACGAATTGAGGGTTTACCTCCCAAAAAACCCATGTATCTGCAACTTCGTCCTCTTCTACTACCGCATTCGCAGCTCCAGCTTTCGGTGTCGTTGCTTCTACAGTTTTTCCAACTTTTGTTTATGTCGTTGCTACTACTACTACTAATGGCTCAACTTATTCTATTATCACCATTGCTTTAACCATTTCCTCTATAGGATTTTTTGTTGTTATTGCATCTGTTAATGGCAAAGCCTCCTCTATTACCACCATTGCTCCAATCATTTCATTTATGGGGTTTGTTGTTGTTGTTGCAGCTCCCCATAAATATTCATCATGATCATCTCCACCTTCTTCCAACTCTTCACCCCTCCCCCGAGATGAACCAGAGGATCTCTGTTTGACCTCCCTTTCTCCAATATGTCCTACTGCAGGTGCCCAATGCACCCCATATCCAACAAGAAATTGTTCCCATGTTAGGTTATGTTGTGCCAAATATGTTTGCACCAGTAGTTTAATTAACCCATGGTTTGTGATGAAAGACAGTGGGTGCCTAGATACCTTAACATAGTGTGCCATATTTTGCAGAGTGCGTAAAAGATAAAATGGCATGCTTAATAGTCTGCCATGGTTTAAATGGAAAAGTAGGACAAAATTATAAATACCGACAACTCTATATCTTCCTTCGCAAGTAATGTACATTTTTAGGAAGATATCGACCTAGTCCCAGGGTTTTGGTAATGTCTCAAGGATTATTCCTCTGGACCTTGGCTACACCTGCTCCCATGTTGCTAGAAAATCTTCAAATGTCATCAAATTATTTTTTTTCTCAGAAAACCATCGATTCCCAATCCTTGGCAGTCTTGTGACTTCTGCCAAATCTCATGTTGATACGTCTACTTTGAATCCTTTGATTCCTTAATGTTCTATGGTCAAGTTCATAGTGAATTGGAATATCATTTCTTCATGAAAACCATTCAGTCTTTGGAAATATTCAATCCGTCTAGCTTCCTGAAATATGGGAAAGACTTGCATGTTTGCATGCAAGGTGTATAAATTGTTGGGTTCATATCAAACTAGAGGACCCATATTTTTTTCCTTAGCTAGATGTGATGGTGAATGTAGAATTTTGCAGTATCAGTCGTTAGAGTTGCAGCAATCGAACATAGTAATTGGATAGCAAAGGTTTGTATTGATATTTTGAAAAGTTGGCAGAGTTAAGAAAAGGTTTCTTAATGTATTATTGTACAAGTTTTAATAGGATGACGGTCGTTAACAAGTGCAGGTGGGATATTTGAAGCGAATTGATTGGCTACAGGAGACTGACAAGGATTAAAAAGGTAGAATATAATCTACTACTATATCAGTTCATACTTGATCCTACTCATACATGATCATCATCACCCGAGCCATCAATTTCCCAATATGGTTTCCTTTGATGTCGAATAATCAAGAAGGGTATAATTGCACACGCACAATTACAAAACAAACTGGTCGTCATACACTAAATAGGTTGAGCATGTCCATGTTAGCATTTATTTCCTGGACGCGTGGAGGGATTGTAGCGGAGTGGTGGATTTTTGGCAGGATCTCATCATTAAGCAAAAAAAATAGTTGGAAATTCGCCCAAGATGTGGTAAAAATTTAGTGAGACTTTTAGTGACAATACAGGCAGAGTCACAGCGAAAATGGTAGAAAAATGGCAGAGTTGCACCAAAAAAATGGCCAAATTAGTGAAAAAAATATCCGAGTTGCAGCGTAAAATTGGCCAATTTTAATGGAAAAAGTAGCAAAGTTGCAGTGGAAAATGGTCAATTTTAGTGGAAAAAGTAGCGGATTTGCAGCAGAAAATGGCCAATTTTCGTGGAAAAAGTAGTGGAGCTGCAGCGAAAAATGGACAAATCTTGTGGAAAAAATAGTGGAGTTGCAACGAAAAATGGCTAAATCTGGTGAAAAAAATAGTGGAGTTGTAGCGAAAAAAAATGGCCAAATCTAGTGAAAAAAATAGCGGAGTTGCAACAAAAAATGGGGAAAATAGTGGAGTTGCATCAGAATTACAGAAGATAAAGAATAAGCAGTTAATGGAGTCTCTACCAAATAATTTTTGACATAACTTGATAAAATCATGGGAAAATGACAAACTTTCCCACAGAGGTCTACAATCTTGTTCACTTTCTCTTTCAAGGAGTAATGTCAATCAAGAAGGATCATTCAGAATTCTGCAATCACTTAGCCCATTCTGACTGTTTCTTCTACTTGAACCTTCACGCGAATTCCTATTCATAGTTCTCCAAAAAAACAACAAACCAATCCTAGCTTAGAAAAACAAAAGGAAATCAAACAATTTATTTATATACAATTTATGTGTGGAATTTGTAGAAGATTTTAAAAAATTTCAGAAATAGGGGAAAAAATCTGCTCCTGTTCCAATTAGCAGTTCGCATCAATTGTAACCTGAGAGATAAATGCATTCTCTGAGATAGGTTTATTATAAATCCATAATCGATGACCATTTGCAAACAGAGGTGTTTTATTTTCATCAATAGTGGTTAAACAGAGAATTCCATTGTCAAATACCTTATCTATTATGTAGGGTGCCAGCCATCTTGTGCATACCTTTCCTTTAAAGTCCCTTTTGAACCGTGAATCATATAGAAAATCCCAATCTCCTTCACAAAATACCTTCTTCTTTATAAATATATCATGCCATTTGGAGCGTTGTTGTTGAATTAATGTTGTGTGATGTACAACAATGATGCGCTTCTCATTTAGTTCATTCAGTTGATTCAAACAGTTCTTCAGAGCCTTTGTTAAGTCCAGGTTTTCCTTTATAGTTGTTCTCAAGTTTTTTATTTCAAACTCAATAGGGAAAACATCATTATTTCCATACACCAGTTCATATGGGGAACATCCTGTAGTGTTGCGCCATGTAGTACGATAGGCCCATAATGCTTCTGGAACCCTTTCAACCCAATCCCTACGGTGACTCTTCATTGTCTTGTAGGGATTGACTTGATTACCTTGTTCGTGCTTTCCGCCTGGTCATTGGATTGTGGATGATATGGGGAGGTTACTTGATGCTGAATATGGTACTTCTAGAATAATGCCTCCATTTTACGGGACACAAACTGCGGTTCCCCATCTGTTACGATCTCTTTGGGTACTCCAAAGTGGGTGAAGATCTATGCATATAAAAAATCTATTACAACTTGATCATTGGATTTTACCAAAGCCACATCTTCCACCTACTTAGTTATATAATCAATGCAAACCAAGATATAAACCTTCAGTCTTGATGGAGGATTGATAGGCCCTACAAAGTCCAAAACCCATCTATTAAAGGGTTCAACCACTAAGTGTGGATGAAGTGGCATTTCATCCAATTTTTTTGGTTGGCCCATTCTCTGTAGTTGTCACAGGCTTGAGCATATTTCTTCACATCCTAAAACATAGTTGATCAAAAATACCCCATCCTTAATGATTTATGGTTAGTTCTTTTATCAGCAAAATGCCCCCCATAGGGCTCATTGTGACAGAATGATGTGGATTTCATCCTCCCTCACACAACGCCTGATTTCCAAATTAGGCCCTGTGTAGAAGAGGTGGCCTCCGATCCACCAATATCTCATACTATGTTCTATGATCCTTCTCTTCTCTCATTTGGATAAATGAGTTGGAAGTATATATGCAACCAAGTAATTGGCAATGTCAGCGTACCATAGGGAATAAGTTGAGACTACGAAAAAATATTCATCGGGAAATGATTCTTCGACTGGTGAATCATCATCATTATTAGTTAGTCGAGAAAGGAAATATGCAACCACATTCGTCTTCCCTGGTTTGTCAACAATGGTTATATCAAATTCTCGAAGTAACAGCAACCACCTAGTCACTCTAGCATTAGTAATGGATTTATTCATTAAATATCTAATTGTTGAGCAGTCAATATGTACAAAATTAGAATATCGAGTAATATAATGCCTAAATTTATTAATGGCATAAACAATGGCAAGGAACTCTTTTTTTGTTACCGTATAGTTCAGTTCAGCAGGAGCCAAATTCTTACTAACATAGTAGATAGCATACGGGTTGTGACCTTCTTGTTGTCCCAAGACTGCTCCAATGGTGGTATATGAATTACTAGAAGAGATGTGAAAAGGTAGAGCCCAATTAGTCCCTCTCAATATAGGTGTTGTAGATAACCTTTTCTTCATTTTTGCAAACACTGCCTGGCATGCATATGTCCAAACAAATTGTGCATCTTTCATCAGTAAAGTAAATAAAGGGGATGCCACCTTGGAAAAAAATTGTATAAATCACGTATAATAGCCAGCATGACCAAGAAAACTTCATACCTCTTTCTACAACCCAGGAGTAGGAATATTTACAATTACCTTTATCTTGGCCAGATCTACCTGGATTCCTGCAGCAGAGATAAAATTCCCTAGAACTATACCTTTGCTCATCATCATATGACACTTTTTACTGCTTAGGGATAGGTGGGTTTTTTCACAGCGTTCTAGAACTTTTTCCAAGTTCCCTAGAGCTTCATCAAAACTATTACCATATGGAGTGAAATCATCCATAAAAACTTCCATGCAATCATTTACCAGCTCAGAGAAAATCCTGATTACAGCTCACTGAAATATAGCTAGCGCATTACACAACCCAAAAGGAAGCACCCTATATGCAAAGGTTCCCCAAGGATAAGTGAAGTTGGTTTTTCTTGTTCTTCAGGGTCAATCTGGATCTAGTTATATCCACTAATACTATCCAGGAAAGAAAATAACCTTTTTCCAGACAAGGTGTCTAAAAATTGAGAAATAAAATGCAAAGGAAAGTGGTATTTCTATGTTGCTTTATTCAGTTCTCTGTAATCTACACAGATTCGCCATTTCCCATTTTTCTTGGGTACGATCACTAGTGGGGAAACCCACTCACTATCTGAAATGGGATAAATAAAACCTAGCTCTAAATTTTTTTGGATTTCTTCCTTCATAATGTCTCTCAAGTTTGGGTTCATTTTGCATTAAGGTTGGCGTACGGGCTTTGAATAATTCTTGATATAAATATGGTGAGTACATAGTCTTTATGGGATACCCCTCGTGTCTATATATTCCCAATAAAAGTCCCCATTATGTCGTTTTAGCATCATAACAAGATGTTCCAGTTCATCGGGTTTGAGATTAGGGTTAATGTTCAATGTTTTCCCTGGTTCAATTTCTACTGGAACACTCTTTGAGTTATCAATTACTGGGATTATTTCATTGTTACTAACTAAGGTTTCTTCTGTAAGTTCTTCTTGTTCTTATTCTTTTAAGGTGTTGTTTAGGATCTAATATTATTTTCTAGTGATAGAGGTAGGATCGCTAATAAAATTACAGATGATGTCATCTTCAGTTTCCATTTTGAAGGTCAAGGCTCTCCCAATTGCTAATAATGGTTGAATATCTTCCTCTTCCTCCAAATCCATCCATATTGATATTTCAGCATCTGAGCTAGGTCTAGATGGAGGATATAAGGTCAGGGTTTTCATAGTAATTCCATCAGAAATCGTCATGGGCCCTGATCTACAGCTAATGTATGCATATGTTGTAGCTAGCCATGTTATTCCTAATATTAATGGGTGTCCCCCTAGCTATGACTTGGGTTGTAAAACAACAAATTTTGTAGGGTACTCCCATGATTCAATGGATACTACTAGGTTGTCTAGGATTCCTTCCGGTTTAATAGTGTATCTGTCAGCCATTTCTAATATGGTTGGGGTAGATCTGAGATCATCGAGTCCCAGTTTATTTACAATCTCAATGGTCATAATGTTTATTGAAGCACCTAAATCAACCAAAACGTTAGGGATATGATTCTGTCCAATATACAATGTAACAGTGGGGTTACCTAGGTCATCATATTTAGCCAGCGATGCCTTCCCCATCATGATTTTAGATAACTTCCACACTGCATGCACTGTAGGAGGATCTTTAGTCTTCCTTCCTATTTTTTTACAAATAGATATCTAACAGTCTTGGCGTATACAGGTACATAGTGTAGGGCTTGTAATAATGGAATATTCACATAAATATTTTTCAATTCTCCTAAAATATTGAAACTAGGTTGTTCCACTACCTTCTACAAGGATAATTGTTCAAGATACGGTGGTTCTCTCAAATTGTGTAGGTTAAGTCTTCATACGTGTCTATGCAAGTGCCTCAACTAATGTTTCATCATGTATTTCAATCAGTGTTTCTGCTAATGTTTAAGTTTGTGTTACAGCTGGTGTTTCATCATCCTCAATAATGGGGATTAATGAACTGAATAAATTTTCAAATATTTGATTCATTCCTTCTTTGGTCATAGAGTATGGAACATCCTCATTGATGATTGGTTCCAATACCCTCCCTGTTCGTAAATATAAATCTTTGCAAGACAGAGGGGAAATGGAATAAGTTGGAATATTGGAGATTTCTTATTGTTGCGCTCCCTTTTTATTAGGATTGGGGTTACGTTGAGTAGGAAGTTGAGGATGGAGTGGTGCACCCATTGGTGTAGTATTATTGGAGATTTGCATTTGTGGCTATTGATACTGTGGGTAGGGTTCCTGGTTATGGAGAAACTAGTTCCCTAGACAATGGTTTCTTTATCTTGAAGACCATGGATATTGTTGGTTTGGATGTGGTGCCCATGAAGTCCAAGGGGTCAAATATTGGATTGTAGGTTATGAAGGTTGGTGCCACTATGTATTAGGATATGATTATTGTGGAGGAAATTGATTATTAACATTATTCCATGAATTGAAAGGTCTAGGTTCAGATTTTATACATGGAATCTGAGGTTTCCACGGCTTCTTTTGCAAGATGAAACAGGCCTGATCTGTGTCTATAGTAGATGCTTGAAATACTTCTTTGGCATTTGGAAGTGAAGGGAAATCCTTAATGTCGTGTTCCATTTCACATAGACCACATAAATCCACCTTATCTAGCGAGCACTCTCTCAATGGGTTCTTTTTCCTGCACTTAGGGCATAATACCCCAAGTAACTGATCTTCAACCACTTGTTTATTTTTTTCTCTCATGATATGATGTAAAGAAATGGAACTCATCATGTCAATTTTAAAACTTTTGAGAAGGTTTCCTATCTCTTCTCGAGTAGCCCCTCCACTAGCTGACTTTTGTGCTCATGAGAAGGCATCTCAGTCCCTTGTATTGGTTCTGGAAGACCCTTGTAGAGTATCATTGACATAAGTCCACAATATGATCAAAAGTTTCTTTGGAGATGTCTTACGTCCCCAATAGATTAAGCATGTCTAGACAGTATTCTATTATTCCATGCAGCAAATTGATCTTGAGGACATCCCTTCCAATAGTGGTATGGCCTGATCTCTGCACATTATACAGAAGCCTCTCCACAAAATCCTCCAAAATCTCATCGTATTTCTGCACCATATTAAATATTTCTTCTCTATTATCCTTCATTCTACAATATTCTTGGTACTTCACAAAAAATAACCATTTCATCTAATCCTAGGTTGCAATAGTTTCGCCACCCAAAATCATAAAACATCATAAGGAATTATCTTTCAAGGTGGAGGAAATTAATTTCAATTTTTTCTCACTAGAGATATAGCCATAACTTCGACAGAGAATGTCCAATTCGAAGAGCAATTCATCTGGATCCTCTGTAGACTTCCCATGAAAGTACTGTAATACTGAAGGTGAAATATATTTCATAAGGGCATGTCCAGTTGTTTGTCGAATAGGGAACTGAAGTGTGGAAACTATCTCCTCATGATGAATATTGGCATTATCATTATCATTGTCCCCTACTACTTCTTCACGATCGTATTGGTGACGTTCGTTATTCATGATTAATTATTCTTCTCAATTTCCTCGCTTCTTATGGTATTCAAACTCCTGTTGAAATGGAAACCAATTTTCTTTAAGAACTTTCTCCCTAATGATTCGATAGATCTCCTTCGGTCCACCTTCCCCCATAGAACTTTCCCTATCCCCTGGAGTCTGCTCCATAGGGCCACCAAATGGTGTCACGGCTCTTATCGATCTCTCCATAGTTGACACTAATGTTTTTAGCCTAAGAGGAACATGGATTCTTCTTACAGATGATGGTCCCTGATATAGAGCTCTAGTAGAAGAATCAACCCCGGTGATTAATTCATCAATGAATGTCTTTCTTCCTAGGCCTAAGCTATAGCCACAACCTCTTCCATCTGCCAAGTTATTTCTTTGGTGGTTTTTGGGAATTTCCCATTGATTTATTCTTATATTCATGCAAGCTTATTTAATCATACCTGATCCTAGGGGTAGGAACCTGTTCGGTCTGTTAAAGGATGTGCAGCTCTTCACTGCATCTTATTACCCCTGAACCCCGAAAATTAGAGTTGCAAAAAGAAATTGAACCATTCAAATACCAACTATTTCTAACAAATACCTTCCCCAGCAATGATGCAAAAATTTTGGTCACTCTATATACTCATTAATTCTCATAACAAGCAGAGTGCTCAATATAAATTGTCAACCGAGGAAAGTCTGTTTATTTCAAAGGTAATTAGCAAAATATGTGCTTAAACATTTTCAGTAGCTGATGAATAAAATGTAAATATTTCAATCCTTATCATTGCTCAGTCAACTCAGCTTCCTGTAGAAAACCAAATTAAATCATTAATCTAGGAACTGTAAAGGACTTATGATTCCTACAATATCAATCCCGCGGCTTATAATATAAGAATAAATCAACCTAGAATTAATTTTGCATAAAGTTAAATCCTATTTTACCAAATCAGAACAATCACAAAACATCAATAAATAAATAAACCAATTCATAAAATCAATGATCTATCTAATTCAACAAACTCTAATAAAGATGAATGATAATACTACACATAGGTTGAGCATGTGTGTAACAACTAATACTAATTAGAACACTTTTGCATAAGGGAAAATATTATCCTACACAGTCGAATGTCACACCACACTATCACAACAAACCAAAGGAAAACATAATAATCCAATTAGTTAATGAATGTTGTTGCATATTTCTATGAATGTGTCACACTAAAATCCCACACTAAACAGAAATAACTTAAACTAAAAACATCTATTACTACCAGCAACTCTATAAGAAGGAGGGCCATGGCCTTCGAACAGAGATCCTATGGAAGGATTAATAAAATATACAAAAAAACAATATTGAGAATTGCAACTCCTTTTATTTAAAGTGATCCAAATATAGTTACGGTCTCCTCTCATATATCTCTATCAAAATGCCAACACCCGGATCCAATTGCCTGTCCATACTTATACAAAAAATGAAACAGTTCAGTTACATCAATATTGGGCAGCCATGAAATAATTATGAATAAAATAAAGCATTAATGAAATAAGTAATAATTATTTGTACCTTGGGAATTCATGCTTCTTTTCTTGGAAAGGATAAAGATTCAGTTGTAACTTACTAAGACAAAAACATGAAAAAGGGCTAAACAGAGTAAGGAAAAAAGGGTAATTTCAGCGCCCAATAGTGGAGGCATAAAATTTTGTAATAAGGGAGCTATGAGACCCAAGAGGACCTTAGTTTACCATATACACATTAAATTGGGTCATATAAATAATAAACGTGGAGAAAAGAAAGTAGCATTTCTTCATGGAGACACTTTGAGGCTCATGGAGTCCTTGGGTGGCTAGATTCCTTCCTACACTTGTCATAAACTACCTCCAAATTCAAAATTATGGGGAATTGAAACTTATTGGGAGGATAATAGGTGTCAATTAAAATATAATGAGCCAAGGGATTCAAATTGGTGAATGGAAGTAACTCCCATGGAAGAGGAAGAGGCTAGGAACAATGTATGCCACTTGGAGAGAAATTGTGTGCACTCTGTGACAACTATGATGGAATAAAATTAAAACCTGATTGCAGACCTATGATAGTCAGACATGACAGGGATAAAAATATTCACCAAGGGGGTGCATTTGGGGGATAGATTCATCCATTCGAATTGGAAAAGGAATTGAATCCTGAGGAAGAGGACAAGTGGCATAGGAGTTACTAAACTACTAGGATGAGTTGGAGGAAGCCTATGGAGGGAAATTAAACCTTAAGGGACCCAATGAGGATTATAAAAATATGTCATGAGGAAGGAGAATGCATTTTCATAATTTTTATAATTTACCTTTGGAATTTTGGAAAGCTCTTTCTTGTCCATTGCATGGTGAGTGTTCACTCTCCCTGCTAGTAAGCCAATTTCGAAGGATTTGGATTCATATCCAAATTGGTTGTTGGAGAGGTCATACAGACCTCTAATTTGGATCTTAATGTATTTTTTTAGTTTCATATTAAATTCTGATACAGTTCATGACTCATCTATTTCCCCATTCTTTCATCCCCATGTCACTATTCCTCATGTTTTAATATGATGGCGCACTTGTGAGAATGGTGCTTGCGCTTGGCTGAGCTTAGTTGATGTCCAATATTGGATACATGTTTTTTTTATTTTTAATATGGTTTCCCCATACTCTATAATTCAAATTATCAGAAATACATGTGCAAAAAAACCCACAATTCCAAGCTATTGTTTGACTAGTTTCCATGTGTTGGCTTCCATTTCAAATAAGATAAGTATCTGATCTGTAATAAGGAATTTATATGATGTTAAATGATTTTTAGGAATATATTTGTATGATTTATATGGTATCAATTAATCACTCTCTGTTATGAACCATTTCATTTACTTTTTATGATTTAAAATGGAGTTATCAGTGTCATTTCCCCTTAAGCAATATCATTCAAAGTTATCAAACAAATGTGGAACTCTATAACCAGTTTGTAGAAATAATAAACATGTGTAATGAAAGTAAATGAGGTATTATATCAGTCCCTATACTCTTATTATAAAATTTGTAGGGTTGTACATGAGTTGCGAATCCCTTTTTTCCTACACCCTAGGAGGAATTTCATTACAATTTCCTAGTAATTTTCCCTTCTTGTCATTAACCCAAAATGAAGTTTTAGAGTTCTAAAATTAGTCATAAAGTGATAAGAGAGTCTATTGAGAGGTATTAAGACTCATCATATCATTCCCTTTCAAATTCGGGACCCTTCGGTACCATTTCGAACTCCTAGAGTCAAGACTGGTTAAACTAAATTTTCCCCAAATTGTGCCTTTTGTCTAGAAATTCCAAGTTTGGTCATTACAGGAAAGAAAGCACAAATAAGTTGGAGAGATATTTTTATTGGTGTAGCAGAAAACATTAATGACTTTGAGGAAGAATGCGTGAACTTATTTGAATAAATTTCACAAGCATAGGCAGCTTTGATGGATGATTAAGGACTTCAAGAAGTAACAAAATAAACTACACAATGTGTAGAACATGGATGGAAATTTGAAGGATATTATAAGGAATTTTCCACCACTAGAAATAATATTGAAGGTTCCAGAAAATAAAACACTGTAGGACAAATTCAATCAGCTATGGGATGAGCAACAAAATATGAACCAAAGACTGGAGTATTTACAGAATAAAATTGTGCCAATATCAGAAATCATTGGAGGAGAACATGAAGAGGTAATGAAAGAAGTGCATATGGTCGAGGAATGGATGAAGGAAAGTATAATTGTGTAGTTGGTAGGGGAATTTAAGCATGATACATAAAAATCTAATAGAACATTTGAGGCAGTAAAAGAAATCCACATTAATTTTTTGGTGAATGGAATTCTCCCAAGGAGAAGAACATGAGTGAAAGCAGTGCATAATAGGGTGCAATGATGTGAGTCAGAAAGAATATGTGGCCATCATGAGGGAAATCAATGGATAATTTTTTGGAAGGAGAACAAATCAACACCAAATTTTGAAGTCGCAATAGGGAGCAAAAGATAATAATTATGTGATAGGGTGAAATACATCAACATCATCTATAAATAATGCAACGGAAGGTAAATCGTAGCACTACACTAGTTTTGTTGTTTTGAGGGGAAATCTTGTGATCTTTGGCATCGAATCTAGAGATGCATAACTGAGGGGAAAAGGAGAGGCGTCGGGTGGTTAAAATGGGTGGACGGTATAGGAAGCAGAGTTTCCATATACCTAGAACCAAAGAAGCTATGTTCTAGAGAATGATGGCACCACCAAAAAGATAAGTGACATCATAGAGAGAATCATAACAATAATGAGGGTTACTTCAGGTAGGAGCAGCTGGAGAAACCAAGGTAATACCAACTAGTGGATTACAAAGATGGTAGTCCTGAAGGTCATGAGCTTTGAAACCATTGATAATGTGAAGGAAAAGATCTAGGATCCTAAGACGCATCTAAGAGGTGGTATGCATTTTTTTTCAAAGGTAATGAGTGATTGGTTGGAACTCTTCTCATACCAATGTTTGGAACATCATTCCCAAAGACTACCAACTTTGGTTCAAAAGGTGGTATGCGGTAGTACTCATGCTACTAGACTCAAGAATTTTAGTCAAAGAAGTTTGTGTTGCAGCTAATGTTTCTCAAGACATGTAACAAGTGAGTGTTGGATCCTGTTTGGATCTGTCTTGGATGTCACACACCAAATATGGAGTGTGAGACAACTCAACATATGGACCAAAATTGTGCAAAAAGAGGAATTTAGTTAGGAGCTAGTTACATGTTTTGTCCACTTTGTAACGAGATCTACCAAAGATATGGTGTATAAATAGGTAGGATGTATAAGGTTAAAGAGTGAGCTTACGGATGGATAAGGGATGCATCTTAGTTGCTTTTAGTCATTATTTTGATATGTCATGCTGAATAGTTGAATATTATAACAGAATATTGATGTGCACTATGGAGGATATGTAAGATTGTTCTCCTATGTGTTATCACTCCAGGAAACTCCTCTAGGTTGTAGCTCAAGGATGCCTGGTAACTTAAACTATTTTTTGGGTTTTTTCTGAATTGGATGAAGCCAGGTAGCCTATATAACCTCTCACTCTCAAGACATGCATGAAGCTCACTCAATCACAAGGCTTTTAGTTATAACGTGTTCATTAGTTTGACAAAAATGTGCAGGGGTGGAGAACTCACCAGGTTGATAGACTTACACACATAACACATGCATATAAATGGCTAAGTCCTACTAAGGATGGTGTTTATAAATCAAATATCACTAAATAACCAATAGGATGACAGCTGTCGGCAATTTAATAAATCTCAAAATTACCTAAATGCACATTCAGGCAATAAACATAGTAAAGAAAGAGATGGCTGAACAAATCACAACAAAAGAGCTTATATTTAGAATAAACCAGATGAGACACTTGATAATGGAACCTGCTCATAAATCCCCAGAGTCGAACCTTTATTATGAAATAATCATGGGCTTTATAGCCTTTTACAAAATTTACAGATCCTGAAAATCCGATCTGTTTACATCAAAAATAAATGAAAGTCATAGTTTTTTCTCGATTAGGGCTTTGAACCCTTGCTAACAATTTGTCTATTCATTGTGAATATCTAGTTCACCGGGCGATCTTTTAATGACTGAAGTGGTAGCTAATAACCACTACTGCTGGTTTGCTGTGAAATTGCTGCCAACAGCCAGTGTATCGCTGTTTAACTGAAGTGCCCCATCTCGTTCGATCTGCCCAAAACCCCTTTTTACTTTGTTTCCACATTTTCGGAGGTGAAACGAACTAGTTTTATCGCTGTCGAAAGCATATCGTCATAGTTTGAATCGGACCTTTAGTCTTCTTTCTTCTGCCATTTCGACGCTCCAAGTCTCTTTGATGCCATAGTATCAACACTCCTTAGATCATCAGTGTCACGACGGCTTCTTCATCGATGGTCAGAGGTTTCTTCTTTTATCACATTTGCGCTCCTAATCGGCGTTCTCCATAACTAACACATCGGTGATCGGGAGCGGTAATAACTACAGTATCGGATTTGTTCGTCTTCTTTCTTCCACCATTGCAGCTTCTAATTTCACTATGTTGCCGACGGCTAGTGATTCTGAGTTTCAACGCCGAAGTTTGATCTGCTTGCAGACCCCGTAGTTTATATTTCTTCCACCGTTGAGGCTACTTAGAGGACGAATTCGCCGTTGGTTTTATGTTTTCAATCTCTGATGCATAGTCTTTAGTTCCTCCGCTTGGCGATGTCTTTCTGTTATTTTGGAACCTGCAGTAATTCTTTCATCCGTCGTTACGGCTTCGCATTTAACTATTTCACCACCGGTTAGTCTTTATCCTTTCCGACGATGAAGTTTTCATTTACTCGCAGAAGCCTTAGTCTATTTTTCTTCCACAGTTGCAGCTCCTCAAAGGACTAATTCGTCGATGTTTTCTACATCAAAGATTGGAAGCTATTTCCTCTAGCCCATCAACACTCCAAGCCTGAATGTTTGCCACAGTTGTGGCTCCTTAATGGACTGTTGTGCTGACGATTAGTCTTTATGATCGTCGATGATATTTTATTGTTGTGCTTTGTGAAATTTTTCATTCAGCGGAAGCCGTAGTATGATTTTCTCCCACCATTGCGGCTCCGCAGTTAACTAGCTTTCCACTCCATTGTTCTTAGTTCTTTCGACCGCCCATGAATTTCTTCTATCTCGCGAAAGCTGTAGTCTGTAAGTCTTCCACCATTTCGGTGTCATAGTGGACTAACTCACTAATGCTTTTAAAGTTTTTAAGTCCCGAACTGATTTCGTCGACGATCGAAACTCAATGCCTCTTACCATCAGGAATTTTAACTGTTATTTTATTCACAGTTGCGGCACCTTTGGGAACTAGCTCACCGATCGTCAGTCCTTTCAAGTTTCAATGCCGACACTGTGGAAATCTTTAGCTCTATCTCACCGATGTTGAAGCCTTTAAAACCTCCGATTGCTGTTAAGAAATGCTCCGATGGTGTAAAAAATTTACAGCAATATGCCTATCTACCGAAGGGGTCTTCCACCTACTATTTATCTTCCATATTCCGGTGGCTAATGAGATGTTCTTATCCTT
>LPNX010788915.1:463226-502525 GCA_001517045.1 Pseudotsuga menziesii | reverse complement strand
ACAACTTTGTGAAATTTGCATAAAAAATAGAGGTCTTCAAAACTGTTAGTGATCTTCATATCCTTCATTGCATCATTTAAATTCTTCATACTATCAAAAATAAAATAAAAATTAGCTGGGAGATAACATCTAGCTCCTACTCGGGGATGGGAACCTCCCTGTGAGGTCACAAGAACCCCAGACCAAAATTCCTTTCCCTAAAAGAAACTAAGTAACTTAACACTATTCTCTATTGTTCCATTGGGCATGGAGTCTTATTCCGAAAGCAAAAAAAACCTACAATCTACTAATTTACAATTATAAGGCCTCAGATCCTCAAATAAAATAGAGTTTTAGGAACCACCCATTTACTGGGCCATTGAATACCTCTTCACCTTCTAGATTCTGCAATTTGAAGGTGTTATTCTTATATACCTGGTCTATAACAAAAGGGCCAATCCACAAAGAGTCAAATTTTATATGTTTCCCCTTGTCCTATCTGACAGCATCCCACTTGAGGACCCAGTCCCCGACCTGGAAGTTGTCTACCTTTGCTCTTTTGTCAAACATGCCCTTTATCCTCTATTGACGAGCCTCTGATTTTCCTGCAACTTGCTCCCTGATCTACTGTAACTCCACCAAATCCATCATCCTTCTCATCATATCATTTGGTTCATCTTCCTCTTCCTGAAAGAACTTTGCCACTGGAAGGGTGAGCTAGATAGGAAAGATGGCCTAAGTGCCATAAACTAGTTTGAATGGAGAAGTCCCTATGGATCTTTTATCTGTCACTCTATCAGCCCATAAGGAAAACTTAAGCTTTGAATCCTAGCTTTTCTGATTTGTATCTAGCAATTTCCTAATGATCCGGGCTAAGCTTTTGTTGGATGACTCAGCTAGGCCATTGCCTTGTGGGTAATAGGATGTGGAGTGCACTAATTGAATACCCATTGATTGACACAATTTAACCAATGCCCCAGCTTTAAAGGCTTGTGCATTATCAGTTACTAACCTTACCGGGAAACCAAACCTACTGAAGATGTTCTCATATAAGAATCTCATGATGACTTGCTGAGTGGCATTTCTTGTGGGTATTGCTTCTATCCATTTGGTAAAGTACTCAGTGGCTACTAAGATCCATTTATGCTGTCCACTGGAAGATGGATTTATTTCACCTATGAAATCCAGACCCCATTGTTGGAAAGGCCCATTCACTGTAATAGGCCTAAGGGGAAAGGATTTGAGCTACTACTTCCCTTCAAATCTTTGACATTGGTCACAGGCCCTTACAAAAGTGCATACATTAGCAAAAAGGACTGGCCAATAGTACCCTGATTTTAATATCTTGTGGGTTGTGGTTTTCCAGTAGTGGTGGCCTCCACATGTACTGGAATGAAAGTGATGCATGACCTATTATGCTTCCTCTTTATCTAGACACCTTAACAAAATCCTAGACTGATCCCTCCAGTACAGCAGTTTGTCAATTACGCAAAACTTAACAGATTTCAATTTAAGAGCTCGTGCTTGGTTAGGAGTAAGATTAGGAGAAACTTCTAATTTTATCAAAAATTGAATGATATCTAAGTACCACTCACATGAAGATATGTTCTTAGCTACTACTAGACTATTATTTTGGTCTTGATTTTCCTCTGTTTCAGCTACCACCATAGTCTGCACCTTTGCTGACCTGACGTATGTGAAATTCATTCCCAGTAGTTCACAGTTTTCTTTGGTCATGAGTTTGGCTAGACGTAATCCTTTTACCAATTTGGTGGGTTTTACCTCTACATCGAACTCAATGAGTTTGGCAATCCACTTAGCTCTCTTCCCTTCAGTGTCAGGCTGAGTCAAAACATCCTTCACAGCAGCTGAAGGGACATACGCAATGACCTTTGCATGGAGAATGTAGCTTCTAAAGTTCTTCAAAGATTTTATGAGGGCATAAGCCTGCTTCTCAATTGGGTCATACTTCAGCTCAGCATCTCTCAGGGTTCTGCTGAAGAAAGCAATTGGATGATCAGGACCTTCATCATTCTTTTGTAATAGTACAACTGCCACTGTGTCATAAGATGCAAAAGAGAAAATGTAAAAAACCTTGGTGTAGTTGGGACTAATCAAGGTTGGGGTTTCCATGATGGATTTCTTAATGTCTTCAAAAGAATTTATTGCCTGGTCGGTCCACTTGATTTCTGCATCCTTTTTTAGCATGACTGTTATATGCTTTACCGGCTCGAAGAAATTTGGAATGAATCTTCTGACAAAGTTTATATTGCCTAAAAAGGGCTCAATGTCTCTTTTTTAACTTGGTATTGACAGCTACTAAATTGCCTCCACTCTTACTGGATCAATCTTTACACCTTCAGCTAAGACTATGTGGCCTAGGAGCTTTCCTTAATTTTGTGCAAACTGGGACTTCTTGGGTTTCAGTGATATTCCATACCTTCTGCACTTCAGAAATACCTTTCTCAAATGCTGCAAGTGGTCATGATGGTTGTGAGAATAAACTGTTAAGTCATCCAAATATATCATCACATATTTATCTTTTATCCCTACAAAAGCTAGGTCCATAGCTATCTGAAAAGTAGCCCCAACATTCATTAGCCCAAATGGCATTTTAGCATACATAAAGGTGCCCCAGGGGGTGGTAAAGGTAGTCTTCTCTTGGTCATTTGGGTGCACAGCCACTTGGTTGTATCTAGAGAAGCCATCAAGGAAGGACATGACCTTAACCCCCGAGACTCTCTGCAGCAGATGTTCCATCTTGGGCAGTGGATAGTTGTCTTTTTGGGAACATTTGTTCAGGTTTCTAAAATCCACACACAACCTAATTTCTCCATTTTTCTTTCTTACCACTACTAGATTTGCAATCCACTGGGAAAACCTGATGGGGATTATGATCTTGGCTTTGAGGAGTTTGTGGATCTCTTTCTCAATCACTGGTAATAGAAAAGGGTTGATGGGTATCAGCTTCTGTTTGAAAGGAATGGTGTCCTTATCCAAAGGAATCTTGTGCTGGATGATGTTGGTGTCATACATTTTTAGGTCACTATACTCCCATGAAAAGACATCAGCAAACTCTTTTATCAAGCTGCAATATTTAGACTTCTGTTCAACAGTCAACCTAGTGATAGATTTATCAGTTTTGGATGTCTCTAGCTGCCTATGTTGTGCTCTTGGATAGCAAGATCTAGCTCCCTTTTAGCAGGCTTGAAAGGGACATCATTGTGAACAAACAGTTCTTCCAGTGGTACTAGACCTTGGGGTATGTGGTTTCTGGGCAATTGGATGATATCGTGCTCAGTCACTTTATCTTTTAGCTTGAGCTACTTGGATTCCTCCAGGTTAAGGTTTTCCTGGTCTATGTGTATGTCAGAGAATTCATCCACTAACTGAAGGAATTTACTAAGCTCCCCATCATTCTCAAACACCCTCCAAAATTTTACATTGTCTGGCAAAGAGGGTCTGTACTTGACCTAAACATCATAGCTGAGCCTAGGGGGTAAAGGAGGAACAAACAAACTTGCAGAGACAACTAGGGAATCAGCCAGGTGATTCAAATCTCTAGGAATATATGACAGTTCAAAAAACATAAATGAGTCTCTAAGTTTCCATACCTCGTCTCTGTAGGCCTTCAGTCTAATATTTTTCATCTGAAAAGTGTTGTTGACCTACTGTATGATGAGGTCTACGTCCCCAAAAATTATCATGCACACGATCCCCATCTCCTTGGTCGCTTTAACTCCCAGCAGCAAGGCTTCATATTCTGCTACGTTGTTTGTGGTTTTGAAATCGAGCTTATACGATAGGTGAATGTTCTCCTTAGATGGGGAGATCAACACGACCCCTGCGCCTGCTGAGTTCTGAGCACTTACCCCATCGAAATACATGGTCTAGATCGTTGTTGTGTCTTCTTTGGGCTGTGGACGGGTGGGCTCGATGAGCTGAAATGATGTCTGTTGATTATCATCTATTTGCAAGATGCAAGATCCAAAATTGATGTCCATAGAATAAATGGGGTGATTTACTGAGCGACTCTCCTTTCTTATAATGTACGCTAGCTGATTTTCCCTGTATAGTCTCTTATTTTCTCCCACAAACATGGGAATGGTGGCATATGTGAGATCCATCTAAAGGGTGCCACCCAATCTTTTTCTCCATGAATGGGACAGCAAAAGGCCTAATTTTGGAGGAATGTCAGCCACTACGATGTCCATCACTACGCTTTTCAAAGGAAGCTGAGTTAATTTTACAGCAAGGTCTTTGATGAGACCCAAGCACTTGACCTTCGTGGAGTCAAAGGAGAATAAATTGTGGTAGGGCTTCGTAATGCTAAGGCCGATCTCATCCATCACATCCTTTGGCATTAAGTTATGAGAGGCTCCTGAATCCAGCAAATAGTTATGGAGTATTTTATCATGGATGTTCAAGGATATATAGAATGGTGGGAAAGAGTCCTTTAGGTCTTCAATCACGGGGCCCAGGGTTACAACAGGCTTGTCATCTTGTAGGTTCACAAAGTTAGTGTCAATGTGCACCTTGGTCTTAAGGGAATTCAGAATGGAGGTTTTAAATGCATCATTCTTCATAAACTCAATTAAAGGGAAAGGGATTTTCAATTTTTGAATTTCAAACTCAAGGTTGAAGGAATAATCCAGCCTATCTGGAAACCTTACCTCATGAGCTGTAGGTTTGAGTTGGACTTGATCAGGTGTGGCTAAAGGTGCTGGTTCATGCAATGCTTTGGATGGAACAACTACTTTCTTTGGTAAAACAACAACCTTTCTAGCAGGTAAAACAGGTTTCTTGATGGGTATAGCATTCTTTTTGAGTGGAGCAACCAACCTAGACCTCAGTTGGTAGCCTCCCTGATCATCAGCCTGATAGACAGCCTCTTCAGTGATATGCTCATCAATCAAGGCTTCTTCGTACTCTTCCTGTGTTAGAAAAGAATAGTCCACCTCATCCTCCATGCAGTGGATATTGTCTTCAGCTTCTCCTTCTTCTTCAATGAATTTTGGCCCTTCTTCTAGTACAACATTTTGAAATGGAGCTTTTATCCTCTGGTCTTCCCCTTGATTTATCTCCCTTCTGAGAATCTAAACAGGGGGGTTTCCTCTTCTATAAGGGACAAAATTTGGGTTTCGAGGAGCAAAGTCACTTGGCCCTTTACTCCTCACTGGCAGATGTCCTTGGTCCTCCAATTTAGACATTTCAGCAGTCAGGTTATCTAAAAGTTTGATCATTTTTTCAATCTTGTTCTCTAATGTCGAAGCCCCACTGTAGTCTGTTGGTTGCTTTCTCCTGTCTACCTTCCCTTTGACCTTCTGAGATGCTAGAATGTTTGACTCTACCTCTAGGGCAGCATCCTGCGTGAGTGATAATGAGGCAGACCTCCTTTCTCTGAGAAGTAGGCAGAAGTCAGAGTCAAAGGCATTCGCATAAGTTATCATAGCTGAGGTACCGGTGGGCTTAATCTCAGTGGGGATCTTGCTGTACATGTTGTCAAATCTCTTGGTGAAGTTGGAGACAGACTCACCATTTTCTCTTTTCAGGTTGCTGAATTCTGTGATATAGTAGAGGTGGTCTCTCCTCTCTCCCCAATGCTTTAGGAAAATGTCATCTAGGGCTTCTATGCCTGCCACTGACCTAGCAGGAAGTTCTTTAAACCACTTCCTAGCCTGGCCATCTAGGCATTGCACAAAAACTCTGGTCCATACATCTTCTTGTTCTATATTTATATTTTCAGCATAGCTATAAAAAGCCTCTAGATGTTCTTCAGCAGTGAAATCCCCTTCCCCTGTAAACTTAGGCATATACTTGAGGTAATCCCCGGTAGGCATGGCTGTGAGAGGATTTGGCAAAATTAGGGGCGCATACCTAGCTACTAGGATCCTTTCCATCTTGGTCAATCGAGGGGTAGCCATATTGGAAATAGGCCCTGGACAGGGATGTGGAAGGTGGCACTGATGAAAATATTTGCTGAGAAGGAGGTGGTATACTTATCCCAGTGGAGTCACTAGGGATTGGATCTTCACAAGCAGCAGTGCTTGAAGATGTCCAAGCCCTAGATTTTTCTGATGTATCTAAAAATTTATGGGAATTAAAATTTTCAGCAGAAGAAATAACAGCAAAAATATTACTTGAAATACCTGATGTAGCATTTTGTGCAGCATTGCTGGTCTGTCTTAGTAAAGCCCTAGCTTTCCTCAAGATTTCTTCTAGATCTGAAACAGGTGTTGCTAGTGGCCCCTTTGGGTTTTCTTTGGTACTTTGCCTTCTTGAAGCCACCTTATATCAATGGATTCGCCAGATAGATGATTACAACCGTAATAATGTCCAAGCCTTGTCTATCATCAAAGCATGGCTCTATGTTGTATCCCAGGGAATCTGAGCTTCAATCTCCTCTCCCCGGCAATGGCGCCACTTTGTTATCACTCTAGGAAACTCCTCTAGGTTGTAGCTCGAGGATTCCTGGTAACTTAAACTATTTTTTGGGTTTTTTCTAAATTGGATCATGTCAGGTAACCTATATAACCTCTCACT
Source organism: Pseudotsuga menziesii (assembly GCA_001517045.1). NCBI lineage: Eukaryota > Viridiplantae > Streptophyta > Pinopsida > Pinales > Pinaceae > Pseudotsuga > Pseudotsuga menziesii. The sequence continues at coordinate 496,003 of LPNX010788915.1, read as the reverse complement.
CTCAAGACATGCATGAAGCTCACTCAATCACAAGGATTTTAGTTACAACTTGTTTAGTAGTTTGACAAAAAGGTGTAGGGATGGAGAACTCACCAGGCTGGTAGACTTACACACATAACACATGCATATAAATGGCTAATTCCTACTGAGGATGGTGTTTATAAATCAAATATCACTAAATAACCAATAGGATGACAGCTATCGACCCTTTAATAAATCTGAAAATTACCTAAATGCACATTCAGACAATAAACACAGTAAAGAAAGAGATGGTTGAACAAATCACAACAAAAGAGCTTATATTTAGAATAAACCAGATGAGACGCTTGATAATGAAACATGCTCATAAATCCCCAGAGTCGAACCTTTATTAATGAAATAATCGTGGGCTTTATAGCCTTTTACAAAATTTACAGATCCTGAAAATCCGATCTGTTTACATCAAAAATAAATGAAAGTCATAGTTTTTTCCAGATTAGGGCTTCGAACCCTTGCTAACAATTTGTTTATTCATTGTGAAGATCTAGTTCACCAGGCGATCTTTTAATGACTGAAGTGGTAGCTAATAACCACTACTGCTAGTTTTCTATGAAATTGCCACCAACAGCCAGTGTATCGGCGTTTAACTGAAGTGCCCTGTCTCGTTCGATCCACCTGAAACCCCTTTTTAATTTGTTGCCGCAGTTTCGGAGGTGAAACGAACTAGTTTTATCGCTGTCGGAAGAATATCATCAAAGTTTGAATCAGACCTTTAGTCTTCTTTCTTCCACCATTTCGGCACTCCAAGTCTCTTTGATGCCACAGTATCGGCACTCCTTAGATCATCAGTGTCACGATGGCTTCTTCATCGACGGTCAGAGGTTTCTTCTTTTATCACATCTGCGCTCCTAATTGTCGTTCTCCATAACTAACACATCAGTGATCGGGAGCGGTATTAACTACAGTATCGGAGTTGTTCATCTTCTTTCTTCCACCGTTGCGGCTTCCAATTTCACTATCTTTTCGACGGCTAGTGATTCTGAGTTCTGACGCCGAAGTTTCATCTGCTTGCGGACCCTGTAGTTTATATTTCTTCCGCGTTGTGGCTAATTAGAGGACTAATTCACCGTCGGTTTTATGTTTTCAAGCTTCGACGTGTAGTCTTTAGTTCCTCTGCTCAACGATGTCTTTCTGTTATTTCGGAACCCGCAGTAAGTCTTTCATCCGCCGTTGTGGCTCTGCATTTAACTGTTTCACCACCGGTTAGTCTTTATCCTTTTCGATGATGAAGTTTTCATCTACTTGCAGAAGGCTTAGTCTATTTTTCTTCCGCAGTTGCGGCTCGTCAGAGGACTAATTTGCTGACAGTTTCTACATCGACAATCGGAAGCTGTTTCCTCTAGCCCATCGGCACTCCAAGCCTGAATGTTTGCCATAGTTGCGGCTCCTTAATGGATTGTTTTTCCAATGATTAGTATTTATGATCGCCGATGATCTTTTATTGTTGCGCTTTGTGAAATTTTTCATTTAGCGGAAGTCGTAGTCTGTTTTTCTCCTGCCATTGCAGCTCCGCAGTGAACTAGCTTATTACTCCGTTGTTCTTAGTTCTTCCGAACACCGACGAATTTTTTCTATCTTGCGAAAGCCATAGTCTGTAAGTATTCCACCGTTTCGGTGTCATAGTGGACTAACTCGCTGATGCTTTTAAAGTTTTTAAGTCTTGAACTGATTTCGTCGGTGATCGAAACTCAAATCTTCTTACCATCGGGAATTTTAACCGTTATTTTATCCGTAGTTGCGGCGCCTTTCGGAACTAGCTCACCGATCATCAGTCCTTTCAAGTTCTGATGCCGACACTGCGGAAATCTTTAGCTCTATCTCGTCGATCTTGAAGCCTTTAAAACCTCTGATTGCTGTTAAGAAATGCTCCGATGGTGTAAAAAATTTACAGCAATACGCCTATTTGTCGAAGGGGTCTTCCACCTACTATTTATCTTCCATATTTCCGTGGCTAATGAGATGTTCTAATCCTCGCCCAAGCCACCCNAGAGGTCTTCAAAACTGTTAGTGATCTTCATATCCTTCATTGCATCATTTAAATTCTTCATACTATCAAAAATAAATTTATTTTATTTGGGAGATAACACTATGAATGAAAATGAGTAACTTTGTTTCCAGTATGTTGTGACTATATTGAATGTGATGAATGGTTATATTACTGTGAATATGAAATATATAATGCTATAGAGAATGTGTTATGTATGTTCAATGATGCGTTATATATGTTGTACAATATATTAATGGATGTTAAATCTATTAGATTAATGTTTGAATCCCTTCAACATTGCAAAAGCTTAGTTCCTACAGTTCTCCTTAATACCTCGAGTGAGACTTGTCATGCTTGTGGGTGGCGCCGAAAGGTTTATTGTCTATGGTTTTGTTGGTGTGATTTATGAAAAACCTTTATTCTTCCCATCCACAAAAAACACTAGTGATTTGGTACTATTAGTCTACAAGGGTAAAGCTTCGCAATCCTTCTATCCAACCACAACTCATACAACCCTCTATTGTTTGAATCACCTATTCAACTATTCCAATCCACTAGCACTCATTTGTCATCAACCTGTACAATATAAGGAATGGCATCCCCTTATCTACATGTAGTCCCTTAGTCTATCACAATTCCCCTCCTTTGATCCAACATATACTGGACAGGGAATATCCATGACGGGATTCCAAAAAACTCAAGTATAGGTCAAGTTTCTCTCACAGGGGTTCCATGCACATTGACACTAGTTTCCCAAGGTAATTGGCATGAGCAGGTTTGGTGGATGTAGTTTTCCTCTCTCTTGTCTATCATTTATGGATAGTGAATATGATGGATTAAATTCCCATTATGAACTAAATTCCTAACCTTTTATATGCATGTTCATAACTAATCATGTGAAACTCATGAATAACCCACTTTTCCCCTTGTAATCCTAGATTAGGATAATATAATCAATAAGGTTAATAATAAGAATACTTTTAGAGACCTGAGGATGAAATCACTATTTAAGGTCATCTCCCCTTATATCCCTTTCACTGCCCCCCCTCTTGTGGAATCATATCCCCCCATCTCTTCTTTGTCCTTCTTAATCTACACTCATCGGGGATTTTTATATTAAATATTTTTGTATTTATTTACAATGCATTTGGTAATCTTAGATCATTTATAGTTGGATGCTATGAATTTAACTATTACACATATAATTACATTGTAAGGTAAAAAATGGGGTGTTACAAGTGGGTAAGAAGAGGGTGGAAAAAATCACAATGAAGGATAACTCAACTATGGAGACACTAGTAATTTTGAGGGCTTGTCAATTTGGGTTTCCCTATTAGGAACCACCGAGAAATTAAAGTATGATGACCATGACATCACCATTCAAGAACAATTTCCATAACTTGAAGAGGAAATATATTTGAAGCAGGTAACCCGTCCAAACTCAACAATTATTACATAGAGCCACATCAATGGGTGATAGTGTTTATTTTTCTTGGAAGTTATATGTTTTTAACTTTGTAACACTTTTATGTCACATAAATATAAACATTGTGCATATGTGGATCACTAAAAGAAACACATCCACAGTAGACACAATGTTTACCTTGGGAAAACCCTCTCACATGAAAAACCTAGAAACTTCTCTATATAAGATTCTTCAATAAGATACAATGTCAAATCTACTTCCCAGCACTAGTTATAGAAACAAAATAATGATACATGAGAAAGATACATAATTACCTCTGAGTAGGTGCACCAAGAGAGAGAGAGAGAGATAGCAAGATAGTGCAAAATATTATGCTTCGTGTGTTCCTCACTTGTACTCTTGGAGAATTGCTACCACTTGAGAGAGAGAGATGTGATTGCTTGATGAAAAATTAAAGTGTGGAAACACTTTATTTATATTCTTCTTTTCACTAGAAGTTTCCACAGTTAGGCCAGCTTGACTTTTATTTATTCTTTAATTTAATTTTTATTTATCTTTCAAGCTGACATGTCATTATCCTTCTAGGGTCAGTTTACCCATTTCATTGGGTTACTTTTTATCTTCATTTCTTTCCACTTTCTCTAGGACTTCTTAATAATATATTTCAATTCTACATGAAAATCAACACTCCCTCTTAGCAAATGTATTCTTCTTACATGATCTTCAACACTGCTTGTTTTCTGGAAGATCTTCTTCAATATTCTTTGGGATTTTTATTATTCTTCCTTTTATACTTTTATTTTAGTTGACTTCTTCTTGTTGACTTATGGAACCTTGTATGGTCTATAGAAGTTCGATGTGATTTTCCATATTCTGTGATTTTTTCCAAGCTTTGACCACTTCCAAAGTGGATTCTTTCGTCTTCATTGTCTAATTGTACCCCACTAGTCAAGTATATGGCTATCTGACCTCTCCAATAGTTTTAATTGTTCCCCAAAAATCCTTAGTATAAATCACTAGAGTGTTTTATAGTCATTGGTAATCTTGGAGACCTTGACTATTGTTTGATAGTCATATGAGGTCTTGATTATATCTATGCTCATGTGGGTTCACTCCACAAGAGATACTATACCCCCTAGTTTTCTAAGTCATGTACCATGACTTACCAGTATCTAAGTCAAGTTTTACTGCATGACATATCTAATCCATGTGCCACTGCATGGATTACTTGATCCATGTACCACTGCATGGATTATATGAATCATCTACCATTGCATGGATTATATGAGCAATTTACTACTGCATGGATTTCTAGTGTCTTAGCCATGTACCACTGCGTGGCTTACCAGTGTCTTAGCCATGTACCACTGCATGACTTACCGATGGGTAAAATTCCTTATTCATGTCCCACTTGAATCATTTGTGGGGGTGGAATGACTACCCATTGTTTCCCATGGAGAAACATCAACACTCCTTCTCAGTAAGGGAATTCATTCTATACTACACCAATCTTGTCTTGGAAGTACCCAAACTTTACTTTATACATAGGCTTAGTAAGTATAGCGACATTCCACTCATCCATGGATATGTAGTGGAGTTTCACTGCTCCTTTCTCCATTGTCTCATATATAATAGATTAAGAACCTCTTGAATCCTTACTACTTTTCATCTTGCAATATTGGTTGTAATATGATTTGCCTCTAATGTATTGTGTCATTGATGATTGCTTTCCTGGTAAACCAAGATATCATAGTTTATCTCAAATTGGATCAATATCCATGATATGATATTTCTCATCCACTACAATTTCCCCCTATCCAGAGTCCATATATCCATGTATCTTTAATTATCTATCTAAGACATATTTGTGTCCATACCCAATCATACCATGTAGGTACCTCAACACATGCTTTGTTGTACATGTATAAACTTTACCATGTACTAGCTACAGAGCATATATCCAACCTGGTGCTAACCAAGTACATCTAGGATCCACTCAATTGTTTGTGAGATCCTCCAAATATGAATAAAATTCACTCAAAAGCTTCATATTAATGACCATTCGTGTGGCCATGGAATTATAGTACATCATCCCAAATCTCTTCAGTATCTCTGTTGTGTATTTTCCTTAACCGAGGAAAATCTCATCTAGTTTCTACCACACCTCTAATCCCAATAATCATTCCAATATTCTCAAAATCTGTGATTTTCTCTATAATGTCCCCAAAATTTGTGATGACACCATGGAGAAACCCATAGTCCTTTAGAACCCCATGATTTCTAGTAAAATAATAAATTAATTAATAAGGGGTAATTTTGATAAAGTAATTACCCATAGTATTTAAATTTGTCAAAATTTGGATTAGAAATATTTCATTTATTTTATATTTTGAATATCTTTAATTTTTGCATGTAGTAGATGTGCAAGGGGGATAAGGTGGGTCCTAGGGACTATTGGACCCATTTATTTTTCACCCTAAACGGAATCCAGGAGCAAATCAAGCAAGATCCAAAAATACAGGAAAAAGATAGAAAGCACAAAGCAGGAAAGTGTGGAAAAGTTGTCAGCATGAAAAACAAGAAAATTTAGGAAAGCAAGGAGAGCGCAATTTCCAAAATAGAGAAAGGCACGTTAGTAAAAAAATCAGGGAAACCTTAGGAAAAGCAAGGAGGGCACAATTTCTAAAAGGAAGGAAAGCAAATCAGTGGAAAACAAAGAAAGTTCTAGATAAACTCATGAGGGTGCATTGGTTGAGGAAAGTGAGCCACATGAAGAGTAATTTTGACCTAGAATCCATGTTTCCTATAAAATAATGATAGCACATCCCTCTCACATATTTTGGAATTATTATTCCATGAATGAGATATCTCTAATGTTTCTTTAGGCTTTGGAGATGTGACCAAGACAACTATCGGAGATGTGCCTAATAGGAATTGTTCCAATTTTATTATATGATTCATGTGCATCCCATCAATCCATTGAAGTCTAATTTTCAGGTTTGATCCATCCCATTCCATCAAGGATTCAATCCTTTAATATCAATGCAAAGAATTGTGCATTTGGTGGTGAATTTATAAGGATTTTTAGTTAGGAGGAAAGATGTTGCATGGTTACGCAAATCTATGAAAGTTATCAGCTTATTTCAAGATTCACATGTGAAATGTGATGTTCATTATTCACCATGCATTCTGATATATCATTCCCACTTCTTATTACCTACTCTTACTGGAGGATTTGTCTCTTATGTTGTAAGAATCCCATAATTGAGCTCTATTGTAAATATTGAGATCATGCATATTGTTAATGCTGATATAAGTGTATGATGAATGATTTATTATGTTCATATTAATATGTATAATATTTAATACATTTTTATTATTAATTCATGGGCCTTTAAGGTTGTTTGAGTGACTTATTTCCAAGACTAGCTCTTTATGCAATTATTATTGACTAGTTTTGCAGTATGTGATGCTAGAAGCAAGCAATTTATAAGCCCAATTTTGAATATATCACTTGTTACAAGTCCTTAACACATCCTCGAAGCCACTTGAATCATTAAAACTAGAAATTGATACCCTTATCCACTGTTTGTAAAATAATGAATCTCAACTAATTGAGTTGTCCCATAAAATAGTTTTGCTAGTTTGACTCCCAAATCAAGCACATTGTCCCTAAACCTATGATTTTGAACCATTATAACTATTATTTTTTATAATATAATTATATTAATTATTGTATTTATCTAAAAGAATAACAAGTACAACAAGATACACAAGACAAAAATATTTTCATTGGGGAAACCACAAAGGAGAAAACCCTGTAAACTTCCTCATAATAGTTATGTCACAAAGATTGTATTAGAATATTAACAAAACCAATAATAAGAAGTATTTTGCAGATATATATCTCTCCTCCTTGTGTCTCTCTCTCCTCATGTGAACCTGAGTGAGTGAGTGTGTGTGTGTGTATAAATGAGGAAGGGTGCATCCCTATTTATACCCTTCAAGTGACTGGCTTAATACATGAATGGGGCCATCCTATTACCATAACAGGGCTGAATTATCCTAGAGAGACTCCAAAAATACATTACATGATGTATACTAGGGACTATTTCCCCAAATTACAACTAAGGTTGTACCTCAAGGTCAATACACAATAATGGCATTCCGAAAGGAGGAAAACACATATCCGATGGGGGTATAACAACATATAGTGATAATATACATCAGAATATATTTTGAAGTTACAAATACGTCAAAACTCACTCTTAACTAGGAAGGTATTATGTCTCTCCATAGTCATCAACTCACCTGGTCCAGTCATCATCGTAGTTGCTTCCATGGTCGTCATCATGTCAAACATTGAACAGTACTATTTGTCATCAGAATTTTCTACATAGGCATCCCTTTTTCATGTTGGGTGTAGTCCTAGTCCTCATCTAGGTCTTCATCATATCCATGAGCAATCCATCACGTAGGTACAACCCATGACCATTCTTTACATTTCCACTGCAATAACCTACATCTCCTATCATCATCTCGTCGCATCCAGATCATCCCTTTAACCTATACAAAACAAAACAAAACACATAGAGCACAGCCCAAATGTAGACCACCCGTGTTCTACTAACATTGGAGTATGCTAGGATCTTTCATGTCATCAACACAACTTGCAACTTCCATTATGCAAGAATTTCCTAGGAGCACACCAAGTGCATAACGTTTCTCTACGGTCAACCTGCATTCTACCAACATAGGAGAATTTCCCAAGCGCACACCAAGTGCCTTCTGACCTCATCATCTCCAACATGGGAGTACACACATACAAGGACTGATTACGATCGAACAACCTACATACCACATCAGGACTTTTACATTCCAAGTCAACCTCAAGGACATATTACCTCCGAACAACATGCATCCAGGATCTTTTCTATTAAGAAAACCTTACATGACTTATTACGTTCGAGCAACCTGCATACCATGCCAAGACCCCTTTTACACTCCAAAAAACCCACGGGACTTATTACATCCAAACAACCTATGGACCACACTAGAATATTTTACACTTTGGATAACCTATACTAGTACTGATTACATCCACGGATAAATTGCGACCTTTGCTAGGACTAATTAAATCCGATGACAACCTACATGACTTATTACATCCAAGAAACCTATGTACCACGCCAAAATATTTTACGCTCGAAAAACCAATCTCATTTCCCATATGACATCTCATGCATCTATGTCTTCTGGTCTCTTGTCATCTCTAGCATAGGAGCACATCGGGACTGATTACGTCCAAGGATAACCTGTGAGCTCGTCTAGGACTGATTACATCCAAGGACAACCTACAAGACTAATTACAACACCAAGAAAACCTATATCTCCAATGCTATAACTCATCATTCTCTCTTTTGAGGGGTCTCATTCTAGATCACACCAAATATTTCTCTGAAGTAATCGAACCAAGAGATCATGCCATATCCCAAACTCAAGCAGAAACCTGAAGTGCTCTTCTTATCAATGGCTCTACCTTCCCAATCCGAATCAAAATAAATGTGGAGGTTAATCTTTTTATTTGCATCATACTTGAGCCCATAATCCATTGTACCCTTTAGGTACCTCAATACATGATTTCAGCAACCAAGTGAACATTTCTAGGATCTGTTAGGAAATGGCTCAAGATGTTCACAACAAAGTATATGTCTAGTCTCATATTAGTCAGGTGCATTAATGAACCAATCATCTAACGATACAACATGTCATTAATTGAATATGATGAAGCATCACACGGAAGCTTCAAGTTCGATGCCATAGGTGTGGTTATTGCCTTGCAATCCAACATTTTGAATCTCTTTAGAATCTCCACTACATAGTTTCCTTGACCAAGGAACATCCCATCTTCACTTTTCCACACCTCCATGCCTAAGAAGAATGTAATGTCCCGGTTTTGACCCCGTTACATTAGATGTATATGATGTATATATTGTAATGATCATGGTGTGGAGCTAAAGGCCAAGGCCCCACCATTGATCGATTATCTTGTGTTTTGGATTTAAATTTGTCACCGATGGTATATCGGGGCATGCGGCATATATTATGTTGGCCATCATGTAAATATGCATCATAATTAATTAATGGACACAACCAGCTACGGTCGCGGCAACTAAATCGAATGGGGCATGATTTTCTAAGGATAAGGGGGGGCAAAATATTTAACCTATGGGCCAATGGGGAAAAGCCAAATGTCTATGAGAAAACCCACGAAGCTGTCAACTACCTTTCTTGTCTTTTTCCCCAATCATTTATTTCTGCCAGAATGTGGTTGAGTTAGTTATTGCATGGAATGGGAAGAGTATGGGCAACCAAATTCGAATTGGGCAGAGAACCATTTTTTGGAAAAACGTGTTCTGACTTCCTTGGCAAGGAAAATGCCCAAAAAAAACGTATGCCATTCTGCTATGCATCCACGTTTTCCATTTTCCTCACCATTCTCCTTCACGTTGGGGCTTTTGGGAGCAGCTGGAGTTTTTCCTGTGTCTTTCATTCCACGATTTTGGTGGTTGGCTTCATTTTTCCCATGGATTGGAGGACGTTTTTGTAGTGCCAGGGACTGGGTTGTCTTCCTCACGTTTTTGGAGCTACTGGTGCATTTTCCATTCACATTTTTGGAAGTTTCATGTGTTTTTACCATGGTTGTGAAGGGCCACTCACGTTTTTGGCTGTCTCACTGACTGTTGGTCTCACGCACAGACTATTTGGGGCATTTTTTCCCTGCTGTGAGTTGTGCTCACGGATAAGCTTCAGGACTGTGTGTTTTCCCCCATGTTGTGAGCTATTTTGCTGTTACGTTTGGGGCTGTGTAAATTCGTTTTTCCCTATTTAAGCTGTGAGAGCTGAATTAATTGCCGGAGTGCAATTGTTGGTCTTCGGACTGTGAGAGGAGCAGAGATGTTGGCTTAGATTTTGCTTGATAAACCTGGTGGTTGGAAACCACATAGACAGAGCTAGAGGGCTGGCCTTCTTCTCCATCACCCCTGAATAGCACTGGAAGGGAATGCAGGGCCTGAGGGACTGTGTAGCAGAGAAGGGACTGATTCCTTGTGTTGGGTGTGGATGGGTGTCTTAGAGGTCAAGCTAGTTCTAGTGTAGGTGTTCTTGGCTCTGTAATGAGCTCACTAGCTTAGCAAATTGCCTTCATCAGCTCCTTAATGGCCTGATAAACCCAACTTTGTTGGCTTGGCTATGTGTTTTGTGTATCCTGGCTATGTGTAAGCCTGCTAGTTCCCTTATTCCTTAGAGAATCATGCCCAGCTCGGGGGTGGTAGCGCTGCTGAGAGATTAAGGAGCACGTTGGCCTATGGTTGGGTGGAACGTTGCAGCGACGTAGCTGGTTGCAGATCGAGTTCCTCATAAGATAAGTGATCTTGTGTATTTTACCTCTGCAATTCTATATTTACTGTTAATGAAAATGAAATGAACGTGTTGAAATAATGATTGTGTGAATGCATGTTGTTTCCACTGTGCAAGACGAATTGATTAAGCTGTGTATGATGAACAATTGAATTTGTGCATGTTACATTGTCATGCATTCTTCTCAGCATTCTGTTTTAGAAATTTTTAAGCCTGTACATGTTCATGGGCGGTTAGCCCGGTCTGTTATAGCCATTAGATCGTGTCCTCTTTACCGGTCGGAGGCATGGGGACGTGACAAAGTAGTGCATCATCCCAAGGTAATTCATCTCAAACTCAGTAGCAAGTCTCCTCTTTGCATCTTCAATGAGTATGTCCTCTCTTGTCAGGAACAAGTCATTGACATATAGCAAGATCATCATTGGTCTTCAGCCTTAAACCTTGAAGTAAAGGTTGGAATCTGATTTACTCTTAGTAAATCTAAGGGTCATCAGGAATCTATCCATCATGACATACCATGTCCTAGGTTCTTTTTTCAATCCATACAAGGCTTTCTTCAATTTGCACACATGATTCTGTCTGTCATGTGTCTCGAATCCCAGTGGTTATTCTACGTACACTTCCTCCTTGACTAGACCTCAAGAATGTTGTCTTGATGCCCATCTGGTGTATCTTCTATGTCATAATTGTGTCCAATGCAAGTATATATCTAATGGAAGTGTACCTTGCTATGGGTGAAAATGTCTCCTTGTATTCTATTCCTTCTTTCCTATGAGAAGCTGCGTGCCATGAATATTTACTTGTGTCTCTCGATGCGGCCATTTATAGCATGATTGATCTTATAGATCCACTTTGAAGTCACGACGAAATTCCTTTCTAGTCTTGGAACTATCCCTTAGACATCATTCTTTGTAATCAACGGATATTCCTTGATCATGGAATCCTTCCATTCTTTCTTTTATACATCCTCTTCATAGTTGGAAGGTTCCTTGTCAATGATGTCACACATCATGGCCACATAGCTATTGTAAGATTTTGGTATTTTCCTTTCTCTATGTGTCCCTTCTAGAGAACCATACCTTTCTACATATTGTATTATCTCTCGTTCCCATGCTAGTATCCTCTTGTGGGAGTCCTTCTTGTGAAGTGTCTCTATAGGCTCTTATGGTTCTTCCATGTCATGATCTTGATAGTCTTCTGGAATTTCCAATTCCATTTTTCCTATTTTAGACTCTCAATCCCTCAGGTTCCTCAACTTATTCAATAGGTAGCCTCCTGGATCTATACTATGTCGAGTCCTTATCAAAGATTACATCTCTATTGATGTTGATTAGTCCTTTGATGTATCATTGTATCCTACGAATATTCCCTTCCTTCCAGAAGTATCGAGCTTGGTCCTCTTCTCCTTTGGGATATGTATGTACACTAGGCAGCCAAATATTCTGAGATGGCTAACTTCTAGTTTCTCTCCTAAGAAATCCTCTTCAGGAGTCTTATTTTCAAGTACTCTATGAGGAGTAAGGTTCTGTACATACACAACTATCCTTGTTGCTTCCGCCCAAAGGTGCATTGGAAGATCCTGGTCATGTATCATCGATTACATTGCTTCCATTACGGTTCAGTTATTTCATTCCGAAACTCCATTCTACTAAGGATTGTATGGAGTGCTCAACTCCCTCTTAATCCCAGACTCTCTGAATAGTTTCTTGAATTCTTTTGAGGTGAACTCTCCACCATTATCTAACCACAAAGTCTTGATCTTCCTTTCAGTGTGGTTCTATACCAAGGCTTTGAATTCAGTGAACTTATTGAATACTTCATTTTTCTCTTTCAAGAAATATATATAAGTCTTATGTGAGAAATCATCTATAAAGTAAACATAGTGCACATACCCGCTTAATGAGATGAAATACATGGGCCCACATACATCTGAGTGTACTATCTCTAGTATTCCTTTAGCTTTACTTTCACTATTGGGAAATGTCTTCTTTGAATTCTTTCCTTGTGCACATCATTTGCAAATGCCTTCATGATTTTCTTGGGTTGTTGGAAGTCCTAAGACTAATTTAGTTGCAATCAGTAGTTCTTTGTAATGCACATGTGCAAGCCTTCGGTGCCATAGTTCACTTGGTTCTATTGACTCATGAACCAATTATTTTTCAGGTTATCCCTTTAGTTTGTACAATCCTATGTTTTGTTCTCCAAGCATTGTTGCACCATTTATTATCTTTCCTTTAGGACACATTAGAACTTGGCCATAAGCAAATGCAACTCTCATTCCCTTTGCATCTAGTACATAGATGGAGAGAATATTCTTCTTCAATCCTAGAACATATAGCACATCCTTCATCTTTACATAATTTTATGAGTCTATCTTGTATGAAGCTTCTCTGCTTCCTTTTATGGGGTATTGATAATCATCCCCAAGTTTCACCTTGTGAGATGACTCATGGATCATACATATTGATGAATGATTCTTTATATCATGTGATGTGTTTAGATTCCCCACTATCCACGTCCAATCATTGCTTCCATTTGAGATAGTTCCCATGAGTGTTAAGATTAGCACATACTCTTCATTTGAATCTTTTGTTTGTTGGTTCATTTTCCTCGGTGGTGTGAGCATGATGCCTCTTCCTTTTGTTGGTACAGTCTCTTGAAAAATGTCCTTTTTCATCACAAGTGTAGCATCGAACGTTGGAAGGATATTTTCTGAACTTCTTTTATTTCTTGTCCTTCTTCTTGGAAGGATCTTCAATTGCTCCCATCTTCTCTTCTATTTTTATGAGTTGAGCTTCTTCTTGTGTGCATTCTTCTCAAATACAGTTGAAAGAGATTGAATTCCTTCTTGCACATTTCCCTTAAATGAATGAATCCCATGATCTTGGGAGGCCATTCAAGGTGGTCATCAAAATCTCTTCTTCTAAATTCTCTTCAACTACTTGTTATTCCTTGATTTGAGCAACCCTTGTGAAGTAGGAATGTATAGTCTCTAAGTTGTGTATATTCACATTCTTCAGCTGGTTCCTTAACGTAATCTTCTCATTCATGTTCTTTCCTTCGAATATCTTTGTCAAAGCATCAAATACTTCCTTTGGTGTCTTAAAGGATGACACATGGGGGATGAGATGATACTTAATATAATATGCAATGATTCTCTTGGCCTTAACCAAGATTTTCTTATGAGTAGCCTTAGCCTCATCTTCCTATGGTTCTAGAACTTCCTTAATGATATACTGATCACAATAATTTTCTTCAAGGATCAGGGAGATTTTGTACTTCCATACTCGAAAGTTATCAGCTCCTCGAAGCTTGTCCTCAAGTTGAGTAGGGTGAGTCATCTTTTCAAATGAGAAATTCAAATGGAAATAACAAATATTCATATCTTATGGATTTGAGGTGTCTAACCTGGTTCTGGAGATGGATGACCTAGGGTTTGTTAGAGAAACCCTAATTTTCCAAACTTAGAGTTTAGGAATTCCAATTGAATAGAAAGATGTTCCTCCTTGAGGCAAGTTTCTCAACAAGGTCCTTTTCTGAAGACTGAGGTGGGAAGCCTCCGAAACTTTATGCCCTAGTTTCTCCCAGCACTAGTGTCAGGGTCAAAAATGAAACTTCTTTAAATCTGATTCTACTTCCACCAAAAGATGCACCCCTCTATGGTGAGTTGGCCTATCCCTCTTTTCTTGATGATCTGTGGAGAGAAGATATTGAACTGGGAATCCCTAGTTTTCACTGGTGCATAGTGCCTTGTTTTAGATATGCTATGATACCATGTTAGTTTTTATCTTATAATTAGCTTAATTAGTATCTTTATTTGAAATAATAACAAGTACATAAAGATACACAAGATAGAGCATATACACAAGACACAAAGATTTTCACTGGGGAAACCGTAAAGGAGAAAACCCAAAATTTCTCATAATATTTCTATCACAAAGAATGTATCACAAGATGAACAAACCCAATAAGATTAAGTCTTCTACATCTATCTATCTCTCCTTCATCTCTCTCTCTCTCTCCTCATGTGAACTTGAGTGAGTGTGTGTGTGTGTATAAATGAGGGAGGGTGCCTCCCTATTTATATTCTTCAAGTGACTGACCTAATCCTTTAAGCGACTGGCCTAATACATGACTAGGGATGACCTATTATCATAAAAGGGCTGAATTCTCCTAGAGATACTCCAAAAATACATTACTTGATGTTATACTAGGGACTATTTTCCCGACTTACAACAGAGATTGTACCTCAAGGTCCATACACAATAATGACATCCCAAAAGGAGGAAAAAGCATCTCCGATGGGGATACAACAACATATAGTGATAATATACATTAGAATATCTTATGAAGTTACAAATACACCAACAATAATATCATGGATCTAGTTTTCATATTCTATGGTACCCAGTATCCTGGAATTATACTTTATTCTCACTGATGTTCAAAACCTCAAAGGTCTTAGTACATTGTGCATATGATTCTTGAGATTATGTATTTCAATGGCTATATTTCTATAGATTCTGAATTGATGTGCCTTTGATATGTTTTCAGACCGATGATTTTATTTTTCTGACCCCTCCCCTAATTTTGTGTCATTTTTCAAAGGTCCTACTCTGTTTGGAATTGATCCGGTCAAAACTAGTTACAATCCTAGTAGTTAGTTCCCAGTTTTCTTACTAAAAATCGGTGTTTGAGTTAATATCCCTATAAATATGATTTTGGGACATTACAATGGTATTAAAGAACTTTTCTCCACTCCCATGGAAAATAATCTCTCAATTTGAAGAAAATTGCAGCCATGTCCTACTCTGATGATGATTCCTATAAGTTGTATGATGATGACTACCATGAGCAGTATGAAGAGTACTACATACAGTATGAAGAAGAAGAAACCATATATGTTGATGGAGTCCTACTAAATATTTAAAATGATTAATTATATCCATAATATAGAGAAGATATCAAGTATGATCTTCCAATGGTTAAAATAGACTTGGAAAAGGTGACAGAAAATATGTGAAAACATGCCACGATGCTACCAGGAATATCTAGCATTGGGAAAGGAAATTGGTGTATCCATGAATTTCGAGGATTATTTCTATCTCAAGTATGGATTTGGCCTTATAATGTTGATGAGAACTCATTCAAGTGAAACAAAACATCCAAGGAGGAACAAATTTGTAACACCTCTCTGCATAAAGAGGAAGAAGAAGGAACAAAAGGTGAATATTCATCAAATCCGTCTGCATGTTCAAGAATTATGAGATTCTTTGGTTTCTCTTCAAGAAGAATATCCACAAGTGATTATCATAGTAGCATTAAATATAAAGGAACTACAATTTTATCGAGAAAATATGACTAGGCATATCCTTCATGTGCCCCATTACTCCAAGAAGAAGATAAAGAAGGCCCATGCATAGCCAAAGATCCAACAGTTCAACATCTAGTTGCTGGCAGTGTGGGAGGTAAAATCACTTCTAGATTATTTTTTGGTGATCTCAAAATCATTGCAAAGGAGGAGGATGTTTTCAATTGTGGTAGGGCATATTTTGTATCAGATACAACATAAGAAAATAGATCGTATTAGAAATAATCATTCGAACTTCATAATAAAGTGGAAGACAAGCCCACACCAGTTGGGTGTGGACTAGAGAATTTGGACGATGAAATCATGCGAAGGGATGATCAAAATTTAGATATCTATATTTCCTTGTGTCACGGCGAGGAGAGGTTTGACATGAGTGAGCATCCAAATCCCACTATCACCATTGAGGAGAGCCATGAAACATCTAGTCTTGCAAGTCATAAAGCATAAGCAAAGACTCGTGAAGAGGAGTGTAAATCACTACAAGGTAATTCCAGTTAAGAAGAAGAGGGTTTTTTTCCTCAAGAACTCCACTCATTTCCATGGCCTTTGAAGATGGATGAAAAAATATTCAAACTGCCTTACATCTTATCCATGACACATAGTAGTGTCACATTGGTGTTAGATAGTTGCTTCATTGGAACATCAAACTTCTCTTGAATCCAAGGAGAAGATTTGAAAGGCATTGTTTGCAATAAAAGGTAAGTTCTTACAATTGATTTCTGATAGAGATGATTTGTTTGAGCTTGTGAGATGTTGCATTGAGCATCCTTGAAGGATGAAAAGGATATTTACAACCTCAATTATGTTTTGATGGCCACCCAATATTCTTTGAGCAGAACTAAAAGTTCCCTCCAAGAGTCTAAGATAGAGATAGAGAAACTCCACCAAGAGTTGCAGAGATCACATATTTCCTCCTACATTTCAGTCATCCATTCTCCTTTAATTGATGACATTCAGATTTCTATGTAGGAACCTTATGAGATGGTGGTTCATGAATTACATTATGACATGCATGTGCTTGAGGAGTTTTTCGATGGAGATGATGAATTCCAAGCACATGGAAATTGCTAGAGAAAAAACAAATCTCTCTCATGGAATAATTCCTTGTTCCATTGAAGGTTTAGAAGATATCCTTAGTGTTTGACCATCCCTTAATGGATTTTATGCGTCCACATATTTGGTGGATACTTGTTGCAAAGAGTTGGTTCATCCTTCCTCATCCTACACAATCGAGGGTGAGAATTGGGTGAGGGGTTTATTCTAGTTGGTGCTTGAGGAGGAGATAGAGGATCCTACATTTTCTCCAGTTGATTTGATTGCACCATTCCCTTCCCATAAACAGTTGAGGGATACTATGCCTATATTTGATGCCTCCATGTATAGTGGTGTATTGGATTTCCACTTGACTTCATTGAGTGGATCATATGATAGATGTTTTCACCCTTTGACCAGTGGCAGGGAGTTGAGCCATTGGATGTGTTCACATGGATATTTTGGTTTGAGTGTATTTCCATTCCCTTTTTGGATGAGGAGGCACATGTTTCTATTTCCTCTTTGCATTCTCAAAGATCTTTTTGATGCATCATTTTCTTCAGAGCATCTTGGGAATCCTTGTTTTTTGGATGATGCATGCCCTTATTGTGGTTGGACATGGGATTTTCACCCTTGTCACTTGAGCTTCATTGATTTCATATTTTATTCTTGTGTGCATTGGGGACATAAGAACGTTACTAGGAGCTTGGAGATACTTGTTTGTATTTAGCTTCACCTTGGGGACTTATATTTTATGATGGAGAATATCTCCATGTTTCATCCTAGCTTGGAGGGTGACATACTTCTATGTCACTTACATGATCCAATCGTTCTTCATGATTTTATTGCTATCCTTCATGGTACCTTTCATGGTGATGGTTTATTCATGGTGGTGATGATGCTTGGGAGGATTCACACTTGATAGTGGGATCATCGTATTCCTTGGCATTTCAAGTTTCCACCTTTGACACTACCACATGGATACTTGTAGTTGAATAAGTGGGATCCTAGAATATGTTTTCCTGAGGAGTGATGTTGGATGGAATTACCACTGATCGGGATTCAATGAAAGCAATGGGATAATGTCATTTCTTGTCTTTGGAGAAGCTAATTGCATATTGGCTTGATGGATCAAGTCAACCTTTCTTCACATGAGTTCATCTATTTGTTATCATGATCCAGTTTTCCTACATGGGGAGTACTTCTTTGGGTGTACTTGTGGTTTACTTGCATGGTGAATTGGAGGATGTATCTTGCATTTTATGTTTTTGCGAAAGATTGGGGATCCTAGTATCATTGGTACTTGGTTATCACACTAAGTGCATTGTTATATGGTGATGGATCTATATGTGGGGAGAGTGCATCTGTTAGATTTTTAACATTAAGCTAGCATTATATTAGGATCTTTAACTGAGAGAATAACAAGCACAACAATCAAACACAAGAGACAATGAACACATTTTTTTTCCTTGGGGAAACCATAAATGGAGAAAACCCCACAAATTCCTCAGAGATAGAATCAGCACCAAAAGTAAAACCCTAAAACAGTAAGATGATCTCCCGACAGCACTAGCCTCTTTCTTCCTAGCCCTAGTAGCTTCTTCTTCCTTAGCTATGCGCTACAACTGAGTGTGAGTGAGTGTGTGATAAATAGAGAGACTCACTCTCTATTTATACTAATTCATGACTTGAAAATAGCCTATTAGGTACAACTTCTCTAGGAGAGTGTAATAACCCTAGTGCCCTAGAACTGCGAGGACTTTAACCCTTGATCAATAGGAGGGTTACCCACAAAGACTTGACATAACTTGTTTACATTATAGAACCTCCCGATAGGAACATCAGGGCATGACATGACTCAAGTACATTGCAGACACATCCTAGAATAAACATCGAGGTACAATACATAAGATATACGGATGAATACATTCCGAAGTTACAAATACATTAACAATCCCTCTTAACTAGGAAGGTATTCTCTCAACACAATCTATCAGCACAAGTATTCTTCTCTGTATCATCTAGATCATCATTGAGTCATCAACATCTTAAACTCATATTCATCTTCAAGTCATCTTCATCTTCAAGTTATCTTCATCTTCAAGTCATCTTCATCTTTGGATCTGGATCATCCCTCGATCTAGATCATCACTAGAATATCATCACTAGATATGGATCATCACTAGAACATCATCACTAGATATGGATCATAACTTGATCTAGATCATCAATACTAGATCATCATCACTAGATCATCATCACGGGTTCTATCTCATGATTCTTCTCATCACAGGAAGTTCTACATAGCCAGCCCTTTTTCATGTTGGTTGTAGGCCTAGCCTCCATGTAGGTCTTCTTCAGCGCTTATATCTGACACTAAGTCAGAATGGCCTGCCCAACACTTACATATAACCATGAGAGGAACACATCCAACACCATGTTAGAAAGGCACGCACAACACTCACATCTGACCATACGGGAACACATCCCACAAATCTATCAGAAAGGCCCAACACTCACATCCGATCATGTGGGAACACATCCCACAACCCTATCGAAAAGGATCAGCACTTATATCTAGCCATGTGGGAACACATCCTGCAACCTTGCTAGAAGGGCTATGCACTTACATTTAGCCATGCGGGAACACATCCTGCAACCTTGCTAGAAGAGCTCTGCACTTACATCTAGCCATGTGGGAACACATCCTGTAACCTTGCTAGAAAGGCTCTACACTTACATCCATCAATGCAGGAACACATCCTGCAACCTTGCTAGAAAGGATCTGCACTTACATACAGCCATGCGGGAACACATCCTACAACCTTGCTAGAAAGGATCTGCACTTACATCTAGCCATGCAGGAACACATCCTACAACCTTGCTAGAAAGGCTCTCGACCCCAGGTTGAGGGTTCCTAGTAATCGACCAGGTGCCTCCATTCTCCTAGAGAATGGCATCAACCCTTATATCTGATCAAGTGGGAACACATCCCTCAATCGCATCAGAATGGCCTTGCACTTACATCTGATCAAGTGGGAACACATCCCTCAATCACATCAGAATGGCCCTCAGCCCCAGACTGAGTATTCCTAGTAACTGACCAGGTGCCTCCATTCCAAGAATGGCATTCAACGCTTATATCTTATCATGTAGGATCCAATCCTACAGTCACATCAGAATGGCTCAGCACTCATATATAACATGGAAGGAACCAATCCTCTCACCACCACAAAATGGATCAGCCCTTACATCTGACCATGGAAGGAACCAATTCTCTCACCATGTCAGAATGGCTCACGGACTCATCACTTCCCCTTGGAAGGAACCTCAATCTGGAGAACACCAAGCTTCTCCTTGAAGTACTCAAACTTCACTCTGTCTAATGGCTTTGTCAACACATCAGCTATATGTTCATCCATCGCAACATACTAGAGCTTCACTGCTCCTCTCTACACCATATCCCTGATATAGTGATACTTGATCTCGATATGCTTCAACTTGTCATGGAACACCGGGTTCTCTGACAACTTCACACAACTCTGGTTGTCACAATATATATAAGTAGAATCTAACTGGAGATCAAATAAATTAGATAGTAGCTTCCTCAGCCATACTACCTCACAACTAGCTGAACAGGCTGCAACATACTCTGCTTCAGCTGTACTCAGTGCCACATGGGATTGCTTCCTGCTAAACCACGAGATCACACCTGATCCCATACTGAAGCAACAGCCTAAAGTGCTCTTCCTATCGATGGCACTACTTGCCCAATCTGAATCAACATAACCCTCCAGTTTAATCTTTCGATTCTCCTCATACTTGAGCCCATAATCAACTGTACCCTTTAGGTACCTCAGAATATGCTTTGCAGCAATCAAGTGAACATGTCTCGGATATGTCAAGAACTGACTCAAGGTGTTCATAGAAAAGCAAATATCTAGTCTTGTGTTTGTCAGGTACATTAAGGACCCAATCATCAGACGATACATCATAGCATCAACCACTTCTGATGAAGCATCACTCAATAGCTTCAGGTTCGATGCCATAGGTGTGGTCATGGCCTTGTAGTCCATCATCCCGAATCTCTTCAGGATCTCTACTGTATATTTCCCTTATCCCATGGAAATTCCATCTACATTCTGCCACACCTCCATGCCTAGAAAATAATGCATAATACCCAAGTCCTTCATCTCGAAATCGACAGCAAGCTTCCTCTCCGTATTAGCAATCAACCCATCCATACATGTTACAAAAAGATCATCTACATATAGTAGGAGCATCACTAGCTTGCCATCTTAAACCTTGTAGTAAAGGTTGGAATATGCTTTACTCTTGGTAAATCCCAAACTGGATAGAAAGCTATCAATTCTGCCGTACCATGTCATGGGTGCCTGTTTCAAACCGTACATGGTTTTCTTCAATCTACACACATGAGACTCCCTGTCATGTGTCTCAAAACCGAGTGGCTACTCCACATACACTTCCTCTTCTACTGCACCATTCAAGAAAGAAGTCTTGACATCCATATGCTATATCTTCCATTTCATGAATGCAGCCAGAGCAAGTACTTATTTGATGGAAGTGTATTTGGCTACAAGTGCAAAAGTTTCTTTATAATCTATTCCTTCTTTATGGGAGAAGCCACGAGTCACAAATCTTGCTTTATATTTTTCTATTCTACCATCTTGTAGATCCATTTGGAAGTTACAATATACTTCCCTTCTGGTCTTGGGATAACATCCCAAACATCATTCTTCATGACCAATTGATACTCTTTGATCATAGCATCCTTCCATTCTTTCCTTTCTTCCACTTCTTCATAATTAGAAGGCTCTTTATCGATTAAATCACATAATAAGGATACATAACAAGAGTAGGACCTGGTTCTCTTTCTTTCTCTGTGATTCTCTTCTGGAGCCCCATATCTTTCTGCACCTTGGATAGCTTCTCGTACCCAAGCAGGTTTCCTCTTATGAGGATTCTTCTCTTGAAGTGGATCTACAGGTTCTTGAGGTTCTTCAAATTCTTGATCTTCTTCTTGATATTTTCGTTCATGGTTGTGTCATGAATTTTGGGTACTTCTATTTCTTAGGTTCTTCAGCAGGCCTCTTTCTGGATTTGTTGTAGGCTGAGTCTTCGTCAAATGTCACATCCTTGATGATGTCAATCCTCTTGAATCCTGGGAATTATATTCTATAAGCCTTCGAGCTTTTAGAGTATCCCACAAATATACCCTTCTTTCCTGAAGGATCTAACTTTGTCCTCTTTTCTTTCAGAATGTGTATGTACACTAGACAGCTGAATATTATGAGATGGCTGACTTCTAGTTTCTTGCTAGAAAAGACTTCTTCAGGTGTCTTGTTCTTGAGTACTCTGTGTGGAGTACGGTTTTGTACATACACTATTGTTCTAGCAGCTTCTGCCCATATATGCATGGGAAGATATTGATCACGAAGCATAGCCCTTGCAGCTTCCATAATCATTCTATTCTTCCTTTCTACAACCCCATTATGTTGTGGATTATATGGAGTAGTTAACTCCCTCTTAATCCCCGAATCTTTGCATAATGCTTTGAATTCATTTGAAGTGAATTCTCCACCATTATCTAATTGAAAGGTCTTGATCTTCTTTTCTGTGTGGTTCTCGATCAAGGATTTGAATTCCTTGAACGTGCTAAATAATTCATCTTTGTCCTTCATGAAGTAAATCCATGTCTTCCTATAAAAGTCATCAATAAAAGAAACATAGTATACATACTTGCTTAATGAACTTGATGACATTGGTCTGCATACATCGGAGTGAATGATTTCCAATATTCCTTTTGCCTTGATCTCGCTACTTGGAAATGTCTTCTTTTTGTTCTTTCCTTTCATACATACTTTGCAGACTCCATCATGTTTTTCCTAAATTTCTGGAAGACCTTCAACAGCTTTGCTTGAAAGTGGTAGTGCTCTATAGTGCACATGTGCAAGCCTTCTATGCCAAAGTTCATTTGGCTCTACTGTGTCATGGACTAAAGCTTGTTCTGGATGGCCCTTCAATTTGTATAGACCTCCCTCTTGTTCCCCAAGTGACTACTGCATCATCAAAAGTCTTTCCCTTTGGCCAAATGAGAACTTGACCATCTACAAATGCAAACCTCATGCCTTTTGCATCTAATGTAGATATGGAGAGGAGATTCTTCTTTAGTCCTGGTACAAACTATACATCTTGTATCTTCATATACTTTCCAGAGTCTATCTTGTATGAGGATTCACCACTACCTTTTATTGGATACTAGTAGTCATCTTTGAGTTTCACCTTATGAGGTGATTCATGTTCAGATAGTTTCACAAAGGATTCTTTGAATCCCGTCATATGTTTGGAAGCACCACTATCTATAAGCCAATCATTGCTTCCATGTGTGATAGTTCCCGTGAGAGCAGAGATCAACACATATTCTTCATCACTTTTATGTCTAATTCTCTTTGTGGAAGGTTCATCATCCTATGCAGCATGAGCATGATGTCTTCTCTTGTTTCCCTTCTTTTTATGGGAGTTAATATTGTTTCTAGGAAAGTCTTTGGAAAAGTGTCCTCTTTCATCACATGTATAGCATCTTAATTTAGATAAATCTTTTCTAGTGTTATCTCTCTAGTGGAAGTTCTTACCTCTAGAGTGATGAGAGCTTCTTCTGCTTTTCTTGGAGTGAACTGTGAGAGCTTGATCTTCACTTCCCATCTTTTCTTCTCGAGCTGTTATCTAATCTTCTTATTGAGAGCATTCTTCCCATAGTCTGATGAACTTGACTAACTTCTTTCTGGAAAAGATTCCTTGAATAAATGAGTCCCATGATCTAGGGAGACCATTCAAGGTGGTCATTACAATCTCTGCATTTTCCACTTCTTCATATACTGCTTCCTGTTGTTCCTTGATCTAAGAGACCCTTGTAAAGTAATACTGGATGGTCTCTGCATTCTATATCTTTACATTCTTTAGTTGGTTTCTCAGATTCATCTTCCGGTTTATGTTCTTCCCTTCAAACAATTTGGTTAGGGCATCAAACATAGCTTTAGGTGTATTTAGGGAGGACACCTATGGTATGTGGTGATCCTTGATTGAATCAGCAATAATCCTCTTTTCCATAACCAAATTCTTCTTGTGTAAGGCCTTAGCCTCATCTCCCTCTCGAATTGGAACCTCCTCATTGATACAGGAGTCCAACTCATTTTCTTCTAGGACTAGGGAGATCCTATACTTCCAGGCTCGGAAGTTATCAGCTCCCTCAATATTTTCATCAAGCTTGGTATGATGAGACATCTTAATTAAGAACCTCAAATGGAAATACAAAATATTTAGATCTTACCAGGTCAAGATGTCGGATCTGGATTTGGAGCTGAATTTCTGCAGTGCTGGTTCAGGAGCATATTAGGGTTTGACTTTTCTAGAGTTTTGTCCAACCAAATTATTTGATCTTGATCTCTAAAATTCGATTTTGAGGAGGATATCAATCCAAGCCTGGGATCACTCAAAAATTCCACTTCTGTGGAAAGCCCTAATTTTCGACAGTAGTGTCGGGTCCAAAACTAAAAAAGCTCAGAATCAGATTCTGCATCGACAGAAAGATGTGCCCTAGGGAGGAGATTTAGTCCAACCTTCTTTTTCTAAAAATATGTGGAGAGATATCCACAAAGTAGGAAGCCCTAGTTTCCACAGCTGCACAATTCTTCTTCTCAGGTTAGCTCTAATCCCATGTTAGATTTTTAACATTAAGCTAGCATTATATTAGGATCTTTAACTCGGAGAATAACAAGCACAACAATAAAACACAAGAGACAATGAACACAGTGTTTTTCCTCAGGGAAACCATAAATGGAGAAAACCCCACAACTTCCTCAGAGATAGAATCAACACCAAAAGTAAAACCCCAAAATAGTAAGATGATCTCCCGACAACAGTAGCCTCTTTCTTCCTAGCCTCGGTAGCTTCTTCTTCCTCAGCTATGCGCTAGAACTAAGTGTGAGTGAGTGTGTGATAAATAGAGAGACTCACTTTCTATTTATACTAATTCTCAACTTGACAATAACCTACCAGGGCCGACTTCTCTAGAAGAGTCTAATAACCCTAGTGCCCCGAAACTGCGGGGACTTTAACCCTTGATCAATAGGAGGATTACCCACAAAGAAAATAGGGCATGACATGACACAAGTACATTACAGACACATTCTGGAATAAACATCAGGGTACAATACATAAGATATATGGATGAATACATTCCAAAGTTACAAATACATTAACAACATCAACAGTTTGTAATCAGAGAAGAGCATCAGAAGCATGATGGGACTTGGTACTTAGTTGGTTAAAAATTCCAATGATAGTTAGTAAGAAGCATATAATAAGGAATGAAGGAAGTGGTAATATGATTCCCATGACTTCTTTCCCTAAATTTTGTTTCATCGATGTGCTTGCAGATAATGATTTAGAAGAATATGCAGTGGAATTTTGAAGCAACATGTTTGAGAGAGTGCTTATGTTCATCATGCATCTTTTCATTTGCTTGAAGACAAGCAAATTTGGGAAGGGAGGAATATGGTGTCCCTAAATTTTGTGATAATACCATGGATAACCCCATGATTCCTAGTGAAATAATAAATTAATTAATAAGGGGTCAATTTGATAAAGTAATTACCCATAGTATTTAAATTTGTCAAACTTAGGATTAGAAATATTTCATTAATTATATATTTTGAATTTATTTAATTTTTACACATAGTAGATGCGCTAGAGGGATAAGGTGGCACCTAGTTCCTTGTGTAACCATTGATTTGTCACCCTAAATGGAAACCAGTAGAAAATCAAGCAAGATCCAAACACTACTACATTTCGATCCAAAATCCGATGGTTACTTCCGACGGTGCGTGGATTTTTTCTTTTAAACCTACCAAAAATCACAAAGTTAAATTTTATTTTTTAAATTGTGGTCATAAGCGTCGCTTAAGCGACGGCTAGCCTCAGAAGCATCGCTTAAGCGACGACGCATAAATTGGTCATTTAAATAAATACACCCTATTCCATTACAACCTATTGAGAAATCATACATGTTCATTCTTTGGAAACTATTTAATCTCTAATGATATATGGAGGAATCATCTAAATGCTCCTAGGAATCAAATCCCCCCTAGGGTACCCTCATTTCAACTACACCTTGTCACAAGATACATTATATGTTAAATATATGCGAAGGGATAGTAATAGGTGGGTGGGACTCACATTTCATTACCCACTAATATGGGGTCCTACCAAGAGTTATAAAGCAACTTTTCTTGGAAGAAACATTGAATAAATGACATAGTGGATACAAGTTCATAGAATATTGAGATTCTATAATGAAAGTGACTTGGACACCCTACATACAATTAGTCAACCATTCACTTGGGTATTTCAGAACAAGAAATAAATGGCATTAGGTTCAAGAATCCATAGTATATGTTTTACCATTGTATATTTCTATATTTCTATATTGTATATGTTTTACCATTGTGGAAACATCTTGTATACATATAATGATGGATATTGTGGAATATACTTCCATTAATACTTTGCCTCTAGGTGCGTATTCCTACCCTATAATTTTGGCTCAAAGGAACTTGGGGAGACAACATTTCCAAAGGAGAGTGAAGAAGTAGCCATCCCTTGGTCAATTATATCTTTGGGTGATTATTCTCATAGAAAAATCTTGCAACACCTCTCTAAATGGGCCCATGTAGAGAAAATGACAACCAAAGTTTGAAAGCAAAGAAAATATCTACAATATATACAAAGCAAAAGTCCATGTAAGTTTGAACTAGTTAATTTCATGATTATACATTTTCCCTCAAACATCTATTTTTCTAGGAGTAAACATAAAGATTTCACACATTTTATTGTCCACCAAATGTTTTATGTTATGATTTTTTATTAAATTTTTTATGATCCACACAAGCTTCATAGAAAAAATAACACACTAATGTTACGAGAAAACCATACAATAAAACCTAGTAGGTAATTTTGTTGCATCTATTTAAAAAAAACTAAACATAGAAGGAAAATATACAATAAACATACATAGGTACAATTACCATAGTTGTTGCATTATATTAAATAAAAAAATTACAACTAACAAAGTGTCAAGAAACTGTCATTATATATTGGGGTGTTTTGTTTTCTTTTTATAATTTTTATAAATAAGATAAATATTTTCAATGACAATATTTTCATTTTATTCCTACAAAGAAATAATAGACACCAACATAGATAATCACAATGGTCTATAGATTTTTTTTTGGTATACTTGCAGGTTTGAAATTAATTTTATAGAACCTATAAAAAACAAAAACTCATCCCAATTATATATTCCAAAAGCGGGAGAACAAATTACAACCAACGTAGGGGAGACAGAAGAAGATTACAAAACACCTACTAATAATATGGGTGGGTGCCTTCCCTTTCGACTTCTGTGTAGCTCCAGACCAACCTTGACTCCCAAAATGGGATTCATTAAAGGAATTGGTTTCTATTCTCCCCTTTGCTTCGCTTACCGGTTATGGATCTTATAGAAGAGCACCAAGTCGAGGGTTTCTCCTATCATTCATGCAACCCTGTCTCCATACCCATCTGTATTCTCTATCAATAATCTATGGGCATCTACCTAGAACCACAACCATATGCGTTATCTTTGCATGCTTGGGCGACCAATCCATCTTCTTTTTTCTTGTATACTGAGACAGCAACAATGTATACCTTTATATGGGTTCACCAAGTCGATTTGTGGAAGGAAGAGAAGCCCCATTAAGATCAACGCACAACCCACTCGGCAATTCGGTGTCAGTTTTTTTTGAATATGTGGTAGCACAAATCCATGCCAATCCCTGACCTTTAACCTGGGATGCTGTAGAAGGTGCCTTAATGGAAAGGGTTTGTTTGATGGGGTTTGTAGGTCTAGAGACAAATTTTGAAACTGAGCATGCCAGAGCATTGCAAAATCAGGCACAGGTCATGGATGATGGTATTAAATGTGAGTATGGGTTGGTCATGGCGACCGGAAGCAAGAGAGGCTTCAACCAAGCATTTGGCAACATGGGTGAGAAGCATGCGAGTAAAGGGCTCCTTAAGCTCCAAATGTGCGGACCCTCTCACTCAGCTGGAATCGCAGAACAGCAGTCCAGTAGTAAGCCTCCTCAACATTCTTCTCTGGCAGATGAACAACCAGGAGTGGCAGATGCTTCTTCGACCAGTCCAAAGTAAGTTTGCAGAAAATGACACAGAGAAGATTTTGATGACATTTTACAACTGTTTATCTTTCTTATACTTTTGATAGGCATTGCATAAAATGATACAGAGAAGATTTTGATGACATTTTACAACTATTTATCTTTCTTATACTTTTGATAGGGAAAACAATGCCATTAGTAATTTTGCTTGTGTAGAGAAGTGAATCCCAACTCCACTTTGCATTAAGATGGTATAAACCTATTTTAACAGGGGAGATAGACTTGAACCTTGTACCTCCAAAGCATAGGGTAATCCCATGTCGAGAATTGACAGTGAGAACTTGGCATTCCTCATACCCACTCCTCTGTCAATGACCATCCTGAGAATTGACAGTGAGAAGCTTTTAATGACCATCTAATTTGGAATACCATAAGTAACACAACAACTAGTAAAGTCAGTGGATTGAAAAATGCTGTAGAAATTATTTCCGTTCTCAGATGTTGACTTATAACTATCCTGTTATTTAGTTCATTTCAGTCTTCTTTACACTACAGCAAGTTTCATTCCTCTTAGTTAACAATACCCAAAAAAGCTTGGAAATGCCAAAATCGGTATGAAACACTGTTGGCTGTACCATATGGTATATACAAATCTGGAAACATCATATAGTATATCTGATGTTGTTTCCCAAAGTATTTTGGCCATTTTTAGTGGTGTTTTGAGCTATTTTTCGGAAGTTTCCAGGCTCGCCCAAGTGCCCATGGGGGGTGTGGGACCCATAGGAAAATACCATGTTGTCCATAGCCATGACCCTCTAAGACAAAATAGAGATAGGTGATTGAGCTCTAATTAGTTTTTCACTTTGCATCTAATGGTAATATTGAGCTCTTAAAGTAAAGTTGGCATTCTCCTATATCTTACCTTTGATAATCAACATCTTTAATTTCTTGGTTTGATAAACAATGGCCATTTGTCTCTCGTCTAGTTTGTATGTCTCTTCTATTAGTTTGTGTTAGATAAATATTATAATGGTCATACTTATTATGTACTTGGGAGAATTTGTAAGGTGTACTTGATCATAAACTTAAGTTGTGATGAATGATGTTACAATATAATGTTAAGTTATGACATATGTGATAAAGTCATTTGTTAGGTGTTATGTGTTGGGTAGTTACATCATGTACTTGGTGTACTACTCCCACATCATAAAGATGACAATGCAATAAGACATTAGATAATACAAGAATAAATATCCAAGTATCTTTTCCCTTTTTTTGCACTATTATATACTATTGTATTTGCATGAAACTTTAACATGGGATCAAAGTCGTGGATGAAAGTATCCGAGGAGGCATGGTGAAGGAGAATCCAAGGGACTGTGATAAGGACTAAGAAGGAGACAGATAGATACGATAAGATAATTTTATTAATGTCCAATTAATGCCCACAAATGTAGGTCAAAAGGGTTGTCAAGTACAATGATGTCATTATAAAGCAAGAGTATCAAATGCTCTCCTATGAGAGGCAAAGAACAATAAAGTAGATAAGATAAGATCATTTTATTAATGTCCAACAAATGACCACAAAAGTAGGTCAATGGAACTGTGCAATACCATTATAATAATAGGAAGTGGAAGCGTAAAAGTAGGTCCTATAAAAACTCTAAATATGTCACATCTCCCATCATTCCCCCTTCAACACAATTGTGCCAGGGATACTGATAGTCAAAATACCTAACCATGATGCGATACAACAGAACAATTACCTCCACAACACCTCCACCCAATCCTCTTCGGAACTTAGTGTAGCAAACTCCTGCAACAAGGCTTGCAAGCTCTTCATTAGAACTTGAACCTCCTAAACATCTCCACACACAAACATAGAGCAACAAGAGCCTATGCACAAACAATGAGAATAAGCTTCCCAAATGGCACTGTCAAGAATATTCTCTAAAATCATAGTGCTCTCTACCAAGCAATCATAACCATGGATTCTGAAAACATAGACACTCCCAAAATCATGCACTAAGAGCATCGACCACAGCCAGCTACAGATCTGTCAAGAATAATTAAAAACCAAAAATAAAATAAACTTGGCTTTCTTTGTGAAAAGCAATTCCTTGGATTGTCACTGATCTGCTGCAGCTCCTAGACCTTCACCTGCTTCTTCTTTGACTTCCCCTCACCATCTCATCATCAAACAACTCTGTCAATTTTTTAACCAGTTGAAACCATCAGTGGGTTCTTAACAATATTCCCCTTTAAACATAGTGTGAGGGATCACAACAGTTAATAAAGTTCACATACAAGGCCTCCAATCAATGCTGTCTCCAATGCATAACGCTAACAAGATTGTTCAACAAAATAGTCCAAAGATACTGTAACAACAATCAATTAATCAAGCAACAGGAATAAAGAGGAAAACCACGAGTGTACAGTCAATGGTACACATCTGTATGAAGTTCTCAAGCACCTGTTCAAATGCTGCCATGGCCAATTGTCCAATCACAATCAATCCTACTGGTTGGTACTTGTCCAAAATTCTATCTCTTGAGTCTCTTTCAAATATCTATAAGCATCACTGCCACCATACCTTGAAATTTGGTTCTTAGTTGAACACCTGCTGTCTCTTTGATGAGGATGTCGATATGGCAAAGAGGACTATCCCTGCTGAACAAAAGGTGTAGAATGTGGTTCCTGCTCAACCAAAGGGGTAGGGAGTTCTTGCAAATCAAGCATAACTGTCATCTATCATCATCATCAGTGGGTGAAAGTTGTACTCCTTGCAACTCAGTGGAATGTCCTGCAATAAACAAAACAACAGCGTGTACAGATTCACAGAATAACCTTCCTACATATCAATGGTAGAATGACCTCCATCTGGGAATGGGGTCTTAGATCAGGCTCATCTTAGACTCTATTGGAATAGCACTACCCAATCGAATCTTCCCAAGTCCACCACCTATATTTTGGGACCCAACACCTCTAGTATGTTTCTCAAATTCAGGAGAAACCAATTCATTAGTAGCCAATAAAGAACGAGAAGAATACATTATCAGTATCATCCTTCTTACATACATCATCATTACTAGCAATATCATCAGAAGTATTATCAGAAACATCTCGAGAAGCACCATCATCATTAATAGTTGCTGAGAAAGACATTTAACCTTTTCTTCCAAAGCATTGAGTTGTTCTTTCTTATTACCATAGTCATTTGTGAGGTCTCAACAAACCTATTTGTTGTACTCGTGTAGATCATTTATACAAAATGCCCAACTCTTAACAAAGTCAAATACTTCTTAAAAATAAAGGTTTGTAATTGTAACTTACTGATGCAATATAACCCCTGTGGTGTGAAACTTGAAAGGGGCATGTCAGGCCTAATTTTGTTCCATCACCCTTCCTCGCTCTGTCACAGCCATATATACATCCCCCCTTGTTAATCCAGTCTGGCTGCTATAATTGTTCAAGTTTTCCTGCATTAAATCATGGAAGCTAAGGCAGTGGTTGTCTGCCATAAATGGAGAGGTGTGGCTACTATAAATAAGCAGGCCATACATAGATGCATTTTGCTGTTTCTATTTCCACATTAATTGTTTTATGTAGGACCATTACACATTTAGTAAGAGATGCTCAATCTAAATTGTTAAACAACTAATTTACATTCTGCAAAGAAGCCTTAGTTAATTTCTTCATTTGCAATTTGTAGTTAAGTGAAATCTTTATACAAGGAGATGATTACAGTGAGACAGATTTACAAGATACATGCAAGCTTATTATATTGTACCATTTGTAGGTCAAATTTTGTAATTTTTAAAATATTTTTCCATCTCATTTCCATATGTTAATTCTACATTGGTTTGCAGGCAAAGAACCGCATATGCAACCTGATAGAAAGCGGTGTTAAGAGTGGTGCAAGGCTTGTGCATGATGGGCGAGGCATTGAGGTACTAATACCTTTTTCCTGTTTTACACTCAACATTTTCCAAGATGCTGATAAGTCATCCCAGTCCATTTGGTATGAAATGAATGCAGATGATTTTTCACATAGAGGCATACAGAATTTTTAAACTTGTCTCATGCTGCCAGATTAAAACAAAACTTGAAAAGTATACTACCTTCCCCTTACAGTTAACAGATAAACTATCGTCTTTTGCATCATTGATATTGATGTGTATTTGAACTTGTTTTCTAGGTTGCTAAAAAACCTGATTGTAAATTGAAGAATTATGTTTAAAACTTTAAAGATGTTTTACTGTTATCACC
>LPNX010788915.1:175429-462152 GCA_001517045.1 Pseudotsuga menziesii | reverse complement strand
GATTGCCTTTAGGGCTGCTTCCGGTGGCCCCTTTAGCAGCCTGTTTAAACCCAAAACAGGCTCACTCCCAGGCCTGTAAGTGCATTGAACAGTGTGCAAACAGAATCCATTTTCATAGCTTCCAAACCCACAACATTTCTAGGGGAATCTCTTCCTTTAAATTTATATTATTTGTTATAGACTGTACAATTTCCTACCTTGTAAGATAGCCTACAACTTAAGTAAAATGCCGTGATAGGAAGGCAGCAAATGGGTTTGGTAAATCATCAACCATCTCTTTCACAATCAATAGTTATTAACACCATTCTTTATCTAGAATTTACTGAATTCAGAAGGGTGGTGTCCTCTAACTCTTAAATGCACTATTGAAACCTGAAGCTAGAAAAGTGATATAGATTGATCTATAAACTCACACAAATATAATCGTACAGGCTTGCAAAATTATATTCTCTTGATAACCAACCCCTTTCCTTCACACTATGCTCTTTGTATAATGTTTGAAGCTGAGAGAGTATATCTAGAATGATATTTGCCAGCTGTGATAGCTCCCCTGTATGGCCAAAATGAACATTATGGCGCAGAAACCATATGAAATGAAATGACACAAAACTACAACCAAACAGATTTAAATTATATATAAGAAATTAAAGCATCAGATTAAGTAGGTCTAATATATGAATTATAGTATGGCTTCATAATTGTGCCCGTTAGGATACAGGTTTCATGGTTAAACACCTATGTCAGGATGCTCTAGTTTAAAACTAAGAATCGAGGGAATAATGGTTCTCTCTGCTCTCTTTCCATTTGACATTTTCCTTCTGAATCAACATGAACGAGGATGCTTCCCCTTGAATGAGTATAGGCAGCATAGGATGATTAGCAGCATTGTTGTAGTTGTGTGTTTTAAATGTTTTAAATGCACTTTCAATTTTAAGAGATTAGCAGCAGAACATGAGGGAGTTGTGACTTGTGAGCATATGTTGTCAATATATTTAACATCTTTCAAACATTATTTTAAGCTTTTGTTTCAATATCTTTGTTAGTAATTTTTTATTCTGACGTGTTGCTTGTACCCATTCTTTTGGTGACAATGCAGGGATGGCGGGCATTCTATATCAAATGGCAGACAGAGATGGCTGAAAGAGCAGTTTCTGTAGTAGAACTTGTAAAACAGAGTGCCCACTACGAGTCTCTTGAAGTAGGAGATTACCAGAGAGCTCTAGAACTTTTAAAAAGGACTGAAATGGGATTCAAAGATGTCCAATTGTATCTACTCACACCTAAGTGTAGTGTTCTTGTGAACCTTATTGGTCTACACTATTGCTGGGTTTGGCTAGGAATCCAGGTAAACAAACTTTAATCTTTTCTTTTCTTCTAACCATGTAAGAACATGACGATGTGCATGTGGCAAGAGAGAGGCCTTTGCTAGAAATAAATTAATTTGACTGCATATGAAATGAGTAGTGTGCCTCATAATGGATTTTTGAGCTCCACTAATATTTGATGCCTTTCTACAACCATGCATATATGTTTT
The DNA here is from genome assembly GCA_001517045.1 of Pseudotsuga menziesii. Classification (NCBI taxonomy): domain Eukaryota; kingdom Viridiplantae; phylum Streptophyta; class Pinopsida; order Pinales; family Pinaceae; genus Pseudotsuga; species Pseudotsuga menziesii. The sequence continues at coordinate 460,618 of LPNX010788915.1, read as the reverse complement.
ACTTTCAAAATCTCTTGAGCCAACTTGTGCTGTACGAAAAGTAGAAAATGAGAAGCTACTAAGGTTCATCAATCATGCCCAGATTTTGCTTTAATTTTAGTGGTTAGAATCCTTCCTTTTTTCTAGCAATGCACTATTTGGTGAGTCACTGTCCAAAAATGTAGCAAAAAAGGTTGAGATACAAAACAATCAGCTTTTCAAATTTCTCTAACATGAAAATATCTAAATTAGTTTCATTTTTTACCAACCTACCAAGCAAATAATAAAGGAATTAAGCTTCATCTAGTGCGCAATGTCTTGACAGAGTGAATATGTCAAAGCAGCTCTGTGTAAGAATCAAATCAGTAACAGGAATGTTTGCCTGAGATGGTGGATACTTGGACAATGGGTGAACGGTTTTAGAAGAGGTGATGAAATGAATGTATGTATAGCATCATTGATCAAATTATTAGAGCCAAAGCAAGAGCAATTTCTGTATGTCATTCAGCGTGGCAATTTCTGTATGTTTAAAAGATTTTCCATCTTGTAGAGTAACCTACCCTGAACATGATAGTTATTCTTACCAAAAAAAAAACAACACAATATTTTTTATTTTTTTTAAAATGCCATACCGTCGCTTAAGCGACGCCTATAGGTGTCGGTTACGCGACATCTGCAGTAATTTTAAAAAAAAAAATTCCTTACCGTCGCTTACCTGTCGCTTAAGTGACGCTTAATGTTCATCTTCGTCGCTTAACCGACGGACATCTGTAGTAATTTAAAAAAAAACTTTCCTACCGTCGCTTAATAAGTGTCGGATAACCGACGATGTACATTCAACCGACGGTTACTTAGGTGTCGCTTAACCGACGGTTACTTAGGTGTCGCTTAACCGATGGTTACTTAGGTGTCGGATAACCGACGACAAGTTTCCGACGCTTAAAAAAAACCAAAGTGTCGTACATGCGATAGGGAAGTGTCGAAAATCCGACATGACGGCCGTCGGATTTTTGGTCGAAATGTAGTAGTGAAAAATCTAGGAAAAAGATAGAAAGAAACATAAAGCAGTCAGTCAGAAAAGCAAGCACAAAGCAGGAAAGTGTAGGAAAAGATGTCAACATGAAAAGCGTGAAACTTTAGGAAATCGAGGGTGCGGTTTCCAAAATAGATAAAGGAATGTCAGTCTGAAAATCGGGGAAACCTTAAGAAAAGTAAGGCGGGAAAGTTTGTGGAAAAGAAAGACAGTTCCAATTCAACTGATGAGGGAACATTGGTTGAGGAAAGTGGGTCAATGAAGAGTAAATTCGACCTAGAATCCATGTTTCCTATAAAAAATGATAGTGCACCTCTCTCACATCTTTTGGCATTATTATTTCGTGAATGAGATAACTTTGATGCTTCTCTAGGATTTGGAGATGTGCACAAGCCAACTGTGGGAGATGTGCCCCATAGGAATTGTTCCAATTTTTTTCTATGCCTCATGTGAATCCTATGCATCCATTGAAGTCTAATTTTAAGGTCTGATCCATCCTATTCCATGAAGGATTCAAGCCTCTAAGATCAATGCAATGAACTGTGCTGTTGGTGGTGAATTAGGAGGAAAGATGTTGGATGGTTGCACCCCTCCATGAAAGTTGTAATATGATTTATATATTCACAAGTGCAATATAATGTTATTTATTCACCCTAGGTTCTGACCTATCATTCCCACTTCTTCTCACCTACTCTTACTGGAGGATTTGTCTCTTATATTGTAAGAATCCCATAAGTGAGCTCTATTGTAAATATTGAGATCATACATATTGTCAATGCTGCTATAAATGTATTATTAATGCTTGATTATGTTCATATTAATATTTATAATCTTTAATAAATTTCTAATTATTAATTAGTGGTACTCTGAGGCTATTTGAGTGACTTATTTCCAAGACTAGATCTTTGTGCAATTATTATTGACTAGTTTTGCAGTATGTGATGCTAGATGAAATCTATAAAACAAATTTATAATATGTCACATGTTTCAAGTCCTTAACACATCCCTTAATCCACTCCAATCATTAAAACCATAAATTGAGATCCTTATCCATTGTTTGTAAAATGAATGTTAACTAGTTTGACTCCCAAATTGAGCCCAGTTGTCCCTAAACCTATGATTTAGAAAAATTATAATATAAGGGATATATTTTGAATATTATGGGGTTACCATGATCCTGTATGTAGATTCATCCTTGTTGATGTTTGAAACCTCAAAGGTCCCAGTACATTGTGCATAGGATTCTTGAGATTATGCATTCTGGTGGCTATATTTATATGGATTCTAAATTGATGTTCCTATGATATTTTTGCATACTTCTAATTGTATTTTTATGACCCCTCGCCTGATTTTGTGTCAGTTTTTAAATATTCTACTCTATTTGGAATTAATACGGCCAAAACTAGTTACAATCCTAACAGCTAGTTCCCAATTTTCTGACTAGAACTTGGTGTTTGAGTTAATATCCCTATAAATAGAATTTGGGGAAAATTCATGCTCCCACTTGAAGTACTTCTTATGTATCATGTTTTGTATTTACTCCCTTTAAAATAGAGTTTTCAGCTTCTTCTATACCATGCTCCCTCTTTCAAAGAGAATCCTCTAGCCACAAATCTTGGTTTGTATTTCTCTATGATGCCATATGTAGCATGCTTGATATTGTAGATTTATTTATCACTGCATATTTTGGATCCTTGTGCTCCTTTTTTGTCCTCATCCATGTGAGATTCCATGGATTTGTTGAAGTTTGTATCTTCATCAACGGTGACATTCCTATTGATCCTAATCCCTTTGTCCAGGGATGTATATTCTATAAACCTTTGAAGTTATATTGTACCCTTATTCCTTTAAGGTCTCATCTTCAGGAATCTTGCCCTCCATTATCTGGTGAGAAAACTTGATATGAGCATAACTATCACACTAGCTATTTTTACACATAAGATATGGGTAAATCTTAATCACGGATCATTGTTTTCACAACCTCCATATTGGACCTAATAGAAATGTTCACAAGGTTTAATCAATATCAATTGTACTATCCATCAATAAAATAGTTATGCTACTTATCAATAAGATAATAATTCAATTTAAATAAATAACACTTATTTCACAAAACATTAAATAATTATCTTTGCTTATTTGGTTGACTCCCTATTGATCCCTTCCTCCTAGTAGAGATCACCAAGGTTGTAGAACTTTGATTAAGTTCTAAATTCCTAGAACTTGCTAAAAAACTTCATCCTTGGTCCTCGTCTCTTTTGGATGCACTATATCCAAGATCACCTTGGATCTACCCTCATAGTTTAGGAAATATCCCATGGCATTATCAGCAAACTTAATCAAGCTTCACATGAATTTATGTAATAGGACGCTTCTCCTATCCTTTAACTACATTCTTGGAATTGTTTCCAAGTCCGTTTTGAATAATTTTTGTACCATGTCAAGTGTTTAGAAGCACCACTCCCTTGAGTGATAGTACTTTAAAGGACAAATTATTTAGCAGATGTATCCTTTGATTTCTTTCTTTCATATAATATTGACAAGGCCTCAAAAATTTCCTTATGAGTCTTTAATTCTGACAGATGAGGAATTAAGTGTTCCTTATTTGAATTAGATAGAATTCTTTTTTATTTTACCATTTTGTTTTGAACTTTTCTTTAGCCTCCTCTTCTTATGTTTTTGGGGTAACTTCTTTGGAATAATCTAAGCGATCATATGCTTCCAATATATGAAGTTATATGCACCATACAATATAACTTCAACCCTTATATTAGTTGACATAATTACTATGGCTTGATAAAACCCAAAATTTGTTGGAACTGGCTTACTCTTTTAGATCTGCTTTTTCAAACCTGCTTTTTAGTACTCTTTTTTTAGGCTATTTTTTGGATCTACTTTTTTAGATTAATTTTTTGGATCTACTTTTTGAATTGCTTTTCAAGATTCCTTTTTAGATCTTCTTTCCAAACTACTTTTTTGGGTCTACTTTTTTGAACTTCCTTTTAGGGCTACTTTTTCAAAGTGCTTTTCACGTCAATTTTTTCAGACTATGTAAAGGCCTATTTCAGAACAACTATGATACCATGCTGATTTTCTTATGAGTTAGATGTTTTTAAGTTTTTAACACTTCTATCACATAAACATAAACTGCATGCATATAAGGATCATTGAAAGAAGCACATCCACAGTAGACACAATTTTTACCATAGGAAAACCCTCTCATGGTAAAAGTCCATAAACTTCTTTATATAAAATTCTTTAACAAGATACAATGTCAAATATAGTTACCAACACTAGTTACAAAAATGCGATAATGATATACAAGAAAGATATATAATGACCTCTGAGTATGTGTGCCCAAAGAGAGAGAGAGAGAGTAAGATATCCTCAAAGATTATGCTTCTTGTGTTCCTCACTTTTCCTCCTAGTGAAGTGCATACAACTTGAGAGAGAGAGAGATGTGCTTGCTTGATGATAAAATAAAGTGTGGAAAGAATTTATTTATATTCTTCTTTTCACTAGAAGTTTCCACAGTTAGGTCGACCTGAATTTGATTTATTCTTTAATTTATCTTTAATTTATCTTTGAAGCTGACTTGTCATTTTTCCTTCTAGGGATAATTTACCCATTTCATTGGGTTAGTTTTTCTCTTCATTTCTTTCCACTTTATCTAGGAATTCTTAAGAATATATTCTGATGCTACATAAAAATCAATAGACAGGACTGTAGTGCTTGGGATTTTTAAATTTGCTATAAGTTCCACATTTTGGTAGAATTATGGAACTGAATAACTGTGTACAACTGTTGTTGAGTTGTGTGCACGGGGGTTTCCTATGGTTGGATTCCACAGCATTAATTGAAAATAGGATTCTAGTAGAGTTTACAGTACTACCAACAACAAGAGAGGATCCATCATAGTTCATCAAGAACAAGAAACGTGACAAAAGCTCAAGTGAAAGGATGAAGGTGCATTATGGTACACACATAGCATGGTGGAGGTTAGCTGTGGAAAATATCATAGATGAACTAGTTAGATTCACAACATAGGGGTTTCCTTATAATTTGGTCATAAAGAGTTGCAAGGATTAGGTTGTAGTAGGAGTCATATAAGAAGAAAAGAGGTGCATAGAAGGCATCAACATTAATTGGTCGACATTCGTAGTGAATGAGTTCTAGAAGGATTGCATAGAGGCACAAAAAAAAACACAATCATTTCATTATGCATGGCTATTGATATTGATTGTGTTGGTTGCATGGAGAGAACTGGAAGAGTCATTGTTCTTGGATCATGTGAATAAACCATGTTTAGCAGATAAATACGCTAATCTATGGTTTACAAAGAACAAGAGGAGGAATATTGAAAACAACATCACATTTTTTGTCTATTGTGACTTTATTCAACACATTATCAAGACAATGTCATGCATAACACCATATGTAGTGGAAATTTACAAAGGCATAATGTAGTTTAGAGTCGATATGAACCAGATATACATCCAGGCCAGAAGGGATCCAAGTAGAAGAAATGGTTGAAAAAATTATTTAGGATAATAGGGTAGGATGCCAGTGCAATACTGAATGATTAGCCAATTGAGTAGAGATATTTTTTCATAGAGGAAGAGAATTGGAAGCAATATTAGGCACGAGATGAGGACTCAAAGAAAGAACCAAGTGAAAAATAGGATAATAGATAAATATATAAGTAGGATGGTGAACCAAAAGAAGGTGATGGTGTAGGTGAAACAGCATAGGATATTGCACCAGAGGTAGGTGAAAAGAGGAATGAGCACACTAAGGAAGGTCATTCCATGCATACAAAGAAGAGGAAGGCGGTAAAAGTACATGTTGTCTACTTAATGACAAAATATTACTTGGATAAAATAGGGTAACAAGTTAGGGAAGCGGTAGAGGAATCATAGGAAGTGGTTGTGAGGAAATAAGATGAGATGCATGCAAGTATGTAGGAGAAGTTAGTTGCATTGTGACAAGCCATGGAGGCAGCAACAATAACACCAAGAATACTAGGGGAAGAGAATGTAGAAAAGGAGGAACCAAGGGGTATGGTTACTCAACCATCAAGTACATCAATGGAATAAAGAACTCTACAAATTGCATTATGATCCATCGAGTTCCCTACCTGTGAACTACATGAAATCACATCATTTGTAAGTTTAGGTAACTTAATTTTGTAAGAAATTCTAGTAGAATCATTGTACACCTTGCAAATAGGACTATCAAGGGAGATTCAGTTGCATGTTTTTGTGATGTTAGCTGAGAAAGATATGGGGATAGTAGAAAAGATGACACTACAACATGAAATTATAAGCTTCACAAGAAACATCAAGAGATATCGAGTGAGAAAGAAACAACAGAAAAGGGAAAGGAGGAGGTGGTTTTCAAAAATGACCAGTTGTAGAAGGCCTTAAAAATATTATGTAGCACAATTATGGAGGATCAAATGGAGGTGTATTTTAGAAAAATTATATGTTTAATAATTTCCAAATATTAAATTATCAACCTAGGACATAAACATGTGATAAATGGACATTATATGTGCAAAGTTAGTTTATCAAGAAGTCAATTGTACCTTCTAACTAAAATTAAATCAAAACCTAATAATTGAGAAAGGACATTCATTCACACAACATAATTTAAAATGAAAATCAAAGTCTAACATGCATTCCATCCAAGTGATCATTGGCCATTGTTTAGGTACTGATAATATTGTTGTAGGTTTGCTGCTTTTCAGCACGGAGCTTCGTTGATCAAGTGGGAAGTATTATGAATCTAGAAAGTAGTAATACATACCTATTAGAATAAAAACCCTAAATACCTTGTGGTAATTGGTCTCATCCAGGTACAGGCACTATTGATATCCCGTAGACAATGGTTTGCTCAGTAACACAGTGTTATAATGTTGTCAAGTTCATTAGTTCAGAATCAAATCGAATAATACTCAAATCTGAAATGGAAATTGCAAGGAAATGAATCTAACTTGAAAATCAAAACCTATCCTAAATCCATCAACTAATGAAAAATTACACAAGCTGCAAATTGGGATCAATAAATAAATTTTAAGTCCTAAATTCAAGATCTTTTCAAATGCATTTAATTAAATCCCTTGCGTACAACACTCTGTAATGATGAACCCTACAATAAACAAGATGGTGGATTTATAAACTATTAATCACTTAAAAAATATGATCTTCATGGAGATGACTGAAAAGAAATGACTTATGTGTTCTCTGTATTCAGCGAATGGAAGATTTGATAATGTTTTAAGTTTACCTTTAAAATTGGGAATTGTAAGTGAAATAATATAATGTTAATAAAACCAATTCTATGTTCATTAAGTGTTATTATATGAGGATTTTTGGAAGGATTATATAACTCTGTACCCTTTAAATGATTCAGATATGAGCATAACAGAGTGTGTATTGTATTAGTAGCATACTAGAAACACTATTCAAACTAATGAAACAAAACATATACCAGCAAATGATTTGAATGAGTTATTGTAGAAAATTGAAGGGTAGAAGCATGGAAAATTGAATCTTACTATTTATACAATTGCATAATTGAAAGAGAGCTGCACAAAAATGAAGAATTAGCATTGAGAATATGATTAAATCCTAAACTCATATAATCAAATTAGATTTATAATTAAATCCTAATCTACTTAAAAACCTAAATTGAATTTGCAATTGGAATTTGAACCACATAAAACAGAGAATAACAAAACTAAATTAATGAGAATTATATTACCAAGATCGAGGGGCCCTTCTCAACCAGGTAACCACTGCTAAAGCTAGATCAGATCTAAAAAATGGATCAACAACAAGAAATTCTCATTTATAAAAAAATGGTGATAATGATTACAATAGATTATATCACATAACACTGATTATTATTATTATCCTTATCCCAATAAGTATTATTTATACATCATACCTTTGTTATACATGATCATATCAAATCCCCAAATGCAGGATTCGAATTTTACATGTTTAGACAAAATTCCCCGATTTTGGAAATTCGTTATTTTGGGAAAATTGTCCTTATTCCCCCACTAATATATCTCAAAAGGAATCATATTTGGTGAAAATTTACAGGTATTTCTCAATTTTTTTTGTTTCTAAGAAAAAACCGTGTCTCAGAATCTTTAGATTCACCTTCATTTACATGGAAATTAAGGCAAAATTTGACAGTTTAAGAAATGTGTTGCTAAAAATCTGCGTTTGACTGAAATATTCAACAAGCCTTGGATCTCCACACCTGTGATATGGGTGTGATCCAATGTAAAATATGGTAGTGGAAACAAAGGTCAAAAAATTAAAGTAAATGGAATAAGGATTAGTAGTTTTCCATGACACTCTCCTAGAATTTTAATAAATCAAAATATTTTATACTGTATTTTTACCTCAAGTTTTACCTTTGATAAATGGTTGTGGATGTAATAATTTCTATGGAACAAGAGGTTGAACATGCATGATGATTGGGGCTACAAATGAGGCACGTGAAGATCTAAAACTAAAGAAGATTGCTAGAAAGATGAAGGCTGATCAAAATCTGTTGACAGATATGAAAGGGATATGGAGATGATAAATGTTGACTTATTGAAGAAGAGGATAATGCTAACTGAATCTAAAAGCACAAGCACCCACTCCCCCATGCTTGAGGTTTTGCATGTCCTCATTTAATATAGGTGACGTGACTGCTACTAAAACTGAATCATCATATTGTTGAACAAACTATTGCAAGCTAACATTGGAACCATAGTCTTCAACCGCTACAAAACCCGAGGTACAATTCTTACCATGTGAATGAACGTTCTTAAAGTCAAGCATGGAAAGAAATCATTGGATTACCATCCATTAATGTATGTCATTAACCAACGTGAAGCAAATCACCTTTAATGACAATGAGCGCTAAAGTACCTTAGTGCATCTTGACAGGTACAAATGGATGTGTTGGAGTTGAGTCACCTGCAATATTTTTCAATCAAGAGGCAATGAAGAATCCCCATGATTAACAACAAGTAAATATTCCATTGATGTATGCATATTCTATGGCACTATAAAATATCCAACCCTAATCCCAAATAATGTGTTGGAGTCGATGGGATGAGATTTGTCAGAAGGAGGGCCTTAAGGAATCCTCGATTAACTGACACGAGCATACAAAAATGATTTTTGAAGAATTACAATACAAGGTTTGGACCAACATAAACTTACAAAACTTATTGTGAAATTTGCATGCCAATTTTCTGGTTTTCAAGCAAAGCTCTTGTCTAGTTGTGCTAGTAAACTAGTTTTCACAACAACACATATTTTTCTCTTTACTATTTTTTTTGTTTTTTTGTTTTTTTTAAGAAAAATACATCAAAAAATGAAGAAAGGGAGAAGATGGATATTTTGGGTCGCTTGTATGTTTTTATTTCTACCATGATGATTTGAAAAATAAGCACTAAAACTTTCCTTCTTGGATTAAAGGATCATTCTAAGAACTTTGAAGAAGATAGATTGTTTTCAACTTTGCTTCTTTGGTGGATAAATGAAACAAGTTCCACCAAAGAAACTAAATTATTGAGTGATTAACCTTCGATCTAATGAACTTATATATTTATAATATATCTATGTGGTGTAAGGATCCAATAAATATGCTAAAAAACACCCAATTACAAGTTTTCTTCTAATAATATCATAAAATTAGAATTTTTTTCAGAAAACCTATATATTCTAGAAAAAACTTGTAAATCCTATTGAAAAACTTGTAAATCCTATTGAAATTGAAACCCATCTTCAATTGATCCATTCCCCTGGTGCTGACATGGAATTTTTTTTAGGAAAGTGAGGACAAAAAATTGGTCCATGTTGAACTGAAGAGACCCCATGTGTTTGTTTATGATTTTCATGGACGGAGGTACCCAAAACAATAAGGATTACAAGTTTCCTGCAAAACTTGCAAAAAACAGAAAAGAAGAAAACTTGTAATAACCTAAAAAACCAGTAAAATCTCAACAGAACTTGTAATCTTCGGTTAGATACCATGTTTAATGATCAAAACCTACATAATTATGTAGTCATCAAGGATCAAAATAATAATTCGACATTACATGTATCTTAAATGACATAATCATGGATTCTTAAGGTTATAATGGAAAAATGATAGGATTTAAAGAAAATGGTAGAATCTGCTAAACATGATAACCAAAACCATTGTGTAAGTGGATGTTGCATACATGTCTAGTTGATGAAAATAAAATGCATCTGAAAATTTCCACTTATATGAACAATGAAATAAGTCACTTCCAACATGCATAAATCAGATCTTACAGAAGTGTGATATACCAACAAGATGCCTTACTAGAGAAACCAAGTCCGGCTGGTCTTTCAATAATTGAATCCGACTATCATGTTGGATGATAAATAAGAATAATATATATCAGATGATAGGATCAAATAAAAGATGATNCCACTCCCTTTAAGGAAGCTTTGTCCTCAAAGCTTAAGTATTTTCCTAGTGTCGTTCTTCATTCTGACTCGGTGTCGGTATTAGAATTGGACGAGGTCTCTTGTCCAGAGACTTGCGCTTCCTTTCCATTGATGATTTTGCACTGTATTGTCTCACCGTTCCTACATTTATGACCAGGGGTCCAGTCATCACCGCATCGACGACATATTTTTTTCTTCTTTTCTTTATTATCAGAGTAATTGTTAGATGACTTCAACCTATTTTCTGATTTCGACCTATTTTCCATTTCATAGGCATATGATTGAGGTTTGTGGCATTGATGACCGGGTGACCAAGTATATTCACGGTACCTACATTGTGTCTCTTTTTCTTGTCGATAATAGTTATTGCCTCTTGTTTTAATTCCTTCCAATTTGCGTTCTATGGCTTTTGCTTTATGTTTTGCTACTTCTACGTTAGGTATGTCATGCAACTTTAACTCTTTTTGGAGGTATGGTTTAAGACCTACTAAATAGGTTTTGAGTCTTTGCTTGTCAGATGACCCAAATACTTGTGTCTATAAGGATTCCCACTGATGTGTGAATTCCTCAACGCTTCCAACTTGTTGTATTCTGGTAAGTTTACTGAAAAATTCATCTTGTTTGATTCCTTGAAACCTATTAAAAAAATCATTTTTGAACAAGTTCCAAGTGTAGGTAAAATTATCTCTCTTCCACCATAAGTACCAATTATATGTGTACCCTTCCATATGCATTGACGCATATTTCACCTTCTCCTCATCATATTGAATATTTTAAATGTCGAAGTATTCTTCTGCTTTGTTTATCCAAGCAACACATTGGTATTCACTCCCATTGTATTTCAACAACTCTATTTTTGCCTTAGGTGGGTACACTTTGTGAGGACGATATTGATTTCCTTTTGCCTTACGGTTTGATGGTGGCTCGAAACTACTGGATGATTAAAGTGACATATTTGAATTGCTTCGCTATTGGCGGTGATTTTTAGCCTTTTTATTCTCTACTATCTTACTAATATCATCTATTTTTTTGTTTAATTGTACCTCCATATCTGGCAGTAGTTTTGTTTGTATCTCTTTCTTAAGTGTCGCATTTTTAATCTTTATTTATTTTTCCAATTCTTCTTGATTCTTTTCTAGTGTTTCTTGGGTGGCAACATGAAATGAAGCATCTAACATGTCTGGACTGCTGACTTGGCCCGGACTGGGTATAAGCTTTTGTAACATCTCGATTAATGTATTATGGTTCTGCATCATGGTTCTGCATCATGGTGCTCATGTTCTGTGTTAAGGTGTTTATGTTTTGAGTCATGGTACTCATTTTTTCATCTAGCCTTCTTTCTAGTACCAAAAAAATCTCGTCTTTGAGAATTGTGTTGTTATTTTGCATCTCTTCCTTCAATCCTTTTTGGCTAGCGACAAGGGACGTGATGTCCTTCTCCATTTTTTCATTTTTCTCTTTCAGTTCCGCCATGGTCTTGGACCTTGTATGCGGAGGTGTGTATTTCAGCGCTATTTTGGCTTAAGGGGTGAAATTTGAATAATAATATATTAATTAATTAATTAATTAATATTATTGTTATTATTTTTTTTCATAAACTATATAATATTTTGTATATAGTTTTTTTTTTAAACAAATATTATAATATTATTTATATTATAATAAATATAATACTCAATTTTTTATTTTTTTTAATATGTTATTATAAATATCTTAAATTACCATATAATTGAAATAATATAATATATTATTATATTATATTATGTTTTAAAATAAATATTATGTTGTAACATGTATTTTTTTTTTGCTTTTGCAAGTCGTAAGTTGGATGACCGCGCGGTGAGGAGGACGCGTTGACTGGTAGGGAGGCGAGGGTGGATGGTGATCGGGCTGGACAGATGAGGAAGTGGAGCAGTGATGAAGATGGAGCAGCAGAGGAGGAGAAGAGGATGTAGGTGCGGGGGTGGAAGGTAGAGGTAGAGCGAACTGGGTTGGATGGGCGTGTAGGCCGGATGGAGCACCCTTGGGAAGTAAGGCATTGCGGGAAGGGGGAGAGCAATGGATTGTGGATGAAGAAGGCATTGGAAGGTGGACAGCAGTGGATAAAAGTGCACAGAGGAGAACTTTTTTTGTTTTTTTGTTTTTTGTTTTGTTTTGTTTTGTTTTGTCTTTACAACACTTGGGATGAAGTGATAGGTGGTGAAATGGAGCAGTAGAAGAAATCAATGATTGATGAGCCAAGTTCGAGCTCAGAGTGTAGGAGTGAATCCGCTCTGATACCAAATGGAGCAACCGAGTCCGGTTGGTCTCTCAATAATCGAATCCGACTATCATGTTGGATGATAAATAAGAATAATATATATTAGATGATAGGATAGATAAAATATGATATGTTACAATAGTGGCCCTGCCTTAAATATGGCTTGGTCATTTGATGTTGAGGAGACGCCTCATTTCATAACCTAACTTAGTTAACCTAATTATTAATTATTTAATTATTATTTTATTTTATATTTTTTACACTTACAAATTATTACCATTCCATGTCTTATTTGGAAAGCAGTAAAAGATTGTTGCACTATGATTATACTAGTTATGTGCAACATTTATTCAAATCTTATTTATTTACTAACCTACTCTACCGGAAATAAGAAGATATCTTCAAGTATATGCATATTTCCAATGTAACCATTTATGGATCAGGATCTCCAAAATACTCATATCTAGCGCTGAAAAATATACATTAATAACTATCTGGATATGAAAAGATAGGTCCTCACATGATTTGAATGCCAAGAGATGTTGAAGGATGGAAAATGTATTTGGACTCGTGACTGTTTGAAACCATATTTCAATGTAGTATTTCTTTCGTTGGTCATCTTCATTGGTTGTCATACTAAGAAGTTATTCTGAAAGTTTATCATCATTATCCATAATGCACAGAGGATCTGTTGATAAACATGCCAAAAATTCATCAATTTCTGGCACAAATGATTTCTCTTCTTCAACTAAAAATTGTGGCTCTTGGATCTCTTCTAGGAACTTATCATAACAACTAGAAGAAAATACATCTTGTAATGCATGGGTCACTTTTTCTTTGTTGCTTATTGAAATGAAACTTCATGCTTGGTGACTATTTTGGAACTAGGACATGGACTTGAGAAGATCCTTGAGGGGTTACACCCTCATTTTCTCCATAAATGATTGAGCATCCTTAAGTTATTTTGTTGGTCTAGAAACCTTGTTCATAAATGGATTGACACTTCAAGGAAAATGGATTATGTTACAGCTGATTTTACCACACATGGTGGATCACACCTATATGGCCTTCCTTGTCCCTCTGCAGACTCTTTAGACCCCATGGACCATTTTAGTACCTTTGATGTTTCCAAGATCATCCCTAAAAACATGCAATAATTTCCATACGCAACCTTTAATCCCTTTCTCGTGTATATACGCGGATTTGACCCTTAAACCCACGTACATCGGGATGTGTGCAAAAGGCCAAATGATTTTGGAGTTTTCCTTGATGTGGATCCAAAACACTTGTCTCTTGGCCTTCCATATTCCTTGAGATCGCTCGGATTCAACCTTCCATTACCCCATTGAAGAGCTATATAAGGAACCCTTTGGATACATTGAAGGGGGAGGAATTGAAGAGTAATAAAACTATAGTCCATTGTTGCTAGAGGTTATACTTGAGTCTGCATCCCTTTGTCCCTTGGAACACTTTGTGTTCTTCCCAAGCTTGCCTTTTGCTTATGAGCTTGCTATCGAGAGATGGAGGATTGAAGTGGTGGAGGCCCAAGTGGGGGACTTAGTTTCTCTGATTCGTAGACGTGCCAACAGAGGTTGTCACTAGTGTAATCTCTGTTTTATATCAATAGAAATATATTTTTCTGTCCAATAATGTGTATTTAAATGAGTATTTGATCCATGGATGCTTTAAATGATTATATGTTATTGATTATATATGCTAGAGTAGGTCTAACACAATTATAGATAGCATGCTTGTCTTGTTTGTTGAATGTTGAGGAAGCAAGTTGCTAATACAAGTGAGAGTGGAAAAGCTCAATGGGGATTTACATCAACCGTCTAGAATAAGGTACGAATCGAGATCCTTTAGCGTTAGATGTTTGGTTTCTCTTGCATATAGGGAAGGATTGATTTCTTCAGTTAATATGTTTGTTGTGGTACCCCAAGCCACAGGAATTTCTCTCCATAACAGAATTGGTAACTCTGCTGGGGAATTCCTAGTCATTTTTCCTTTGGGGGTTTTTATCAGCATTCAATGTTCTTGAATTGCTCTGATTTCTTTGTTTTTGAGTTGGGTATGGGGGCATGTTTTCCTGGTAGTGTCTGATAGGAGTCTAAAATGGGCCTTATAAGAAAACACGCCAACAATAAATTTTGTGATTTGGAATTCAAGAACCAATAGAATTTCAATAAAATGAGTCAACCATAATGGTTGAATTGACATATTTGTCATGAAATAAAACTACTTTTTTTGTTCATATTTTTGACATATCTCCCTATGTTTTTACTCAAATTCTGAGCGGGAGAGCTCGTTGGATGCGGAATTTAATTCTGCATCCAACGTGTACCCACACTGCATACTTTTGATAGACCTTGCTACCCCAAAAATAAGAAATACCTGAAAAAATGTGATGATGATGTCATCATCATGTTTTTTCAGGTATTTCTTGTTTTGGGGGTAGAGAGGTCTGTCAAAAGTATGCAGTGTGGGTACTCGTTCGATGAGGAATTAAATTCTACATCCAATGAGCTCTCCTGCTCAGAATTTGAGTAAAAACACAGGGAGATATGTCAAAAATACAAACAAGAAAAGTAGTTTTTTTCATTCTTCCTCCAAAATTAATAACTATTATTTTATTATTTTAACTATTATTTTATTATTTTCCTTAGGAGGCCCATTTTAGGCCTCAAATTTCCTCTAATGATTGATTGGGATGATCCCTAGTCATAATTGAGTAGCACCAGAGATATTTCCAGGATTGTATTCGTATCTGGAGGATCTTTCAACAGTTTCGAGATTTGCTACCCTGCCCATATGGCCAATCTTGCCTACAACTGTTCGCCTGAGCATTGATTATATTGAGGTGACCTTAGTTTCCTTACCTAGGTTATTGAGGGTGTACTTCACAAGGGTTATTCTGCAGGTGTCCCAGTCAGGTTAGGGTCGGACAGCACAGTCGCTATATGCATTGAAGCTGAGGGCCACAATAATTGGTTACGAACCTCCGCTTGTTGTGTGTGGGAGTCTCAAGCCTCTCCTAGGCGAGACATACCTGCTTCATTTGAGAGATCACATATCCTACCCTTGTTTTCTTGTGATTGGATTTAGATTATATAGGTGTATGCTCTGTGTACGCTAGCTTGCTTAGGGTTTGTGTAATTAGAAGAGTCTTTTCCATTTTTTGAGTCATTGTGGATTTGGGTGCGACACTTCAATGTTCTTGTCATTTAGCAAGACTTTCACCTTCTACATCTCCTCCTCCTTTGGGAGAGAGAAACATACCGTCCAGGTGGACTACTTCTCACATTAATTGACACACAATGGGAGATCATGAAAATGAAATTCCTGAGTTGTCTTCTCCACCTCATGAGGTTGGGGAAGAATATCCTACTTTGGTATATGATCCTTCACCTGATATACCTACACACACTGGGTATGATCCCTCATTCACAGGTCTCTAGTATTGGTTTTCAGGCGACGAGACTCACCATAAACCAGGGAGCACTAGTTATGGCATGTTTGGTATCCCTACACATGATCCGGTACAGCATGCCGAGTCAGAATTTTAACCTAACACTACACCCGGGGGCACTCCTATTCCTTTCCATGTGGAGAGATTTGGGAACACGAGTCACATTGCACCCTCCATCCCGGCGATGGAGGCTACATCACATGTTCGTCCTAGACCTGGTGTTAGTAGTCCTATTCGGATACTAGAACCAAGACAAGTGACTATATGGAATACCACTTACATCACTTCACATGTCCCTTCGTCCTCTATTCCTAGTTCTTCAAATTTTATTCCTCCCCCTCATTCACGTGGTCCTTCAGGCCGAAATGTTTCTACTAGTCATGTTCGTACTGCTGCTACTCGCGTAGTCATGTCTCAGAGTCAAGTACCTCCTGTTGTCTGGGTAGGTCATATTCCTACTTCTGGAACGTCCTATGGTCTATCGCAGGGAGTTCCCCATATTCCTACTTATGGAGTTTCTCATGGGACATCCCATGGGACATCTTATGGAGCTTCTTATGGACAATATTATGGACCGCAGTATGGATAGAGTTATTCACCTTATGGGTATGGGTATCAACAACCCACTTACTCCTTGAATTATGGCTTTGTAGCTCCAAATAGTCAAGGTACACCACATTATGGTTCTTCCATGCCACCCTACATGGGTCAAACAGGAGGAGGATACTATGGCCATGGCCATGGTGGTTACGGTAGTCAGTCTTATGTGAACCAAAACTATCAGGGAGCATGGCATTGACCTACTCAACCTAGGCTCCCTTTCCTCACAACATTAAATTTACTTGACTTGTCGAGACTAACGAACGATTTGGTATCTCATGGCCCGGCTTGGCTGGCTATCCCTACCAAGCTTCCCTCAGACATTCCCAAATTTGAGGGAAAACTAAGAGAAGATCCTAGTGAACATGTTTCTACATTTCACCTTTGGTGCTCTTCTAATTCCTTACATGATGATTTGATCCGTTTAAGGTTGTTTCAACGCACCCTCATCGGGCCTGCAGCAAAATGGTACATAGAGTTACCTAGGGGGGAATTCGTTTTGTTCGATGACCTAGCTATGACTTTTCTCAATCACTTCCAACTACCAGTGCATTATGATGTTGGTACAAAACTCTTGTTGACATTTTGGTAAGACAAAGCCACGCATATCTCGGACCATATCCAAGAGTGGCGTAGACGAAAGAGATTGATTAAAGCCTTCATATTGCCAAAGTTTCTCCTCGAATGGTTCCTTAAATCGTTAGTGCCTTATATAGTGAAGGATGTTTCTATGTCCGGAGTTCAAAATGAGGAACAAGCCATTTTTAGGGCGCAGGAATTGGATTTGATTTATACTCAATCCGGATTGTTATATGGGATCATTCCTAACGCTCCGCGTTCTAGTTTTGACCCTAAGGTCAAACCTGGACCACATGCCGATGGCATTGTTGGTTGTACGAGTACCAAACCTGCATATTTGGTTGTGCAACAGGTGAGTTAATTGTCTATCAACCAATCTACCTTGGGACAAGCCACGACTTCATCTCAACCCACCCAAACAACGAATGTGATTTCGGTGCAATCATCGGACCAGAAGGGTAACTAGCAACTCGGAAGGAATAAGAAAAAGGGTAAGAACAATTGTAAGGGTGAGAATAGGAATGAAAATGCCAATTTTAATGACAAGAACACCCACAATGCTTGGGGGGACAAGCAGTCTAAACGTTAATTTTCCTTGCAAGTTGTGTAAAGATGACCACCTCACTCACTTGTGCCCTCGTATGGAATACGCCTCGAGGTTCATAGCACAAGGCCCAGCTATGCTAACCAACCCTTTACCACATAATCAAAACATGAACTCTAGGACCCATGATTAGTCTGGTGGAGATCAAGATCCACCAGAAGCTAGTAGTGGTCATGGTTGCATCAATATGATGCGTGCTACTAAAGTTGTGACTCGTGTGAAGAACTATGGTTCGTCACAACCAAACCTTGGAAAGGAACCTGCCCCACTTGAGATTCCTTTGCATATTGAAAACCCTGTGGATAAACCTGAAGTCACACCTCGCATTTGTAAGGGAGTCCTAAAGTGTTAGGGACACAATCATAATGCCCGAGTCACCCATAACTATTCAGTTGTCGAGGATTTGGGCCACATTCCTTGTGCAATGTCTGCACTTGAAGTACGTTGTCCTTCGCATAGGAAGGATTTGATTTCCGCTCTTGGTGTTAATGATGATAACTCTTCCTCTGTCATCAAATTTGAAACAATGGGACTACAGCCTCACTTTCCTTACTATGTGTATCTCTTGATTCATGTAGAATGTCTTAACATGACCGTCAAACGCACTGTGATTGACGAAGGTGTTGTTGCTTCCGTGATGTCTTTGTCATGTTGGAAGGGTTTGGGTTCCCCTGATTTGTCTAAATCCGCTACCATGTTTACTAATTTTGATGGTAGATCATTTTAGCCGCATGGAATTCTTCCTTCTCTTAAGGTCCATTAAGGAGGGAAGACCGTCACGATCGAGGTCGAGGTGGTTGATGCGCCCGTTGATTACAATCTATTACTGGGTAGGAACTGGATGTATAGTATGCAATTCATAGCTTCTTATCTATTTTGAGTTGTATGCTTTCCATTTAATGGGAAGATTGTTACTATTGATTAGACATCATTCAAAAATATGAGTGTTACTGCATCATCGAGAGCTTCTATCTTGATTATCAATCATTCTTAGCCAACAACTGGGACTATGGGTGTTGGCATGTATCCATCCCTTATGGGAACTTTTGGTTGTCCTGCACCCGTTCTTATGATCGGGTCTAGTTTCGGTGGGGCTTCATCTTCATTGAGTTTGGTGTCTTTTTGCACTACCCATATGGAAGATCCTTGGATCCTTCCTATGCCGAGTCCTTCGAGTAAACCTATCGAAACGGACGTGTTGTTTCCTGCAGCAATGATAGCATATCAAGCGAATATTGAATGTGTTGCAGAGCCTAGTCCTTCTTCTTTGTGAACAGAGGAAGATGACCCATATGTGCTGCCTGCATGGGCAGTTGAGTCTTATCATGCACATGATTTCCTTGATAGTGTTTTTCCATCAGATGAAGCTATTATTAAGGCCATGTCTGGGGTTGAGCCACCTTGGGAAGAGTTACATCATAGATCTTATTTTCTTCCTAAGCTTGGCCGTTTGGAATGTGAAGACTTTAGGGAGATTCTTAGTGAGAGAATTGGTAGTCCCATGGTTCCATTGCACTCTCCTGGTCCAATGGCTGATGGAAACATGGTGAATATATCTCCTACCATTCCTATCAATATTTCTCGCGATCCTGGCAAGATTGAGAATGCCTATATTGGGGAAAAATGTTCCCATGTTGAGATTCAAGAGTATACTGAGCTGTTCAAAGAGTTTCGTGATATATTTGCTTGGTCATATGAGGAAATGCTAGGTATAGACCCTCACATTGTTGAACATGAAATTAAAACTTATCCCAATGGTAAGCCTATTTGAAAACGCTTGCATGCGATGAATCCTAGAAAAGCACCCACGATTAAGGTTGAGATAGAGAAACTGTTAAATGTCGGTTTTATCTATCACATTCCCTTGATGGAGTGGGTTTCAAACCCCATTCTGGTTGATAAGAAGCAGGGAGCGATCCGTATATGCACTAATTTCCATGACTTGAATCGTGCCTGTCCTAAGGAAAATTTTTCCACACCATTTATTGATCAAATTTTGGATGAGTGTGCGGGAAGTGAGGTATTTTCCTTTATGGATGGATTTTCCGGATACAATCAGATCCAGATCAAACCCAAGGACCAACATAAAACTGCATTTATTTGTCCTTGGGGTACCTTTTCATATCAGAAGATGCCTTTTGGCCTTAAGAATGCCGGAGCCACATTTCAGTAGGCTATGATCTTGATTTTCCATGATCTCAAATTGATTATTGAAGTCTTTTTGGATGACCTTGCTGCTCATTCTCGTCATAGGATGCGTCATTCCTACCATTTGAGATTAGTGTTCGAAAGATGCCACCATTATTTGGTTAGGTTAAATCCTCATAAATGCATCTTTTGCGTGAATTCTTGTTGCTTTTTNGTCGATCCCTTAAAGGTTGAGGCAATACTTCAATTGTCTCCCCCGAGAAACATTAGACATCTTCAATGTTTGCAAGGCATGGAAAATTTCTTGCGGAGATTCATGGTTAATTTTTCCAATTTGACTAAAGCCTTTATGCGTATTTTGAAGAAGGACACTACCTTTTGTTGGGATGAGTGAGCCCAATAGTCCTTTGATGCACTTAAATGAGCCTTAGCATCGGCCCGTGTGATTAGTCCACCTGACTATAGCCATGAATTTTTGCTTTATGTGGTCGCGTCCATGGAGACGATTGGTATGGTTTTGGTTCAAGAGGATGAGGAGCTCCATGAGCATGTCATATATTATTTGAGCCAAAACCTTGTAGATGCGGAGATCCATTATTCCCATGTGGATAAACTTGCCTTAGCTACCATTCATACGGTTCAAAGATTGATACACTACATTCTCCTTCGCTAGACCTTGGTGGTAGCCCATGTCAATCCATTTCAAATTGTCCTCACTAGAAGGATGATCGGGGGAAAGTATACTAAGTGGATTTTCATCTTGCAAGAATTCGATCTCGAGTTTGTTTCGGCCAAATAAAAAAAATCGTTGATTTTTGTGGAGCTTATATCTGATTCCCCAAGCAAGGAGGAGGAGGAAGTTTGTGAAGATACATTTATCGATGAGCACATTTTCATGATCTCAACTTTGGATCCATGGTATCGGGATATCATCATATATTTACAAACATTGAAGGTCCCTACTCACCTTTCATGGGATGAACGATGACGGTTACGTCATGTATCCAAGAACTACCTTATAGTGGATAACACATTGTGCCACCGTGGGGTAGATTCCATTTTACGACGTTGTTTAACTCATGAGGAGGATGAGCTTGTGCTGACTGATTGCCATGGAGGGGCATGTGGTGGTCATTTATCTGGGATTTCTACAGCCCAAAAAATCTTGAGAGCGGGTTATTTCTAGCCGTTGATATTTAAATATTGTGTCAATGTAGTCAAGAAGTACCACCCTTGCCAGGTGTTTTCATGCAATATGCGCTCATGTCCTACCCCATTACATCCAATTATCACCGCCAGTCCCTTCACTAAGTGGGGGCTTGGTTTCATGGATTGCAACCCAGCTTCATCTATGGGGCATCATCATATTATAGTGGCTGTTGACTATGCCCATGGTTAAATCTGATGGTGAGACAGCCGTGCATTTCATATTCAACCAGATCATTACTCGGTTTAGTATTCTGAGGGAGCTTGTCATTGACCATGGTAGGAACTTTCAGAATCTAATGATGGAAGAGTTTTCCTTGAATTTAGGGTATAAGCAGGAGCATTCCTCTTCTTATTACCTTCAAGCAAATGGACAAGTTGAAGCAGTGAACAAATCACTTAAGTCCATTCTCCAATGAACCATTGCACAAAGCAAGACCAACTGGCATATCATGTTATATCCTACTTTGTGGGCTCATAGAACCGCGGTTAAGACTGCCACCAATTTTTCTCCATATCAGCTTGTACATGGAGTGGAGTCTATCTTATTGGTTGAATGCGAAATCCCTTCATTGAAGATAGCCATAGAGATTTTACCAGACACTTCCCCATTAGAGAAACATTTTGTCCACTTAGAGTAGCTTGATGAGCAGTGACGAGATGCCTTAGTGGCTCTAGAAGTAAATAAGCGTCACGTTAAGGTCCAGTATGACAAATCTGTCCGTCCAAGGAAGTTTAGTGAAGGATATTTGGTCCTTTTGTGGGATCAAGCTAAAGAACCCTTGGGGGCGGGAAAGTTTAACCCCATGTGGCATGGTCCTTACGTTGTCAAATGTGTGTTAGAAAAGGGTGCCTGTGAATTAGTAGATTACGAGGGGACAGCCTTGGCAGAGCCTAGAAATGGGCTCTATCTTAAAAAGTACTATGCATGATCCTCGGCCGGGACTGATTATTGTATATTATTGTACAATATTTTGCATAGTTAGGTTTTTCTTATGGTGATCGGGATTGTTGATTAGTTTTCGTTTCTTATGGTAGATGTCAATGGAGTCTTCCATCTATATAGGATTCCCTGATGGTGCTAGCTGTCACACTCAACACTCAGCCTCTACTGCTTGGGTGATTTATACTCCTACGGGTCATGTATTGTCTTCAGGAGGTGTATGTTTACGACCCTCTTCAAACAATGCTGCTGAGTATAGTGTCGTTATCGAGCTTCTACGGGATGCCATTTCACATGGTGTTCTCTCTCTTGAGGTACGTCTTGATTCACAGTTAATAGTGTCACAGCTGAATGGCTTATATCATGTTAGGGATCCAACATTATTATGAAGATTCTTACATGTGAGATTGTTAGAACGACAATTTGACAACATAACATACATACATGTTCCAAGAATTTATGATCAAGTTACTGACTCATATGCTAACTATGTGTTAGATTGGAATTTGTTTCACAAACCATAAGCTCATCACAAACATACATTTTTACACATGTAAATAAATAAAATCGATCATCATAAAAAAATTTCATTAAACATCCAAAAAGTGAGGTCATATTACATAAGTGTCATAATACAAAAATGGGGCTTCTAAGCCACCAAAATATAATACACGGTAGTACAAAAATGTGTCACTCCCAAGTATCTAAGCCTGGGGAGGAGGAGGGAGGTTCTGATCATGGAAATTCACCATGGCTCTAGCTAGTCGTCGAAATAACCGCACCCATGCTCGTGGTACACCCACCACCTGACGCTGCATGGCCTTAGGCAAGTCCTCAACTTGCGCCATGGGTACCCTATGCGTCATCTGCACAAAGTTTGTGTGCATGCTTTGGAGCATCCGCTCCACATCCACAGCCATAATGTCATCTCCTCGTCCCCTTCATCTATGGTGAGGGAAACCGTCAGGCTGCCGTGGTCCTACATCTACATACATATGACAAATTGTCATTATGCGTCGTCACGCAAAACCATGTCTTTTGGTTCCATATATCAAAAAACACAAAAAAATTAAATAATTCAAAAAACTTAAAAAGAGGGTTGGGATTCATTACCAATATCACCGTATGCTGATCCTAGTGGAAGGGGCATGTCGGGATCTCCCCAAAAATCTATCCCCGCATAGGGGTACTCATCGATGGAAACTATCTTCTGCTGCCACCATGGAAAGAAATCAGCTGGGTAGGGGTTAGACACCCTAACTCCCCCTAGTCTACACATCGCATCTGCCCAATGTCATTGGGCTGGATCTCGAACCCCGTGAGGAGGAACGTCAAATCTAGGGCTGAGCCCCGGAACACCCTTGAAGAAGAACGTGCTCAGTATACCTTTGAAACTGGAGTTTCATACCCTGCCCATCTTGTAGTCACTGAGCTGTTGCTTCATGTTACTCAACAGTGCAGTACTCCAATTATAAACTGTGGGTCTCATGCACTCCACTGCATAGAACATCAAGGGCCGCGAGGCCTGGTGGAGTGAGGCTATCCTTGCTATCCTACCGAGTGTCAGTAGTATGGCCTTCAGGCCTAGTACCTGTATGGAGTTTGTTTGGATCTAAATCCCAACCTTCTCCGTGTCCAGATAATAGTATATAGCAATATACTCATCAATGGTGAGGCCACCTCCGGGCTCGCGAGAATGTAGGTTCACCACTTCTCCCCGCTAGGACAATCCTATAATGAAGTATATGTCCTCCACCTCTATAGTGAGGGACATCCCATTGATATGGAAAGACTCAAAGCCAGGATCCTAGTAGTCTACTAGCATCTACAACAGTCTTGGTTTGGCCCTTAAGCCCCCAAGACACCAAAACTTGTATATCCCACATGCACGAAGAGCTTGTTGAGCCATTAGATTGCCCCGTACAACTTCTTCTACATCCTCGTGTTCTCTCTCCCTCCATTCTAGAACCATCCTGCACATTTACATTAAGTTTTGGTCATTATTTGTCTTAAAAAACCTTAAACGCGACCGCATACACAATTGTTTGCAAAACAGCCGCGTATGTATGCAACTTTGGGGCATTTTTCCACGTATAGCTAGCCCTATACGTGGAAAAATCCCTGATTTCCGCATGGGCCAAAGCGACTATCTTAGAATGGCCTATAAATTGATTTTGACCATGAAAATTTAAAAAATTTACATGCAAATGGAAGAGCAGGGCATGGGAAGTTACCTAGAAAAAACAGTGTCAGATTTCGCCGGATGAAACTCCCAAAATTCGCGTTTGAATTTCTAAGCTCAATTGGGTAAAAATTTCAAATGATATATAGTTTTTGAATTTTTTTACTATTTATAAAAAAAATTTCAAATTTTTGAAATTTTTTACCCCCCTTCTATAGTTTTGAACCGTTTCTGACCCTTTTGGACCATTTTTGACTAATATGATGATGTAGGAGATCGTTTTGAGCGTCGTTTTGACCATTGTTTTGACCTGTTTGTGTTGATTTCAGGTATGGTGTTTAAACTGGAATATAGGTTAGATTTCACCTATGTTTGCATCTTGCATGACCTTATGACCATTTCATTATAACCTTAGGTACGAACCCATTCTATCCTGTCACAGAACCGTTTGGCTATTTTAGAAGTGACATGATGTGAATAGTAGAGTTTGACCTTACATGGGTGCCTTAGTTAGCTCCTTGTTTGCATTTGGTTCCCATGCCGACAGTTTTCCCTTTAGGGTGTGGGAGTCTATTGTATAGTATCACCATGTCATTTCACAAGATCCTCATACTCATCTTGATCTTGTTGTTGGCATGTGTCCTCAGGACTTCCTTACGTCAAGTTGTAATTGCATTATCATGAGATTTGCTTGCCTTATTGAGCCTTATGTCGGCTTCCCTGACTTTGAGTATCAGCCATATATCATGAGCTTGTCTCAAGTCTATCCACGCAGAGCCATTTTGTATATCCTTTGCTGCTTGATTCCCTATTTTTACCAGGAGGGGACTTTCCCCCGAGTGTCACTATCCTACATGTGTGTCCTTGCATTGAGGATAGGTATGTTCCACTGCTTGGAACTAGTTTGTTTTCCCCTTGAAACTCATCTCCTCCTAGTCTGAAACTATAAAGCGCGTTTATTCTTTTTCAAGCTTTTCAAAATATTTGAAAAAGTCCAAAAAAATAAAAAAAACCAAAAATTTGGACAAGAAAAGATGTTATCTTTGGCAGAAATCAAGTTGTGTGACCTTCGAACAGAGCACTGTATATCACATCCGTTGGTTGGGTTAATAGTTTGACTTTAGGAGCTGTACTTGTTTCTCTGAGTTTATCTCCACCGACTAGTTAAGCTTCCAGTCCCTATGGAGCCTCTATCAATGCCTCCTGTGTCACAGAGATGTCCCAGTTTTGTATATCAAGTTTATGCTGCCTACATTCAGTCACCATTCACATTTATTCTCTTGTTCGAAGGAAGTTGAAACCTGAGTCGGCCATTCCTCAGTTATCTTGACTTTGCATGTCAGCCATTCTTGGTACAGTTACTGGTTTGTGCACATTATAATTGAGTCCTTCCACATTATACAGCTTTGATGACTACCTCGTGTTGGATGATGGAGGATGCCTTAATTCCCTCCTTCCAGTGGATTTCATCCCATCAAATTCAGATCATTTATTCCAGGATAGGAATCTAGAGTCATTTTTTAGTGCCTTAAGACTTGCAGTCATCAGAGGCAGGCTCTCTTGCCATCGACGGTTTTTTGGGAATACATCAATGTCCCCTGATCAATGGATTCTCTCAAGTGTTCGACCTCAACACATTTATTCACACTTGTTAGTTTGCACTCAAGTACCTTGATTCCAATTTTAATTATCGGTGGGTGATTTCACGTCTGTTAACAGTATACATCAATGACTGGTAATCAGACGATGGACTACTATGTTCAACCTCGACACCTCTATTCACATAGTATGACATGTACTCATAGTGGTTTGTGTAGAAGACCTTATAGACTGGTGGCATCTCATATATGCTACCTCCTTAATCATGCCAGTGTTCATGATATTTCAGCTCTCGTGACTTGATTCCAGTATATGTCAGATATTTCCAGGCATTATGGGATCATGATCCTATGTATATATCTTCAGCCTACATGGAGATCATGATCCTATGTATATCTTCATCATGGATATTCTGATCTATCTATATTGTACATGGCGATGACCACACATGTCATATTTTGTATCATTCCTATTCATGGCCATTGTACTCTTATGTATCCGAGACTGCTACATCTACTTGCAGTTATGTGCAAAGTTTTGATCACTGTATTGTATTGATTGGATGGCTGGCTCTTCCACTGGGTTCTTCATCACTCCACTTCTAGGATGGACTTATAATGTATTTCAGCCATCGTATGACCCCTCTGACCTCACACATTAGGGGGCATCTATTACAGCTGATTTTACCACACATGGTGGATCACACCTATATGGCCTTCCCTGTCCCTCTACAGATTCTTTAGACCCCATGGACCATTTTTGTACCTTTGATGTTTTCAAGATCATCCCAAAAAACATGAAATAATTTCCATACATGACTTTTAATCCCTTTCTCGCGTATATACGTGGATTTGACCTTTAAACCTGCGTACATCAGGATGTGTGCAAAAGGACACATGATTTTGGATTTTTCCTTGATGTGGATCCGAAACACTTGTCTCTTGGCCTTCCATATGCCTTGTGATCACTCGGATTCAACCTTCCATTACCCCATTGAAGAGCTATATAAGGAACCCTTTGGATACATTGAAGGGGGAGGAATTGAAGAGCAAGAAAACTATAGTCCATTGTTATCAAAGCTTATACTTGAGTTTGCATCTCTTTGTCCCTTGGAACACTTTGTGTTCTTCCCAAGATTTCCTTTTTCTTGTGATCTTGCTATCGAGAGATGGAGGATTGAAGTGGTGGAGGCCCAAGTGGGGGACTCAGATTCTCCAATTCACAGATGTGCCGACAAAGGTTGTCACTATTGTAATCTCTATTTTATATCAATAGAAAGATCTTTTCCTATCCAATAATGTGTATTTAAATGAGTATTTGATCCATGGATGCTTTAAATGATTATATGTTATTGATTATATATTCTAGAGTAGGTCTAACATAATTATAAATAGCATGCTTGTCTTGTTTGCTGAATGTTGAGGAAGCAAATTGCTAATACAAGCGAGAGTGGAAAAGCTCAACGGGGATCTACATCAACCATCCGGAATAAGGTACGAATCGAGATCCTTTAGTGTTAGATGTTTGGTTTCTCTTGCATATAGGGAAGGATTGGTTTCTGGAGTTAATCTGTCGATTGTAGTACCCCAAGCCATAGGAATTTCTCTCTGTAACATATTAGTAATCACATTCTTATTTATTGTAAAACATGGAAGGAACACTTGCATCATCTAGAAGTGGTATTTAAAATTTTGTATGATCAATATTTGTTTTCTAAGATTTCAAAATGTGAGTTTGGTTTGACATAATTTTGTATCTTGGACACATAATTGGTTAAGATGGTGTTAAGGTGGACTTGGAAAAAATAAAATCCATTATAGAATGTTCTCATCCCAAAAATCTCACTAAATTGAGAGGATTCATTGGGATTTGTACTTACTATAGAAAATTCATGAGGAGGTTATCCCAACTCACTTCACCTATCATTGATTTTACAAATAAGGATGCTTTCCAATGGCATGAAGAGTATGAAAAGGATTTCCAGAGAATGAAACAGGTAATGAGCAATTGTCCTATTCTTCCATTTCCCGATTTTCTAAGCCATTTGTCTTGGAGTCTGATGCATCAGGGGAGGGAATTGGAGCAGTCCTAAAGAATGGAAACACCCAATAGATTTAGAGAGTAGGAAGCTAAAATCACATGATAATATTTACTCTATTTATTACAAAGAAATGTTATCCATCATGCATTCTTTGATAAATTTTAGGCAATACTTGGTGGGAAACAAGTTTGTGGTCAAGACTAGCCATAACACCTTAAGGTACTTCCTCACTGAAAAGGATCTAAACGAAAGGAATAAAAAGTGGGCGAGTAATATTAAATCATTTGATATTGATATTGAATATGTGAAGGGAAAGAATAATGTTGTAGCAGATTCCTTAACTAGAAGACCTTCTATTTTTCTAATGGATATTGTAGAAGATTGGGAAGCTATATAGGAAGTAGATTATGCCAAGGATATGTTTTCTTGTGAATTTTTTTATGGGAATAACCATGATGATAGGTATTAGGTGTTGGAAGGAATCATATACTACAAAGATAGAATCTATTTGGTCCTTGGTTCAGGTTTAAAGGATAAAGTCTTGAAGAAAGCTCATGATTCTCCTCTAGCAAGCCACCCCAGTTTCTTCAAACCATATAGAATGTTGAGAGAAAGATTCTCTTGGAAAGGGTTGAAGAATGATGTTCTGAAATATGTTAATGAATTCCTAACATGTTAGAAAAACAAAGTGGATCACAATCATCCAGTTGGTCTCTTACATCCCTTGCATATACCAGAACAAAAATGGGAGAACATTTCCATGGATTTCATCATTGGTTTACCCAAAGTACTTGGTAACGATTGCATATTTCTATTGGTGGATATATTCACTAATTTTTCTCATTTATTTTCTATTACTACAACTTTCACTACTACACAAGTGGATGAGTTATTCTTTAGATAAGTTTTCATATTGCATGGGCTTCCCAAGAGTATTGTCAGTGATAGAGATAACACATTTTTTAGTGCATTTTTGCAAGAACTCTTCAAAATGGTGGGGAAAAATTTGACTCCTAGAACAAGCTATCATCCAAAAAATAAATACCAAACAGAGAGGGTGAATTAATGGTTGGAGGGATACTTGAGGAACTATGTTAGTGGGAAGCAAAATACATGGATCAAATGGCTGCATTTGGGTGAGTTTTACTATAATACTACTTTTCATACATCCATTGGCATGTCTCCTTTCAAAGCACTTTATGGTTATGATGCATCCACTTTTATTGACCACATATTTGGTGATAGTAGAACCCCAAAATATAACAATTATATTGAACAAAGTCAAGAGATTTTGAAGGTTTTGAAAGATAAACATAGAGTGGAGAGACACTTCCAAGTGAATGACTTGGTTTATTTGAGGTTTCATCCCTACAAACAAACTACCATAAAAGATAAAGGTTCATGAAATCTTAAGCCAAGGTTTTATGGTCCCTACAAAGTGGTTTGAAAAG
Organism: Pseudotsuga menziesii; assembly: GCA_001517045.1. Classification (NCBI taxonomy): domain Eukaryota; kingdom Viridiplantae; phylum Streptophyta; class Pinopsida; order Pinales; family Pinaceae; genus Pseudotsuga; species Pseudotsuga menziesii. Next base: position 431,030 of record LPNX010788915.1, on the reverse strand, counting down.
TTGGAGAAGTGGAATATGAATTGGAAATTTCAGCAGGAAGTAAAATCCATAATGTATTTTAGGTTTCATGTCTAAAGAAGGTGATAGGGATGCATAATTCAGATTAAGAAACATTACCTCCCTTGGATGATGAAGGACAACTTACTCTCATTCTAGAAATAATATTGAAGACAATAGAAAGGAAGTTAATAAGCATAACTATAAGGGGATACTTGGTACAATGGAAGGATTTTCCTAGTGAAGAATTAATTTGGGAAGATGAACAAATTTTGCAGCATCCAAACTTGGAATTGCTCGAGGAAAAGAAATCTTGGGTGGAGAGGATTATCATGTCCACATCCAAATAAGACTACTAGAAAATAATGTTTCACCAAGCTACTAGTTTTTAGATTTTTAACATTAAGCTAGCATTATATTAGGATCTTTAACTGAGAGAATAACAAGCACAACAATCAAACACAAGAGACAATGAACACAGTATTTTTCCTCGGGGAAACCATAAATGGAGAAAACCCCGCAACTTCCTCAGACATAGAATCAACACCAAAATTAAAACCCCAAAACAGTAAGATGATCTCCCAACAGCAGTAGCCTCTTTCTTTCTAGCCCCAACAACTTCTTCTCCCTCAGCTATGCGCTACAACTGAGTGTGAGTGAGTGTGTGATAAATGGAGAGGCTCACTCTCTACTTATACTAATTCCTGACTTGACAATGACTCACTAGGTCTGACTTCTCTAGGAGAGTCTAATAACCCTAGTTCCCTAGAACTGCGTGCACTTTAACCCTTGATCAATAGGAGGGTTACCCACAATGACTTGCAATGACTTGTTTACATTATAGAACCTCCCGATAGGAACATCGGTGCATGACATGACTCAAATACATTACAGACACATCCCGGAATAAAAATTGAGGTACAATACATAAGATATAAAGATGAATACATTCCAAAGTTACAAATACATTAACACTCCCTCTTAACTAGGAAGGTATTCTCTCGACACAATTTATCAGCACAAGTCTTCTTCTTTGTATCATCTGGATCATCTTCGATTCCTCATCATTTTCAAGTCATATTCATATTCAAGTCATCTTCATCTTCAAGTTATCTTCATCTTCAAGTCATCTTCATCTTCGGATATGGATCATCACTCGATCTGGATCATCACTGGAACATCATCACTGGATCTAGATCATCAATGGATCCGGATCATCACTGGATCTGGATCATCACTAGAACATCATCACTAGATCTAGATCATCACTTGATCTGGATCATCATCACGGGTGCTATCTCATGATTCTTCTCGTCACAGGAAGTTCTACAGAGTCAGCCCTTTTTCATGTTGGTTGTAGGCCTATCCTCCATGTAGGTCTTCTTCAATGCTTATATCTGACCCTAAGTTAGAATGGCTCACCCAGCACTTACATATGACCATGAGAGGAACACATCCAACTCCATGTCAGAAAGGCATGCCCAGCACCTACATCTGACCATGCAGAAGCACATCCCACAACCCTATTAGAAAGGCCCAACAATTACATTCACCAGCATGATAGGACACACCTACTATCATCTGTGAAAAGGAACAACACTCACATCCACCAGCATGATAGGACACACCTACTAGCATCTGTGGAAAGGCTCAACACTTACATCCACCAGCATGGTAGGACACACCTACTACCATCTGTGGAAAGGCACAGCAGTTACAATCACCAGCATGGTAGGACACACCTACTACCATCTATGAAAAAGGCAGATCACCTACATATGACCATGGAAGGAACTTAATCCTCTCACCATGTTAGAATGGCTCTCAGTCCCAGACTAAGGGTTTTGGTAACTGACCAAGTGCCTCCATTCAGAGAATGGAAACAACCCTTATATCTGATCAAGTGGGAATACATCCCTTAATCACATCAGAATGGCCATGCACTCATATATGATCATGTGAGAACACATCCCACAGTCATATCAAAATGGCCCTCAGTCCCAGACTGAGCTTTCCTGGTAACTGACCAAGTGCCTCCATTCTCCCAGAGAATGGAAACAATCCTTATATCTGATCAAGTGGGAACACATCCCTCAATCACATCAGAATGGCCATGCACTCATATTTGATCATGTGAGAAACCATCCCACAGTCATATCAGAATGGCCCTCAGTTCCAGACTAAGCTTTCCTGGTAATTGACCAGGTGCCTCCATTCCAAGAATGGAATTTAGCACTCATATCTGATCATGTAGGAACTGATCCTACAGTCACATCAAAACTGATTAGCACTCACATTTGACATGGAAGGAACCAATCCTCTCACCATCTAAGAATGGCTCACAGAATCATCACTTCCCTTTGGAGGGAACCTTGATCTAGATAACACCAAGCTTCTCCTTGAAGTATTTAAACTTCACTCTAGCCAATGGCTTTGTCAATACATCATCTATCTATTTGTCCATCGCAACATACTGGAGCTTCATTGCTCCTCTCTACACCATATCCCTGATATAGTGATATTTGATCTTGATATGCTTTGAATTGTCATGGAACACTGGATTCTTCGACAACTTCACACAACTCTAGTTGTCGCAATGTATACAAGTAGCATCCAACTGGAGATCAAATAAATCAGACAGTAGCTTCCTCAGCCATACTACTTCACAACTAGCTGAATAAGCTGCAATATACTTTACTTCAGTTGTACTCAGTGCCACACAGGACTGCTTCCTACTAAACCAAAATATCACACCTGATCCCATACTGAAGCAACACCCTGAAGTGCTCTTCCTATCGATGGCACTCCCTGCCCAATCTGAATCAACATAACCAACCCTCTAGGTTAATATTCTAACTTGCCTCATACTTGAGCCCATAATCAACTATACCCCTTAGGTACCTTAGAATATGCTTTGCAGCAATCAAGTGAACATGTCTCGGATTTGTCAGGAACTGGCTCAAGGTGTCCACAGCAAAGAAAATATCCGGTCTCGTGTTCATCAGGTACATCAAGGACCCAATCATCTGACGATACATCATAGCATCAACCACTTCTAATGAAGCATCACTCAATAGATTTAGGTTTGATTCCATAGGTGTGGTCATGGCCTTGCATTCCATCATCCCAAACCTCTTCAGGATCTCTACTGCATACTTCCCTTGTCCAAGGGAGATTCCATCTGCATTCTGCCACACCTCCATTCCTAGAAAATAGTGCATCATACCCAAGTCCTTGATTTCGAACTCGGCAGCAAGCTTCCTCTTCATATCAGTAATCAACCCATCCACACCTGTTACAAACAGATCATCTACATACAGTAGGAGTATCAATGGGTTACCATCTTCAACCTTGTAGTAAAGGTTGGAATTTGCTTTACTTTTGGTAAAGCCCAAACTGGATAGAAAGCTGTCAATTCTATCATACCATGTCCTGGGTGCCTGTTTCAAACCGTACATGGCTTTATTCAATCTACACACATGAGACTCCCTATCATGTGTCTCAAAACTGAGTGGCTGCTCTACATACACTTCCTCTTCCACTACACCATTCAAGAAAGCAGTCTTGACATACATTTGGTGTATCTTCCATTTCATCACTGCAACTAGAGCAAGTACTGATCTGATGGAAGTGTATCTGGCTACAGGTGCAAAATTTTCTTCATAATCTATTCCTTCTTTCTATGAGAAGCCACAAGCCACCAATCTTGCTTTATATTTCTCTATGCTGCCATCTGCAGCATGCTTGATCTTGTAGATCCATTTGGAAGTTACAACAGACTTCCCTTCTGGTCTTGGGACAACATCCCAAACATCATTCTTCATTATTGATTGATACTCTTCGATCATAGCATCCTTCCATTCTTTCCTTTCTGCCGCTTTTTCATATTTGGAAGGTTCTTTATCGATGAAATCACATAATAAAGCTACATACCCGGAGTAGGACCTGGTCCTCTTTCTTTCTCTATGATTCTCTTCTGGAGACCCATATCTTTCTGCACCTTGGATAGCTTCTCATACCCAAGCAGGTTTCCTCTTATGAGTATTCTTCTCTTGAGGTGGATCTATAGGTTCTTGAGGTTCTTCAAATTCTTGATCTTCTTCTTGAATTTCTTTGTTCATGGTTGTGTCATGAATTTTGGGTTCTTCTGTTTCTTCAGGTTCTTCAGCAGGTCTCTTTCTGGATCTGTTGTAGGATGATTCTTCATCAAATGTTACATCCTTACTGATGTTGATCTTCTTGAATCTTGGGAAGTATATTCTATAAGCCTTCAAGCTTTCAGAGTATCCCACAAATATACCCTTCTTTCCTAAAGGATCTAATTTTGTCCTCTTTTCTTTTGGAATGTGTATGTACACTAGACAGCTAAATATTCTGAGATGGCTGACTTCTGGTTTCATGCTAGAAAAGACTTCTTGAGGTGTCTTGTTCTCGATTACTCTATGTGGAGTACGGTTCTGTACATACACCGCTGTTCTGGTAGCTTCTGCCCATAGATGCATGGGAATATCTTGATCATGAAGCATTTCTCTTGCGGCTTCCATGATCGTTCTATTATTCCTTTCTACAACCCCATTCTGTTGTGGATAACTCCCTCTTAATCCCTGAGTCTTTGCATAACTCTTTGAATTCATCTGATGTGAATTCTTTGCCATTATCTGATCGAAAGTTCTTGATCTTCTTTTCATTGTGGTTCTCAATCAAGGATTTGAATTCCTTGAATTTGCTGAAAACTTCATCTTTGTTCTTCATGAAGTATATCCATTTCTTCCTAGAAAAATCATCAATAAAAGAAACATAGTATACATACCCGCTTAATGAACTTGATGACATTGGACCGCATACATCAAAGTGGATGATTTCCAAGATTCCTTTTGCCTTGATCTCGCTACTTGGAAATGTCATCTTTGTGTTCTTTCCTTTCACACATCCTTTGCAGACTCCATCATGTTTTTCTTGAATTTCTAGAAGACTTTCAACACCTTTTCTTGCAAGCGGTAGTGCTTTGTAATGCACATGTGCAAGCCTTCTATGCCAGAGTTCATTTGGCTCTACTGTGTCATGGACAAAGGCTTGTTCTAGATGGCCCTGCAATTTGTATAGACCTCCCTCTTGCTCCCCAATCACTACTGCCTCATTAATAGTCTTTCCCTTTGGCCACATGATAACTTGGACATCTATAAATGCAACCCTCATGCCTTTTTCATCTAATGCAGATATGGAGAGGAGGTTCTTCTTTAGTCCTGGTACAAACAATACTTCCTTCATTTTCATAGACTTTCCAGAGTCTAGCTTGTAGGAGGATTAACTGCTACCTTTTATTGGATACTAGTAGTCATCTGCAAGTTTCACTTGTGTGGTGATTCATGTTCTGATAGTTTCACAAAGGATTCTTTGAATCTTGTCATATGTTTGGAAGCCCCACTGTGTATAATCCAATCATTGCTTCCATGTGTAATGTTTCCCATGAGAGTGGAAATCAAAACATATTCTTCATCACTTGAGGAATCATCACTTTCATGTCTGATTCTCTTTGTGGAATGTTCATCATCCTCTGCAGCAAGAGCATGATGTCTTCTCTTGTTTCCCTTCTTCTTGTGAGAGACATTTTTTTTTCTAGGACATTCTCTACCATAGTGTCCTTTCTCGTGACATGTATAACATCTGATTTTAGACAAATCTTTTCTATTGTTATCTTTGTGAGAGTGCTTACCTCTGAGGTGATGAGAACTTCTTCTGGATTTCTTGGAGTGTACCGTGAGAGCTTGATCTTCACTTCCCATATTTTCTTCTCGAGCTACTATTCGAGCTTCTTCTTGAGAGCATTCTTCACATAGTCTGCTGAGCTTAACTAACTTCTTTCTGGCACAGAGTGCTTGAATAAAGGAGTCCCATGATCTAGGGAGACCATTCAAGGTGGTCATTATAATCTCTGCATTCTCCACTTCTTCATCTATTGCTTCCAGCTATTCCTTGATCTAAGAGACCCTTGTAAAGTAAGACTAGATGGTCTCTGCATTTTGGATCTTTACATTCTTCAGTTGGTTTCTCAGATTCATCTTCTGGTTTATGTTCTTCCCTTCAAACAGTTTGGTTAGGGCATGAAACATAGATTTATGTGTCTTTAGGGAGGACACATGTGGTATGAGGTGATCCTTGATTGAATCAACAATAATCCTCTTATCCATAACCAACTTCTTCTTGTGTAAGGCATTAGCCTCATCTCCCTTTGGAACTGGAACCTCCTCATTTATATAGGAGTCCAACTCATTTTATTCTAGGACTAGGGAGATCCTATACTTCTAGGCTCGGAAATTATCAACTCCCTCAAGCTTTTCATCAAGTTTGGTATGATGAGACATCTTAACTAAGAACCTCAAATGGAAATACAAAATATTTAGATCTTACCAATTCAAGATGTTGGATCTGGATTTGGAGCTGAATTTCTACAGTGCTGGTTCAGGAACAGATTAAGGTTTGACTTTTCTGGAGTTCTGTCCAACCAAATGCTTTGATCTTGATCTCTAAAATTTGATTTTGAGGAGGAGATAAATCCAGGTCTGGTCTGACTCAAAAATTCCACTTCTGTGGAAAGCCCTAATTTCCGGCAGTAGTGTCGAGTCAAAAACTAAAAATGATTAGAATCAGATTTTTCTTTGACAGAAAGATGTGGCCTAGGGGGGAGTGTCATCCCAACCTTCTTTTTCTAAAAATCTATGGAGAGAGATCCAAAAAGTAGGAATCCCTAGTTCCCACAACTGCATAATGTCTTCTTCTCAGGTTAGCTCTGATACCATGTTATATTTTTAACATTAAGCTAGCATTATATTATGATCTTTAACTGAGAGAATAAAAAGCACAACAATCAAACACAAGAGACAATGAACACATTATTTTTCCTCGAGGAAACCATAAATGGAGAAAACCCCACAAATTCCTCAGAGATAGAATCAACACCAAAATTAAAACCCCAAAATAGTAAGATGATCTCCCGACAGCAGTAGCCTCTTTCTTTCTAGCCCCAGCAACTTCTTCTCCCTCAACTATGTGCTACAACTAAGTGTGAGTGAGTGTGTAATAAATAGAGAGGATCACTCTCTATTTATAGTAATTCCTAACTTGACAATGACTCACTAGGGTCGACTTCTCTAGGAGAGTCTAATAAACTTAGTGCCCTGGAACTACGGGGAATTTAACCCTTGATCAATAGGAGGGTTACCCACAATGACTTGAAATGACTTGTTTACATTATAAAACCTCCCAATAGGAACATCAAAGCATGACATGACTCAAATAAATTATAGACACATCCTGAAATAAACATCAAGGTACAATACATAAGACATACGAATGGATACATTCCGAAGTTACAAATACATTAATAGTCCCTCTTAACTAGGAAGGTATTTTCTTGACACAATTTATCAGCACAAGTCTTCTTCTCTGTATCATCTAGATCACCATCGAGTCCTCCTCATCTTCAATTCATATTCATCTTCAAGTCATCTTGATCTTCAAGTTATCTTCATCTTCAATTCATCTTCATCTTCGGATCTAGATCATCACTTGATCTGGATCATCACTAGAAAATCATCACTGGATCTGGATCATCACTGGAACATCATCACTGCTGGATCATCATTACAGGTGTTATCTCATGATTCTTCTCGTCACAAGAACTTCTACAAAAATAGCCTTTTGTCCCATTTCTCCCTTAGTTCCTTAATAGCCTTTTTATGCTCATTCAGAGAAATCATTCCTTTATCATGTTGACTCACCTTATACTTCCATTTACTCACCTTGAGCTTCAATAATGACATTTCTTTTTCCATTTCTTGCTTGACTTCATCTATGACTGGTTTTGATGAAACTGCAACTTGCTTTTGTACTGTTGGCTCTTGTGTTTCAACAGTTTCTGTCTGCATTGCTACCTCTCAAGTTTCAGTAGCTATTGTTGCTTCAGTTTGAATGGTTGCTTCATATGTCTCAGTAGATTCAGTTTTAATTGTATCCTTGAAAATGTTTTTTAGGAATGTTGGTTCTTGTGTCGCATCGTTTAACTCATGTATTTCTTCTTCAGCAGCTTCATTCTGAGTTGTAGCTTCAGCAACATATTTTGAGGATGCTGGTTCTTGTGTTTCAGAAACCTGCTCTATTTCCATCCTTTCAGGATGTTGGTGTTTCTCCTAGACTATATCAGTGTCACTTGATTGTTGTGCTTGATTCGAAAATATATTAGTGTCCATTGAACTGCTTCCTAAGGGAAGCAATTCAGTAATCCCTGAATGTTGAGGCTGTAATGCCTCATCTTCTCATAATTCCTAATCAGGAATCACATCCACTTCCAGCCTCATTTATCTTATTGATTCTACATTTGGTGTCCCATCTCTCCCTCAGCTAGAATGTGTCGATTTACAAGATGCTATTTCTATCTTCGCAACCTTGTATCCAGACAATTTGGACAAATCCCCACATTTAGGACATAAAAGTTCCTCATTCTCTAGAATGGAATGTGGGTTTATCAATTGGTTATCAAATTCTTCTAACATTTCTAAGCATCATGTAACATGCTTTTTCTCAGCATCTTTCCATCTCTGTAACTCCTATTTAAGTGCCTGCACATCTTCTTTCAACAACTCATTTTAATACAACAGATTCTCCAACTAGGGTTGGCCTTCAGTAGGTTCTTGTGGATCGGTGGCTTCCATAGGTCTATTTCCCTCTGGTTCTTATATTGTAGGGCACGAACTAGGTATTAAAATAGGGATTTCAATATTTGCTTCCTTTGCTTCCCAAGAAGCTCTAGTCCTTATTCTTTTTATAAGACCAGATGGTTGTCCATTGATCATTGATCTTTTCTTCTTTCTATGTGGCATAAGAAGGGTAGAGGCTTATCTTGTTTCTACTAGGGTTTCTTCTTCCTCAATTGTAGTTCCTATTATCTCAAAGGAAGATTCAATATCAATGACTTGAGGGTTTACCTCTCAAAAAATCCCATGTGTCTGCAACTTCATCCTCTTCTACTGCTGCATTCGTATCTCCAGCTTTCGATGTCGTTGCTTCTATAGTTGTTCCAACTTTTGTTTATGTCGTTGCTACTGCAACTGCTAATGGAACAACTTATTCTATTATCACCATTTCTCCAACAATTTCCTCTATAGGATTTGTTGTTGTTGTTGCAACTGCTAATGGCATAGCCTCCTCTATAACCATCATTGCTCCAATCATTTCCTCTATGGGGTTTATTGTTGTTGTTCCAGCTCCCCCTAAATCTTCTTCATGATCATCTCCACCTTCTTCCAACTCTTCACCCCTCCCCCCAGCTGAACCAGAGGATCTATGTTTGACCTCCCTTTCTCCAATATGTCCTACTGAAGGTGCCCAATGCACCCCATATCCAACAAGAAATTGTTCCCATGTTAGGTTATGTCGTGCCAAAGATCTTTGCACCAGCAGTTTAATTAACCCATTGTTTGTGACAAAAGAAAGTGGGTGCCTAGATTCCTTAACATAGTGTGCCATATTTTGCAGAGTGCGTAAAAGATAAAATGGCATGCTTAACAGTCTTCCATGGTGTAAATGGAAAAGTACGACAAAATCATAAATATAGACAACCCTATATCTTCCTTCGCATGTAATGTACATTTTTAGGAAGATAGTGACCTAGTCCCAGGGTCTTGGTAATGTCTCAAGTGCTATTCCTCTGGACCTTGGCTGCACCTACTCCCATGTTGCTAGAAAATATTCAAATGTCGTCGAATTATGTCTTTCTCTAGGAAAACCATCGATTCCCAATACTGGGTAGTCTTATGACTTCTGCTAAATCTCATTCTGATACATCTATTCTGAATCCGCTGATTTCTTAATGTTCTATGGTCAAGTTCATAGTGAACAGGAATGTCATTTCTTCATGAAAACCATTCAGTCTTTGGAAATATTCAATCCATCCAGCTTCTTGAAATATGGGAAAGATTTCCATGTTTCCACGTAAGGCGTCTAAATTGTTGGTTTCATATCTAACTGGAGGACCCATACCGTTTTCCTTAGCTTGATGTGATGGCGAATGTAGCAATTTGTAGTATCAATCGTTAGAGTTGCAGCAATTGAACATACTAATTGGATAGCAAAGGTTTGTATTGATATTTTGAAAAGTTGGCGAAGTTAAGAAAAGGTTTCTTAATGGATTATCGTACAGGTTTGAATAGGACGATGGTCGTTAACAAGTGCAGGTGGGATATTTGAAGTGAATTGATTGGTTACAGGAGACTGAAAGGGATTAAAAAGGTAGAATATAATCATTACAATGGTAGAAAAATGGTGGAGTTACAATGAAAAAATGGCCAAATTAGAAAAAAAAATATTGGAGTTGCAGCGCAAAATTGGCCAATTTTAATGGAAAGAGTAGTGGAGTTGCAATGGAAAATGGTCAATTTTAGTAGAAAAAGTAACGGATTTGCAGTAGAAAATGGCCAATTTTTGTGGAAAAAGTATCGGAGTTGCAGCAAAAAATGGCCAAATTTGGTAAAAAAAATAGCGAAGTTGCAATGAAAAATGGCTAAATTTGGTGAAAAAAATAGTGGAGTTGTAGCAAAAAAAATGGCCAAATATAGTGAAAAAATAGTGAAGTTGCAGCAAAAAATGGGAAAAATAGTGGAGTTGCATCGGAACTACAGAAGATAAAGAATAAGCAGTTAATGGAGTCTCTGCCAAATAATTTTTAACATAACTTTATAAAAGCATGGGAAATGACAAATTTTCCCACAGAGGTCTGTAATCGCTTATCCCATTCTGACTGTTTCTTCTACGTGAACCTTTGTGCGAATTTATGTTCACAGTTCTGAAAAAAAACAACACACCAATATTAGCTTAAAAAAACAAAAGGGAATGAAACAATTTATTTATATACAATTTCTGTGTGGAATTTGTAGAAGATTTTAAAAATTTTCAGAAACAGGGGAAAAAACCTACTCCTGCTCTAATTGAAACTTCGGATCAGTTGCAACCTGAGATATAAATGCATCCTCCAAGATAGGTTTATTATAAATTCGTAATCGATGACCATTTGCAAACAGAGGTGTCTAATTTTCATCAATAGTGGTCAAACGAACGGTTCCATTGTCAAATACCTTATCTATTATGTAGATTCCCAGCCATCTTGTGCATAACTTGCCTTTAAAATCCCTTTTGAACCATGAATCATATAGCAAAGCCCAATATCCTTCATAAAATACCTTCTTCTTTATAAATCTATGATGCCATTTGGAGCGTTGTTGTTGAATTAATGTTGTGTGATGTACAACAATGATGCGCTTCTCATTTAGTTCATTCAGTTGATTCAAACGGTTCTTAAGAGCCTCCATTAAGTCCATGTTTTCCTCTATAGTTGTTCTCAAGTTTTTTATTTCAAACTCAATAGGGAAACCATCATTATTTCTATACACCAATTCATATGGGGAGAATCCTGTAGTATTGCGCCATGTAGTACGATATGCCCATAATTCTTCTGGAAGCCTTTCAATCTAATCCCTACGGTGACTCTTCTATGTTTTTTAAGAATTGACTTGATTACCTTGTTCATGCTTTCCACATGGTCATTAGATTGTGGATGATATGTGGAGGTTACTCGATGTTGAATATGGTACTTCTAAAATAATGCCTCCAGTTTACAGGACACAAACTACGGTTCCCCATCAGTTATGATCTCTCTGGGTACTCCAAAGTGGGTGAAGATCTATGCATATAAAATATATATTACAGCTTGATCATTGGCTTTTACCAAATCCACAGCTTCCACCCACTTAGTCATATAATCAGTACAAACCAAGATATAAACCTTCAGTCTTGATGGAGGGTTGATAGGCCCTACAAAGTCTAGAGCCCATCTATCAAAGGGTTCAACCACTAACTACAGATGAAGTGGCATTTCATCCAATTTTTTTGGTTGGCCCATTCTCTGCAGTTGTCACAGGCTTCAACATACTTCTTCACATCCTAAAACATAGTTGGTAAAAAATGACCCATCCTTAATGCTTTATGGTCAGTTCTTTTATCAGAAAAATTCCCCCCAAAGGGCTCATCATGACAGAATGATGTGGATCTCATCCTCCCTCACACAATGCTTGATTTCCAAATCAGGCCCTATGTAGAAGAGGTGGCCTCCAATTCAACAGTATCTTGTACTATGTTCTATGATCCTTCTCTTCTCTCATTTGGATAAGTGCGTTGGAAGTATATCTGCAGCCAAGTAATTAACAATGTCAGCGTACCATGGTGAATAAGTTGAGATTGCGAGAAAATGTTCATCTAAAAAGGATTCTTCGATTGGTGAATCATCATCATTATTAGTTAGTCGGGAAAGGAAATATGCAACCACATTCGTCTTCCCTGGTCTGTAAACAATGGTTATATCAAATTCCCGAAGTAACAGCAACCACCTAGTCACTCTAGCATTAGTAATGGGTTTATTCATTAAATATCTAATAGTTGAGTAGTCAGTATGTACAAAAGTAGAATATCCAGTAATATAATGTCTAAATTTATTAATGGCATAAACAATGGAAAGGAACTCTTTTTCTGTTACCGTATAGTTCAGTTAAGCAAGAACCATATTCTTACTAACATAGTAGATAACATACGGGTTGTGACCTTCCTGTTGTCCCATGGCTGCCCCAATGGTGGTTGTTAACCCAAAAAATTACCCGATTAAGCTCTACATGACATACACCACAAAGACATCCATGAAATTTCCCTCATTTGACACCCACACCAATGCAAAGGCTTAAAAAACACAAAAAGGGCCAAAATAGCTCTCATAGGGGCTAAAACCTCCAAAAGGGGGCTAAAACCCCTCAAAGGAGCTTAAAACCCCCAAAGGAGCTAAGAAATGGGAGAAAGGGGCTTAAAGCCCAAAAAGGGTCTAAAGCCTTGACCAAAGGCTTAAAACCCTAAAACCCAAGAAAAAAGCTATAAATACAAGGGTGGGGGTCACTTTCAAAATACTCATTTCCTCCCTACCGTTACTCTGCCCGTATGAGTGCCTTGAGGAGCTAACTCTCTCAATCCATTCATCCCTCTCTCTCATTTTCTCCATTAGCCACTTCCCTTGTGTGTTGAGCTTAGCTCCACACCATTCAAACCAGTAAGGAGAGGTTGCTCCTTGAGCTAGGGCATGGTGGCCCATTTTCCATTAAAAGCTTAGGTATAATGAGATGCATGTTTAGTTTGTTTTTATTTGAAGGATAGATGTATGTGTAGTTTATTTCTAACAGTAGATTGGAGGTTCTCCATTGATTACTTGTTGCAGGTTTATTTCCCTAACAGTTTCAACTTGCAGGAAAAAAAATAAAAATAAAAATAAAATAATTTTTTTTTCTTCGCTACATTAGGCTACTTGTTTGATTAACTATTTAAATTTCTATCTTCTTACTATGTTGTTAATTCCATACCAATTTAGCTTCAGTCTTTCATAGTTAAATACATTAAGAATTAACCTCCTTGTTCAGCCCTTCCTCCTCTACTCTGTCATCACCCTCTGGGGTATTCTGAGATAAGACAGATGGTTGAGCAAGTATAGTGATAGGCACTTATCACTGGCATTGCTCCATAACCACTAAAAATGGGTGACTTGGAAGGTAGAAAGGGTGGAGACCATTAGGGGTTTCATGGTGTTCGTGTCCTCCCTGTTGACCAACCTTGCACTTGGAGAGTGACCTGAGGATCTGCGGGTGGGCTAGTCCCACTGTGTTGAGAGCCTAGCACTCTTTCTTGGTATAGGAGGAATCCAAGGATAGGGTAGTCACCTAGAAAATTTACAGTGGTTCAAATTTTAATAGTTACACTTTCTGAGATCTCTTTAGTTTCAGTTCTGTTCACAGGTTTCCCATTATTCAACCTACACAAGGAACCAGAAATGTCTACTAAACTATATTAATACACCAAATGACTATAGATTCACATGTCTGAAACAAATTTATAGAAAATAATTTAAAACAGGACTCACTCATAAGGTTGCACACAACCACACCACTTAATCAACCAAACTTAGTTCATGATGTTGAGCCAACCATTAAAATCAATCAATTTACATTAATTCAAAACTCTGTAGTTTGAGGACATAAGTCCTTGAATGCCTTAACCGTGGGAAGTACTTGGGCTCAGCCCTAAAACTCATTGTGAGGAGTACCATGGGAACCCCAAAGTAGCTGGCACATTGAGAGGAATCGCCAAGCGAAACGGAAAATGACCCCTACCGATTGACTAGCACTCCCGTGAGGAAAAATCCAAGCCCTGTCTCCTGGAAGTCTTGGTGGCTGAGTGACCACCTAAAATCCAATAGGAATCCACTGAAATTGGGCTCCAGATTGTCATTACCATATTACACCATTTGATCTACCAACCAGACACAATTGATCCCCCATGCTCTTCTTCACGCCTAAGAGGTGATCCACCACAGTTCGGGTCCTTGAACCAACACTATCAATACCATTCTCAACAACCCTCTACACCGTCAGAAGGACACATAGCATCTGACTTAGACTTAGACTCATATCAATCTAAGCTAGCTTTACACACTGCACCATCTAGCCCCATGGTTGGCGCAAAACCGGATCCACTTTCCGGATTGGTGATTGGTAGTGGACCCATGTCCATACCTCACACCACCATTAACACCCTTGTAGGTGGCCTTAGTACTACCATGCAGACTGTCCTAACTCAGTTTCCTCCACCTGTACCCACCAGTCAAATTGTCCCACTTATCATACCTCGGGGTAGTGGCCCTTCCACCCACTCTGTCCCACTTACCATACCTAGGGGTAGTGGCCCGTCGACAACTGTGCCACAAGTAAACCCCACCACCATTGCTGGCCCTTCCCACATCAACCTTGGTTCAAACCTCCCTTTCATGGCATGCCTCAACTTGCCTGACTTGGCCAGGTTAAAAAATGACCCTATCTGTCATGAAGCCTTTTGGCCTCCCATGCCAACCAAGCTCCCCTTAGACATCCCTAAGTTTGAAGGGGAGGCAGGGGAGTGCCCCCAAAACCATATAATGACTTTCACCTATGGTGCTCATCAAACAACATCATAGATGATTCAGTCAGACTCAGACTTTTCCAACGCACCCTCACAGGTGCTACAGCTAAGTGGTACATTGAGTTACCACAAGCCAAGTACCCAGACTTCAACTCCTTGGCCTTTATGTTCCTGCACTATTTCCAACTCCTTGTCAGATATGATGAAGGGGTGGAAATCTTGCTATCTTACCTCCAAAATACTGTGACCCACATCACTGACCACATCCATGAGTGGCGGCGATGTCGCAGCTTGTGCAAGATTAATCTTGATGACGAGATCTTCCTTGACTGGTTCTTAAAAACATTTCTTCCACCCATAGCCAAGGACATCTCCTTTGGATGTCCCCAATCAAAGGAAGAGGCCATATTGAAGGCCCAACAGTTTGACCTCATTTACGCATAGTTTGGATACCTTTACACCATCATTCCAAATGCTCCTCGTGTAGGCACCTCCTACCAGGATGCATCGGGGGCATCCCATGCTGCAGATGGCATCATAGGCTCTGTATCCCAGCAATCATAGTATCACCCAACACCACCTACGATGCCACCACAACCAAGAAACACCCGTAGTGTTTCCTACCCAAACCTATTTCCTAACTATGCAAGAATGATGCCCCACTCCGGAGCTACAACCTCCTGTGCACAATCTGTGCCACAGCAGCAGACCCATGCACCTACTTGGATGGAACATCAATATGTGGGAAAAATTCCCACGTTGTAGCAACCCCATCCCCCCAAGTCTACTATGCACCACTAGTGCAAGATGCTCCAGCCCCCGCCCCAGCTCCTCCAGTACCTTTGGGATAGGTGTTTTCACAGGAAAACCATCCCAGCCAACTAGCCCCCAATACCCAACAAGGGAAAGCCAAAAACAATTGAGCTAGGAATCAAGGCAATAACCGACCACAAGGAGGTGGTTAACAACCAAATACTCCCAACAACATTGGGGAGAACCAACCAGCTCAAAACCCCTAGCAACAAAATCCACCTAGGCACAATGCTCTATTACGCACAAATCAACCGTGCAAACTATGCGAGGTCTACGAGCACTATACACATGAATGACCCTTCATGGGTTGTGCTAAGCATGCCATTCAGAATGAGGTTCACCATGCTACCAATACGGAAGCTCAACCCAACCTGAAACCACCAAGACCTCCTCCTATGGTGCTCCATAACCCATTACCAGTCCAAGGACTGGTAACAACCGCGTCTGCTTTCCAACCCAATCCCACTACCCCAGCTGCACCTCTGACAATAGAAACAGGTGTTCACCACCTGCTGGCCTTGACAACCGAAGAGGTCAATTTACAGACTAGGAGAAACCAATATGGAACCAACACCGAACCCATTGACCCATCAGTGACATCCACATCCAAAACAACCAGTATGCCTCTTCACTTACCCCCTTTTCCCCCATGCCCCCCATACAGCGGGTTGCCAACAATGCCACAACTAGAGTTGCTATGAGCTATAGAATCGTGGATGACTTGGCCCAAACACCTACGGCCATGTCCGCTCTTGAGGTACTATTTCCCGACACAACAAAAATACTTACTAGCCGCCCTCAGTGCTGTAGACCCCTATGAATCCAAGTTAATCATGTTCAACACAGATAATAGAGAACCCCAGATGCAATCAACCATTTCCTTCCAAATCCCAGTATCCATTCAGAATTTGGTCATGCACCGGTGCATCATCAACGAGGGGGAATCCACATGTGTCATGTCAACCTTAGTCTGGCAGAAACTTAGGTCCCCAATTCTGCAACCATTCACTACTACTCTGTAGGCTTATGATGGCCACCCCACTAAATCCCAAGGTATCCTCCCGCATGTTCCCATCACATTAGCTGAGAAAATAGTATTGATTAACATAGAGGTTGTCAATGCTCAGTTAGACTATAACCTTCTCCTTGGAAGAATTTATATGTACGCCATGAGAGCCGTAGCATCAACTATTTTCCATCTCATGATGTTCCCTCACGATGAGAAAATCATGACGGTTAACCAATTAACTTATCATGATTTTTAAGGGCTAACAACACCAGCCAACATTATCCCTTCAGTCAACACCATCATCGATGACATACTCGCCTCCCAATTATTGAATGTGGGCCCTGGGTTGTTCACCGACACTACCATGGCGGCCTCCTTCCCCTTCATGTCACCACCACTGACACCAAATGAGACTGCGGATTTGTGCATTCTCTCATCCAGTACTACCACACCTAAACATCAACCACAGCCACAGCCCCAACAACAGTTGCAACATCATCCACAGTTGCAACATCATCCATAGCCACAACATCATCCACAACCACATCATTATGCACAACCTTAACCACAACCCCATCCCCACATGAAACCATTAGGGAGTTACTTGGGCTCCTCCCCAGTCCACACAATTCCCTTCCTATTTCCCCCGCCTGGCTTCATGAGTAGGCTAGTAATGGCTACCTTAAACTTAACCAACTGCACATTAGGGAATCCTATGTGGTACCTCGATCCACTAGCCCAACCTCCAATGCCACAAGTTGTGTTGACCCCCATTCAACCCATTGTAGTCGAATCTCATCCTCCACCTGACCTGCAAAAACCAACCACTGCACCCACACCCACACTGCCCCATCCAAAAAGGGCCAGGGAAAAAAATGTGAAAGCAACAACCGTAACCCCGACAAATCCTACCTTGCACCATGTGCGATGAACAGGGCCATGCAACTCAGAACTGCCCTGAGATTCCCATGATATATGCACATTTGGATGCCATGGATACAATAGAAAATATCCCCGTGGTTGAACTCCTGAGTGGGCCAATAGTGAGAAATAAGTCATTAAGAACAAACCATGCTTGTGCCCTTTGCAGATTGTATGGACATTATTCTCACCACTGCCAGGACTTGTTCAAGTTTTGAACAGCCCTAGATAACCTTTGACAACATTCCCTTGAATCTGAGATCACTCTGATCGAATAAATCCACCCCCACCTCCTTCTTCATACACCATGTCCATTTACATGGTGTCCAGTTCGACAGACCCTCTTATCTCCGTGATCACCAATAGTCCATCAGATCTGTCTCACCGTTGCTTTCGCAACAATGAGGAGATAATTGAATCCTTAACTAATCCAAAATACCCTTCGTACGACATACACCACCACTTGTTCTTCCTCCCCGAAGAATTGGTATCGCAGTTTGACCATTTTTCCGTTGAAACAAATGTTTTCATTCATGGGAAAGTCAACTATTTCAAAAATCCCATTTCGGCACCAGATGCCTATGAAGAAGGGAACATGGCCAACATCTCACCAATTATTAAAATCAACATCTCAACCAATCCTGATATGATTGAAGAAATCATGCTTGGGGCATCTTGCTCCTCGAAAGAAGTCGCTTCCTACAAAGCGTTCTTCCAATAATTCCGTGACATCTTTTCCTGGTCCTACACCGAAATGCCCAGGTTGGATCCATCCATTGTGGAACACCACATAGACACATGGCCCGATGCAGTCCCCATGCACCAAAAGCAACGACCAATCCATCCCTCCAAAGCTGTCATGATCAAAGCCAAAATTGAGAAGTTGCGCACAATCGACTTCATTGACCCAATTGCTTACACCACATGGGTTTAAAATCTTGTTCCCATGAATAAAAAACAAGGTACCATCCATGTTTGCATATATTTCCATGATCTGAATTGGGCATGTCCCAAAGACAACTTCCCAACACCCTTCATTGATCAGATCATCGATGCGTGTGCCAGACATGAGATCTTTTCCTTCATGGATGGCTTTTTTGGATACAACCAAATTCAGATCTGGAAAGAAGATCATTACAAGACTGCATTCACAACCCTGTGGGGCACATTCACGTATCGAGTAATGCCCTTTGTTCTAAAGAATATTGGAGCCACCTTCCAGCGTGCCATGACATATTGCTTCCATGATCTAATCCACATCATATTGGTCTACCTGGATGACCTTACTGCTCAATCAGGAAAATGAGCACAACATATAGAAGACTTGCGGCAAGTATTTTTGCGATGTCGCAAGTACAAAATTATCTTGAATCCCCTAAAGTGTGTCTTTTGTGTCCCAGCAAGCTGCCTGCTCGAGTTCACCGTATCCCACAAAGGGATAACGGTTGACCCTCTCAAAGTTTAGGCTATCCTTGATCTCCCTATACCACAAACTTTGCGCCAACTACAGAGCCTCCAAGGGAAGGCCAACTTCCTTTTCCACTTCATACCATAGTATGCAATGAAATCCCACGGATTCGTACGCCTGCTCCGTACCAAAATCCCCTTTGTTTGGGATCAGCAAGCACATGAATCATCTGATGCACTCAAACAAGCCCTGGATTCCACACCATTACTCTCAGAAACAAACTTCACTCGAGAGTTCATTCTTTATGTGTCAGCCTCGAAAAATGACATTGCTGGAGTCTTGGTCCAGGAAGACGATGCTTTTCAGGAGCATGTGATTTATTATGTCAACCAGAAACTGACAGATCCCCCACTACAATATTCACCCGACGAGAAACTGGCCCTCGCCGTCATTTTCTCGGCCCAAAAGCTTCGCCACTATATCATTGCAAACCATACCCGAGTAGTGGATGATTCCAACCCAATGCGGTACCTCTTAAGCCATCGCCTTCTACAAGGTCATGCGGCCTAGTGGGTAGTCGTCCTCCAAGAATTTGACTTGGAGTTTGTTTCCCCAAAAAGCACAAAGGCACTAGCGCTATCTACACTCATGACAGATCTTCCCCCATTAACCACGTCACCACCACCCAAGGATGACCTCCTCGACGATTTTCTATTCATGATATCCACAGAAAACCCATGGTATGGGGGCATCCTTCTATATTTACACACACAGAAGTTCATAGCCCACTTAAACCGCGAGGATAGGCGACACATCTGACATCAAGCCACTCACCATCTTCTGATTGGAGATATTTTATATCATTGAGGCATTGATACCATCTTATGTCATTGCCTCACCCATGAAGAGGCCAAGATAGTCCTTAACAACTATCATAGTGGAGCCTGCGGTGGCAACCTTTCAGGTTTGGCAACCTCCCAGAAGATTCTACATGCAGACTACTTTTGGCCTTCCATATTTGTTGATTGCATAGAGGTATTCAAACATTGTCGCAGCTGGCAGATCTTTTCCCCAAAGGAAAGAACCCCCCACCCCCCTCCCCCCGCACCATTACACCTCGTAGTCACAGTCGGTCCCTTCTGCAAGTGGGAAATCAACCTCATGACAATCAACCCTCCCTCGGCCAACAGTCATAAATATATTATTATGGTGGTTGATTTCTTCACTAAGTGGTTCGAGGCCATGCCCATGTTTGATTTCAAAAGTGAAACGGTGGCACATTTCTTCTTTAACCATGTCATTTCATGATTTGGTGTTCCCAAACAATTGGTCTCAGACCATGGTAAACACTTTGAAGATGTTGTTTGGATTGATCTTTCAACCATGTTGAAATTTGAACACCAGTACTCATCTTCCTACTACCCCCAGGGCAATGGCCAAGCTGAAGAAATCAAAAATATTATCAAAACAATGCTTCAAAGGATGGTAGGAAACCATAAAATCAATTGGCACCACATGTTGTTTTCCACCCTATTGGCCTATCACACATCCACAAAAACTGCAATCGGTTTCACCCCTTTCCATCTAGTACACGGTGTTGAATCAGTGCTCCCTATAGAGTGCCAAATCCCATCACTCCACCTCGCGGTAGAGCTCCTTCCTGACACTTCCCCTTTGGAAGAACAACTCCTCCAACTTAAGCAAACCGTAGAATACCGTCGGGTTTCCCTCCAAGCCATTGAAGCAGCAAAAACACGGTCAAAATCCCATTACGACTCCCATGTCCACCCTCGCACCTTTAGTGAAGGTAATATGGTTCTAGTTTATGACCAACCCAATGATAAGTTGGGAAAAGGAAATTTCTAATCAATATGGTATGGCCCATATGTCGTCCACCATTGCCTCAAAAAAGGGGCATACATTCTTGTTGACTCTGATGGACAACTCTTGGAGAACCCCTATAATGGGACCTACCTCAAGAGATTTTATGCTTAACATCACCAATGTGTCGCTTCGTTTTCCCTTTTTGTTTTGCAACGTTTTTTCCACAAATTTGGGATGTCATTCACACCACTGGTTTTAGAATTTCATCCTCTATCTTTTAATGAGACCAAAGTCTCATGTTTAATAAGTAATTTTTTGGGCCACTTCCCAAAATTTACCTCAGTTTATGAACCACATTGTGATATTAGTGTCTCTAGACCTATACTTGCATCACATCACCACCACAACTTATGCGGGATTCCATACCACCCCCTAGAAGCCACCTAAGTTTATGTGCCCTTCGCATATAACTGTCTAATCCATCCACCGCAATCTACGTGGGTCCTTGGACCACTTCCCGGAGGGTGGATCATTTCTTTCGCATGAATTTGGCATATAAGTGCCTCCAGACTGGCTCTCACATCATACATAGTCCACTCTGTTCATCACAACTCACACAAGACTCTCCTGACCTCTATCCGAGAGCCACCTCGGTCTGCGTGCCTCTGCCGCAATCTCTCCCGTGCATGCATTGGTATGTTCAAGAGACACTTGCTCCATCCATACTACATGGTTGACCTTTGGACCACTATCCATAGTCCCGAGAAGGGGGCACCTTCAGTTCCCCCTTGATCGGTTGACCATACCAGAGTTTCCGTTAATCTCTTTTTTGACTCCTAAAAGAATGAAAAGATTGCTCAGCACCATTGCTTCCTTTCCCGCTCCTTAAAGTATAGGAAAGGGCGTCTAGATCATCTCATTTATCCTTTTGTGGACTATGTAGACTACCATATGAAAATGACCACCATGGCACATTCAAGCCAAGATTGTTCCCCTCTGCATCCTTTTATGCTTTCTCAGGCAGAGGGGATGAACTTTACAAAAAAGCTCACCATGGGTTGTCATTAAGCTCTTTTCCACCCTTCTCATCAAGAAAATATTGCCAAGCAAACTTGGTCTCGTTCATTCTCATAAAATTATCTGAATGACCATCCAGTTAGTACAGGTTTAACCTTTTTCGACCTGATTGGACTACCAACGGTAAAGAATTCTCTCATCCCCTAAAGGATGGGTGAGCTCTCCTGTGCACACTTTTAACCTTTTTCGGGCACAAGAGACTATCAATGAAAAAGAGCCCCCATTGGAGTCTTCTTCATGCTTTTAGACTCTCTAAAATTGAAAGAACCATCAAACATTTACTTTCTTTGGGTTACCAAAAAATCCACGAGATCGTACCACAATGGTGTCTTCAGACACCACCCCACATATAACAGTTCAGCAGGATTCCCACTTTGGGTCGCCTTTGTTCATAGTATTCTGCGATGTTTCTTCCTTGGATCCCATCAATTCCAAAAGTGTCTACCTCCACCAAGTATTTCCCATCTACAGTTACATCCTTGATATTACAGCTATGATCCCTTTCCCATGAGTCAATTTCATTTTCTCCCTAGTTCTCCCTGTTGTCATACTCTGAACAAAGGAAGTTTTAGTCCACTACACTCCCCATGCCCCTGTTTCAATCCCCCCACCCCATTCAGTGGGTCAGCCCTTAGATTGTCTCACATCTTTCAGTTATCTCCCTCGAGCTTCTAGTCAAGGAAACACCATTGCCTTGGTCAGTTGCAAGTCTCCCTCTGTCGATGAAAACACATGTATTCCATAAGATAGACCCAAACGTGCTTGTATCCTGGTTTCATTAACCTCATTGATGAGTTCCTTGGACCACTTGAGAGGAGTCCTTAGTGCTTCTCGAGATTGTTTTTTCTCACATGCTCGACTCCAGCTACATCATCACACCGTTGAGATTCATACAGGTTATTGGTCCATACAGTATTTGTTCGAAGACCCCAGATGTAACCTAACTCTATCACATTGATGACTTTATTGAGGGACCCAAACAGGTTCATTTCCCTTGTGATTTTTGGGTTGCATTAGAGACAGTGTTCAGAATCCCTGGACTAGTGCTTCGGTGTAGATTCATGATTGATTTATCACATTGTACCACATAGACTCTGACTCTCCCTCAGTGAGTCCCTACATCCATGTACCATTCCAGATCCAGCAGACCATCAGTCATGAAGATATAGCATTCCATGAGAATGCCATGGGTCCAATGTACCAGTTCTTCATATCAGTATTGTATTCAGCCTCTTATTGAGGCAACCACTATGTAACATCAATTGTACATGATCGGCTCTTGCATTTTAGAGCTTAGATCACCTTATTATTTTGGCATTGTTATGAGTATGGGGATTCCCGCCTCGTCCATATACATGTCACACATTATTTGTATCTCACCCATTGATGGGAACCACATTAATACAAAAACCAAAAGCCACCATGCCCTAGCCTAGGAAGCACAACCTCTCCCCAGATAATCCTATGATGTCCATCAGCCATATGATGAGCTCCTACCCTCACACATCAGGGGGCAATCTGTTAACCAAAAAAATTACCCGATTAAGCTCTACATGACCTACACCATAAATACATCCATGACATTTCCCTCATTTGACCCCCACACCCTTGCAAAGGCTCAAAAAACACAAAAAGGGCTTAAAAACCTCTAAAAAGAGCCAAAATAGCTCTCATAGGGGATAAAACCCCTCAAATGAGATTAAAACCCCCAAAGGAGCTAAGAAATGGGAGAAAGGGGCTTAAAGCCCAAAAAATGGGCTAAAGCCTTGAACAAAGGCTTAAAACCCTAAAACCCAAGAAAAAAGCTATAAATACAAGGGTGGGGGTCACTCTCAAAATACCCATTCCCTTCCTATCGTTACTCTGCCCATATGAGTGCCTTGTGGATCCAACTCTCTCAAGCCATTCATCCCTCTCTCTCTTTTTCTCCATTAGCCACTTCCCTTGTGTGTTGAGCTTAGCTCCACACCATTCAAACTAGTAACGAGAGGCTGCTTCTTAAGCTAGGACATGGTGGCCCATTTTCCATTAAAAGCTTAGGTATAATGAGATGCATGTTTTGTTTGTTTTTATTTGCAGCTTAGATGTATGTGTAGTTTATTTCTAACAGTAGATTGCAGGTTCTCCATTGATTACTTGTTGCAGGTTTATTGCCCTAACAGTTTCTTGCATGGTTTCTATGGCTCAAAGCTAACACTTCCTTGCAGGTTCCTCTTCTTTCCACAGAGACGCTATCCTTATGTCCTATATATGAAAGGTAGTTGTTTCTTCTCGTAGCTAGGGTGAAAGCCCTACTACAATGGTATCTAAAGCATTAGAAGAGATGTGAAAAGGCAGGGCCCAATTAGTCCCTCTCAAGATAGGTGTTGTAGATAACCTTTTCTTCATTTTTGCAAACACTTGTTGGCATGCATATGTCCAAACAAATTGTGCATCTTTCATCAGTAAAGTAAATAAAGGGGATGCCACCTTGGAAAAATATTCTATAAATCGCCTATAATAGCTAGCATGACCAAGAAAAATTCGTTCCTCTTTCTATGATCCAAGAGTAGAAATATTTCCAATTACCTTTATCTTGGCCAGATCTACCTGGATTCCTGCAACAGAGATAAAATTCCCTAGAACTATGCCTTCACTCAGCATCATATGACACTTTTTAGTGCTCAGGGATAGGTGGGTTTTTTCACAGCGTTCTAGAACTTTTTCCAAGTTCCCTAGAGCTTCATCAAAACTATTACCACATGGAGTGAAATCATCCATAAAAACTTCTATGTAATCATTTACCATCTAAGAGAAAATCTTGATTACAGTTCGCTGAAATGTAGCTAACGCATTACACAACCCAAAAGGAAGCACCCTATATGCAAAGGCTCCCCAAGGACAAGTGAATTTGGTTTTATCTTGGTCTTTAGGGTCAATCTGGATCTAGTTATATCCACTAAAACCATCCAAGAAAGAAAAGAACCTTTTTCCAGATAGGGTGTCTAAAACTTGATCAATAAAATGCAAAGGGAAGTGGTAGTTCTATGTTGCTTTATTCAGTTCTCTGTAATCTATACAGATTCTCCATTTCCCATTTTTATTGGGTACGATCACTAGTGGGGAAACCCACTCACTGTCTGAAATGGGATAAATAAAACCTAGTTCTAAAAGTTTTTGGATTTCTTCCTTCACAATGTCTCTCAAGTTTGGGTTCATTCTCCATTAAGGTTGGCATATATGCTTTGAATAATTAATGATATAAATATGGTAAGTACATAGTCCTGAGTGAATACCCCTCATGTCTATATATTTCCAAGAAAAGGCCCCCTTATGCCATTTCATGGCATAATGATATGTTCAAGTTCATCGGGTTTGAGATTAGGATTAATGTTCAATGATTTCTCTGGTTCGATTTCTACTAGAACACTCTTTGAGTTTCCAATTACTGGGAGTATTTCAATGTTACTGACTAAGGTTTCTTATGTAAGTTCTTCTTGTTCTTGTTCTTTTAAGGTGTTGTTCGGGATTTGATATGCTTTTCTAGTGATAGACGTAGGCTCACTAATAAAATTACAGATGGTGTCATCTTCAGTTTATGTTTTGAAGGTCAAGGCTCTCCCAATTGTGAATAATGGTTGAATATATTCCTCTTCCTCAAAATCCATCCATATTGATATTTCAGCATCTGAACTAGGTCTGAATGGAGGATATAAGGTCAAGTTTTTAATAGCAATTCCATCAGAAATCGTCATGGGACCTGATCTATAGATAATGTATGCATATGTTGTTGCTAGCCATGTTATTCCTAATATTAATGGGTGTCCCCCTAGTTGTGACTTGGGTTGTCAAACAACAAATTCGGTAGGGTACTCCCATGAGTCAATGGAGACTAGTAGGTCATTCAGGATTCCTTTCGGTTTGATAGTGTATCTGTCAGCCATTTCTAATATGGTTGGGGTAGACCTGAGATCAGCGAGTCCCAATTTATTTATAGTCTCAATGGTCATAACGTTTATTGAAGCACCTAAATCAACCAAAACGTTAGGGATATGATTCTGCCCAATATACACTGTAACAGTGGGGTTATCTAGGTCATCGTATTTATCCAACGACGCCTTCCCCATCATGAGTTTAGATAACTTCCACACTACATGCACTGTAGGAGGATCCTTAGGATTCCTTCCTGGTTTTTTTACAACTAGATATCTAACGGTATTGGCGTATATGGATACATTGCGAGGGGCTTGTAATAATGGAATATTCACATAAATATTTTTTAATTCTCCTAAAATATTGAAACTAGGTTGTTCTACTACCTTCTACAAAGATAATCATTCATGATATGGTGGTTCTCTCAAAAATTGTGTAGGTTGAGTCTTCGTGCGTGTCTATGCAAGTGCCCCAACTAATGTTTCATCATGTATTTCAATAAGTGTTTCTGCTAGTGTTTCAGTTTGTGTTTCAGCTGGTGTTTCATCATCCTCAATAATGGGGATTTATGAACTGAATGAATTTTCAAGTCATTGATTCATTCCTTCTTAATTCATAGAGTATGGAACATCCTCAATGACGATTGGTTCCACTACCCTCCCCAGTCGTAAATGTGAATCATTGCAAGAGAGAGGGGAAATGGAATAAGTTGGAATACTAGAGATTTCTTATTGTTGCACTCCCTTATTATTAGGATTGGGGTTAGGTTGAGTAGGAAGTTGAGGACGGAGTGGTGCACCCATTGGTGTAGTATTATTGGAGAGTTGCAGCTGTGGCTACTAATACTATGGGTAGGGTTCATGGTTCCTCAGATAATGGTTTCTCCATCTCGGAGACCATGGGTCTTGTTGGTTTGGATGTGGTGCCCATGAAGTCCAAGGGGTCTAATATTGCATTTCAGGTTACGAAGGTTGGTGCCACTGTGTATTAGGATATGAGTATTGTGGAGGAAATTGATTATTAACATTATTACAGGAATTGAAAGGTGTAGGTTCATATTTTATACATGGAATCTGAGGTTTCCACGGCTTCTTCTGTGAGATGAAACAGGCTTGCTCTGTGTCTACAGTGGATTCTTGAAATCCTACTTTGGCCTTCAGCAGTGAAGGTAAATCCTTAATGTCATGTTCCATTTCACACAGACCACATAAATCCATCTTATCAAGTGGGAACTCTCTCAACGGGTTCTTTTTCCTACACTTAGGGCATAATACCCCAAGTACTTGATCTTCGACCACTTGTTTCTTTTTTTCTCTCATGACATCAAGATGCAAATAAATGGAACTCATTATGTCAGTTTTAAAATTTTTGAGGAGGTTTCCTATCTCTTCCCGAGTAGCCCCTCCACTAGTTGAATTTTGTGCTCGTGAGAAGGCGTCTCGGTCCCTTGTATTGGATCTGGAAGAACCTCTAGAGTATCATCAACATTATTCCACAATATGATCAAAAGGTTCTTTGGATATGTATCCCTTCCCTAATAGATTAAGCATGTCCAGACAGTCTTCTCTTATTCCACGCAACAAAATGATCTTCAGGACATCCCTTCCAATAGTGGTATGGCCTCATCTCTACACATTATACAGAAGCCTCTCCACAAAATCCTCCAAAATCTCATCATCTTTTTGCACCATCTTAAATAGTTCTTCTCTCTTATCCTTCATTCTACAATATTCTTGGTACTTCACAAAAATTAACCATTTCATCTCATCCCACGTTGCAATAGTTTCTCCACCCAAACTCATAAACCATCGTAAGGAATTATCTTTCAAGGTGGTGGGAAATAATTTCAATTATTGATCAGTAGAGATATAGCCATAAATTCAACAGAGAATGTCGAATTTGAAGAGGAATTCATCTGGATCCTCTATAGACTTCCGATGAAAATATGGTAATACTGAAGGTGAAATATTTTTCATAGGGACATGTCTAGTTGTTTGTCGAATAGGGAACTAAAGTGTGGAAACTATCTCCTCATGCTAAAGGTCAGCATTATCGTTATCATTGTCCCCTACAAATTCTTCACGATCATCTTGGTGACATTCGTTATTCATGATTACTTCTTCTTCTCGATTTTCTCGCTTCTTATGGTAATCAAAATCCTGTTGAAACAGCAACCACTCTTCTTTAAGATCTTCCTCCCTGATGATTCGATAGATCTCCCTTGGTCCACCTGCCCCCATAGAAATTTCCCTATCCCCTGGAGTCTGCTCCATAGGGCCACAAGATGGTGTCGCAGCTCTTGTCGATCTCTCCATAGTTGACACTAATGTTTCTATCCTAGGAGGAACATGGCTTCTTCTTACATATGATGGTCCCCGATATAGTGCTCTAGTAGAAGAATCAACCCTGGTGATTAATTCATCAACGAATGTCTTTCTTCTGAGGCCTAGGCTATAGCCACGACCTCTTCCACCTACCAAGTTATTTCTTTGGTGGGTTTTGGGAATTTCCCATTGAGTTATTCTTGTATTCATGCAAGCTTATTTAAGCATACCTGATCCTAGGGGTAGGAACCTGTTCATTCTTTTAAAGGATGTGCAGCTCTTCACTGCGTCTTATCACCCTTGCACCCCAAAAATAAGAGTAGCTAAAATAAATTGAACCATCCAAATACCAACTAACAAATACCTTCCCCGGAAATGGTGCCAAAATTTTGGTCACTTTATATACTCATTAATTCTCATAACAAGTAGAGTGCTCAATATAAATTGCCAACCGAGGAAAGTCTATTTATTTCAAAGGTAATTAGAAAATATATGCATAAACATTTTCAGTAGCTAATGAATAAAATGTAAATATTTCAATCCTTATCATTGCTCAATCAAATCAGCTTCCGATAGAAAACCAAATTAAATCATTAATCTAGGAACTGTAAAGGACTTATGATTCCTACAATATCAATCCTGCGGCTTATAATCTAAGAATAAATCAACCGAGAATTACTTTTGTAGAAAGTTAAATCCTATTTTACCAAATCAGAACAATCATAAACAATCAATCAAAACAACCAATTCATAAAAGCAATGATCTATCTAATTCAATAAACTCTAATAAAGATGAATGATAATACTACACAGAGGTTGATAATGTCTGTAATAGCTAATACTAATTAGCACACTTTTGCATAAGGGAAAAGATTATCCTACACAGTCGACTATCACACCACACTATCACAACAAACCAAAGGAAAACATAATAATGCAATTAGTTAATGAATGTTGTTGCATCTATCTATGAATGTGTCACAGTAAAGAGAAATAACTTAAACTAAAAACATCTACTACTACCAGCAACTCTATAAGGAGGGCCATGGCCTTCAAACAGATATGCTGTGGAAGGATTAATAAAATTTACAACAAAACAATATTGAGAATTGCAACTCATTTTATTAAAAGTGATCCAAATATAGTTACAGTCTCCTCTCATATATCTCTATCAAAATTCCAACCCCCGGATCCAATTGCCTGTCCATACTTATATAGAAAATGAAATAGTTCAGTTACATCAATATTGGGCATCCATGAAGATCCACGATCTTCAGGCTTCTGAATTAAACAAGAATTGTTTAGCTATTATTACATTACATAATATCAGTTCGTAACAATCAATGAGATTTTAAATTCGAACTGTTCTTAGGCCGAACTGTGTTCCAGCTAACGAGGAAAAATACTAGGGCAATTTCAGCTAGATGTGTGGAAGGGAATCCAAGATTCTCTACATCAACAGCTTGGACCAGATCATCAAATGACAACTGACGCCAAGCGTTATCCATCTCCAAATGCAACGAGCTGTTACACTTGGGACACCTTGAGATTTTGAACCTTTCTTATGAACCAATGAAAAATTAGCATAGATGAAAGATAAAGTTCATAATTGTGAATAAAATCAAGCATTAATGAAATAAGTAATAATTATTTGTACCTTATGAATTCATGATTCTTTTCTTGGAAAGGATAAAGATTCAGTTGTAACTTAGGAGACAAAAACATGAAAAAGGGCTAAACAAAGTAAGGAAAAAAGGGTAATTTCAGCGCCCAATAGTGGAGGCATAAATTTTTTTAATAAGGTAGCTACGAGACCCAAGAGGACCTTAGTTTACCATATAAGCATTAAATTGGGTCATATAAATAATAAATGTGGAGAAAAGAAAGTAGCATTGCTTCATGGAGACACTTTGAGGTTCATGGAGTCCTTGGGTGGCTAGATTCCTCCCTACAGTTGTCATAGCCTACCTCAAAATTAAAAATTATGAGGAATTGAACCTTATTGGTAGGTTAAGAGGTGTCAAGTAACATATAATGAGCCAAGGGATTCAAATTGGTGAATGGAAGTAACTCCCATGGAAGAGGAAGAGGCTAGGAAACAATGTCTGCCACTTGGAGAGAAATTATGTGCACTCTGTGACAACTATGATGGAAGAAAATTAAAAATTGATTGCAGACCCATGGAAATTAGACATTAGAGGGATAAAAATAGTCACCAAGAGGGCGCATTTGGGGGATAGAGTCAACCATTAGAATTGGAAAAGGAATTGAAGCATGAGGAAAAGGACAAGTGTCATAGGAGTTACTAAACTACTAGGATGAGTTGGAGGAAGCCTATGGAGGGAAATTAGAACTTAGGGGACCCAATGAGGATTATAAAAATATTTCATGAGGAATGAGAATGGATTTTGATCATTTTGATAATTTAACTTTGGAATTTTGGAAATCTCTTTCTTTTCCATTGCACGATGAGTGTTCACTCCCCCTGCTAGTACGCCAATTTCGAGGGAGTTGGATTCCTATCCAAATTGGTTGTTGGAGAGGCAATATAGACCTCTCATTTGGATATTAATGTATTGTTTTAGTTTCATATTAAATGATGATACAGTTCATGACTCATCTATTTCCCCATTCTTTCATCCCCATCTCACTATTCCTCATGTTTTCATATGATGGCGCACATGTGAGAATGGTGCTTGCGCTTGGCTGAGCTTAGTTTATGTCCAATATTGGATACATGATTTTTGTATTTTTAATATGGTTTCCCCATACTCTATAATTCGAATTATTAGAAATACATGTGCAAAAAAAACCACAATTCCAAGCTATTGTTTGACTAGTTTCCATGTGTTGGCTTCCATTTCGAATAAGATAAGTATCTGATCTATAATAAAGAATTTATATGATGTTAAATTAATTTGAGGAATATATTTTTATGATGTATATGGTTTCAATTAATAATTCTCTTTTATGAACCATTTCATTTACTTTATATGAGTTAAAATGGAGTTATCGGTGTCATTTGCCCTTAAGCAATATCACTGAAAGTTATCAAACAAATGTGGAACTCTATAAACAGTTTGTAGAAATAATAAAAATGTGTAATGACATAATGAGGTATTATATAAGTCCCCATACTCTTATTATAAACTTTGTAGGGTCGTACATGAGTTGGGAATCCCTTTTTCCTACACCCTGGGGGGAATTTCATCACAATTTCCTAGTAATTTGTCCCTTCTTGTCATTAACCCAAAATTAAGTTTTAGAGGTATAAAATTAGTCCTAAAGTTATTAGAGAGTCTATTGAGAGGTTTTAAGAATCATCATATCAGTCCCTTTCAAATTTGGGACCCTTTGGTGCCATTTCGAACTCCTAGAGTCAATACTGGTTAAACCGAATTTGCCCCAAATTGTGCCTTTGTCTAGAAATTCCAAGTTTGGTCATTAAAAAAAAGAAAGCACAAATAAGTTGGAGAGAGATTTTTATTGGTGTAACAGAAAACATTAATGACTTTGAGGAAGAATGTGTGATTTTATTCAAATAAATTTCACAAGCATAGGCAGCTTTGATGGATGATTAAGGACTTCAAGAAGTAACAAAATAAACTACACGATGTGTAGAACATGGATGGAAAGTTGAAGGATATTATAAGGAATTTTCCACCACTAGAAATAATATTGAAGGTTGTAGAAAATAAAACATTGCAGGACATAGTCAATCAGCTATGGGATGAGCAACAAACTATGAACCAACAACTAGAGTATTTACATAATAAAATTGTGTCAATATCAGAAATCATTGGAAGAGAACATGAAGAGGTAATGAAAGAAGTGCATATGGTCGAGGAATGGATGAAGGAAAGTATAATTGTGTAGTTGGTAGAGGAATTTAAGCAGGATATAGAAAAATCTAATAGAACATTTGAGGCAGTAAAAGAAATCCACATTATTTTTTTGGTGAATGGAAGTCTCCCAAGGAGAAGAACGTGATTGAAAGTAGTGTAGAATAGAATGTGCAGTGATGTGAGTCAGAAATAAGATGTGGCCATCATGAGGGAAAATAGTGGACAAATTTTTGAAGTCACAATAGGGAGTAGAAGATAATAATTATGTGATAGGGTGAAATACATCAACATAAGCTATAAAGAATGCAACGGAAGCTAAACCGTAGCACTACACTAGTTTTTTTGTTTTGAGGGGAAATGTTGTGATCTTTGGCATCGACTCTAGAGATGCAAAATTGAGGGGAAAAGCAGAGGCGTCGGGTGGTAAAAATGGGTGGATGGTATAGGAAGCAGAGTTTTCATATACCTAGAACCAAAGAAGCTATGTTCTAGAGAATGATGGCATCACCAAAAGGAGAAGTGACATCATAGAGAAAATCATAACAATTAAGGAGGGTTACTTCAGGTAGGAGCAGTTGGAGAAACCAAGGTAATACTAACCAGTGGATTACAGAGATGGTAGTCCTAAAGGTCATGAGCTTTGACACCATTGATAATGTGAAGGAAAAGATCTAGGATCCTAAGACGCATCTAAGAGGTGGGATGAATTTTTTTTCAAAGGTAGTGATTGGTTGGAACTCTGCTCATACCAATGTTTGGAACATCATTCCCAAAGACTACCAACTTTGGTTCAAAAGGTGGTATGTGGTAGTACTCAGGCTACTGGACTAAAGAATTTTAGTCAAAGAAGTTTGTGGTGCAGCTGATGTTCCTCAAGACAAGTAACAAGTGAGTGTTGGAGCCTGTTGGAGCGAGTTTTGGATCTATCTTGGATGTCGCACACCAAACATGGAGTGTGATACAACTCAACATATCCACCAAAATTGTGCAAAAAGAGGAATTTAGTTAGGAGTTTGTTACATGTTTTGTCCACTTTGTAATGAGATCTGCCAAAGATGTGGTGTATAAATAGGTAGGATATATAAGGTTAAAGAGTGAGCTTATGGATGGATAAGTGATGCATGTTAGTTGCTTTGAGTCATTATTTTGATATGTCATGCTCAATAGTTGAAGAATGTAACAAAATATTGATGTGCACTATGCAGGATATGTAACATTGTTCTCCTATGAATGAAAATGAGTAACTTTGTTTCCAATATGTTGTGACTATATTGAATGTGATGAATGGTTATATTACTGTGAATATGAAATATATAATGATATAGAGAATGTGTTATGTATGTTCAATGATGCGTTATATATGGTGTACAATATGTTAATGGATGTTAAATCTATTAGATTAATGTTTGAGTCCCTTCAACACTGCAGAAGCTTGGTTCTTGTAGTTCTCCTTAATACCTCGAGTGAGACTTGTCATGCTTGTGGGTGATGCTGAAAGGTTTAATGTCTATGGTTGTGTTGATGTGATTTATGACAAACTTTGAGTCTTCCCATCCGAAAAAAACACTAGTTTTTTGTTACTATCAGTCTACAAGGGTGAATCTCCCCAATCCTTCTATCCAACCACAACTCATACAACCCTCTAGTGTTGGAATCACCTATGCAACTATTCCAATCCACTAGCACTCATTTTTAATCAACCTATACAATATAAGGAATGGGATCCCCTTCTCTACGTGTAGTCCCTCATTCTATCCCAATTCCCCTCCTTTGATCCAACATAGACTGGATAGGGAATATCCATGATGGGATTCCAAAAATCTCAAGTATAGGTCAAGTTTCTCTCACAGGGGTTCCATTCCCATTGACACTAGTTTCCCAAGGTAATTGGCATGATCAGGTTTGGTAGATGTAGTTTTCCTCTCTCTTGTCTATCATTTAGGGATAGTGAAGATGATGTATTAAATCCCCATTATGAACTAAATTCCTAACCTTTTATATGCATGTTCATAACTAATCATGTGAAACTCATGAATAACCCACTTTTCCCCTTGTAATCCTAGCTTAGGATAATATAATCAATAAGTTTAATAATAAGCATGCTTTTAGGGACCTAAGGATGAAATCACTATTTAAGGTCATCTCCCCTTATATCCCTTTCATTCCCCCCTCTTGTGGAATCATATACCCCCATGTCTTCTTTGTCCTTCTTCATCCACGGTCATCGAGGATTTTTATATTAAATATTTTATATTTATTTACAATACATTTGGTAATATTAGATCATTTATAGTTGGATTCTATGAATTTTATTATTACATATATAATTACATTCTAGGGTAAAAAATGGGGTGTTACAAGTGGGTAAGAAGAGGGTGGAAAAATCACAATGAAGGATAACTCAACTATTGTCAATTTGGGGTTCCCTATTAGGAACTACCAAGAAATTAAAGTATGATGACCATGACATCACCATTCAAGAACAATTTCCATAACTTGAAGAGGAAAGGTATTTGAAGCAGGTAACCAGCCCAAACTCAACAATTATTACATAGAGCCACATCCATGGGTGATAGTGTTGATTTTTCTTGGCAGTTATATGTTTTTAACTTTTAACACTTTTATGTCACATAAATATAAACATCATGCATATATGGATCACTGAAAGAAACACATCCACAATAGACACAATGTTTACCTTGGGAAAACCCTCTCACATGAAAAACCTAGAAACTTCTCTAGATAAGATTCTTCAACAAGATACAATGTCAAATCTACTTCCCAACGCTAGTTATAGAAACAAAATAATGATACACAAGAAAGATACAGAATAACCTCTGAGTAGGTGCGCCAAGAGAGAGAGAGAGATAGCAAGATAGTGCAAAATATTATGCTTCGTGTGTTCCTCACTTGTCCTCCTAGAGAATTGCATACCACTTGAGAGAGAGAGAGAGAGAGAGAGATTTGATTTCTTGAGGAAAAAATAAAGTGTGGAAACACTTTATTTATATTCTTATTTTCACTAGAAGTTTCCATAGTTAGGCCAGCTTGACTTTTATTTATTCTTTAATTTAATTTTTATTTATCTTTCAAGATGACTTGTCATTTATCCTTCTAGGGTCAGTTTACCCATTTCATTGGGTTACTTTTTATCTCCATTTCTTTCCACTTTATCTAGGACTTCTTAAGAATATATTTCAATTCTACATGAAAATCAACACTCTTTCTTAGCGAGGAATGTATTCTTCTTACACGATATTTAACACTGCTTGTTTTCTGGATGATCTTCTTCAATATTCTTTGGGGTTTTTATTATTCTTCCTTTTATACTTTTTATTTTATTTGACTTCTTCTTATTTACTTATGGAATCTTGTATGGTCTACAAAATTTTGATGTGATTTTTCCATCTTCCGTGATTTTCTCCAGGATCTGACCACTTCCAAACTGGCTTCTTTCAT
Organism: Pseudotsuga menziesii; assembly: GCA_001517045.1. Lineage (NCBI taxonomy): Eukaryota > Viridiplantae > Streptophyta > Pinopsida > Pinales > Pinaceae > Pseudotsuga > Pseudotsuga menziesii. Next base: position 395,408 of record LPNX010788915.1, on the reverse strand, counting down.
CTTCATTGTCTAATTGTACCCCATTAGCCAAGTATATGGCTATCTGACCTCTCCAATAGTTTTGATTGTTCCCCAAAAATCCTTATTATAAAGCTCTTGAGTGTTTTATAGTCATTGGTAATCTTGGAGATCTTGACTATTGTTTGATAGTCATATGAGGTCTTGATTATGTCTCTGCTCATGTGGGTTCACTCCACAAGAGATATTATATCCCCTAGTTTTCTGAGTCATGTACCATGACTTACCTGTATCTAAGTCAATTTTTACTGCATGACATATCTAATCCATGTGCCACTGCATGGATTACTTGAGCCATGTACCACTGCATGACTTATCGATAGGTAAAATTCCTTAGTCATGTCCCACTTGAATCATTTGTGGGGGGTGGAATTACTACCCATTGTTTCCCATGGATAAACATCAACACTCCTTCTTAGTAAGGGAATTCATTCTATACTACACCAATCTTGTCTTGGAAGTACTCAAACTTTACTTTAGACATAGGATTAATAAGTATAGTGACAGTCCACTCATCCATGGATATGCAGTGGAGTTTCACTTCTCCTTTCTCCATTGTCTCATATATAACATATTAAGAACCTCTTAAATCCTTACTATTTTTCATCTTGCAATATTGGTTGTAATATGATTTTCCTCTAATGTATTGTGTCATTGATAACTACTTTCCTGGTAAACCAAGATATCATAGTTGATCTCAAATTGGATCAATATCCATGATATGCTATTTCTCATCCACTACACTTTCCCCCTAGCCAGAGTCCATATATCCATGTATCTTTAATTATATATCTAAGACATATTTGTGTCCATAACCAATCATACTAGGTAGGTACCTCAACACATACTTTGTTGTATATGTCTAAACTTTACCATGTACTGGCTACAAAGCATATATCCAACCTGGTGCTAACCAAGTACATCTAGGATCCACTCAGTTGTTTGTGAGATCCTCCAAATATGAATAAAATTCACTCAAAATATTCATATTAATCACCATTCATGTGGCCATGGACTTATAGTACATCATCCCAAATCTCTTCAGTATCTCTGTTGTGTATTTTCCTTAACCGAGGAAAATCTCATCCGGTTTCAACCACACCTCTAATCCCAATAATCATGCCAATATTCTCAAAATCTGTGATTTTCTCTATTATGTCCCCAAACTTTGTGATGACACCATGGAGTAACCCATAGTCCTTTAGAACCCCATAATTCCTAGTAAAATAATAAATCAATTAATAAGGGGTAATTTTGATAAAGTAATTACCCATAGTATTTAAATTTGTCAAAATTTGGATTATAAATATTTCATTTATTTTATATTTTGAATATATTTAACTTTTGCACATAGTAGATGTGCAAGGGGGAAAGGTGGGTCCTAAGGAATTTTGGACCCATTTATTTTTCACCCTAAATGGAATCCAGGAGCAAATCAAGCAAGATCCAAAAATCCAGGAAAAAGATAGAAAGCAACATAAAGTAGTTAGTCAGAAAAGAAAGCACAAAGTAGGAAAGTGTGGGAAAAGTTGTCAACATGAAAAACAAGAAAATTTAGGAAAGCAAGGAGGGTGAAATTTCAAAAATAGAGAAAGGCATGTTAGTCGAAAAATCAGAGAAACCTTAGAAAAAGAAAGGAGGGCACAATTTCTAAAAGGAAGGAAAGCAAGTCAGTGGAAAATAAAGAAAGTTTCAGGTCAACTCATGAGGGTGCATTGGTTGAGGCAAGTGGGCCACATGAAGAGTAATTTTGACCTAGAATCCATGTTTCATATAAAATAATGATAGCGCATCCCTCTCACATGTTTTGGAATTATTATCCATGAATGAGATATCTCTAATGTTTCTCTAAGCTTTGGAGATGTGCCCAAGCCAACTATGGGACATTTGCCTCATAGGAATTGTTCCAATTTTCTTTTATGATTCATGTGCATCCCATGAATCCATTGAATTCTTATTCTTAGGTTTGATCCATCCTATTCCATCAAGGATTCGATCCTTTAATATCGATGCAAAGAACTGTGCATTTGGTGGTGAATTTATAAGGATTTTTAGTTAGGAGGAAAGATGTTGGATGGTCACGCCCCTTTATGAAATTTATCAGCTGATTTCAAGATTCACATGTAAAATTATATGTTCATTATTCACCATGCATTCTGATATATCATTCCCACTTCTTATTACCTACTCTTACTGGAGGATTTGTCTCTTATGTTGTAAGAACCCCATAATTGAGCTCTATTGTAAATATTGAAATCGTGCATATTGTTAATGCTGATATAAATGTATGATGAATGATTTATTATGTTCATATTAATATTTATAATCTTTAATACATATTTATTATGAATTCATGGGCCTTTAAGGTTGTTTGAGTGACTTATTTCCAAGACTAGCTCTTTATGCAATTATTATTGACTAGTTTTGCAGTATGTGATGCTGGAAGCAATTTAAAAGCCCAATATTGAATATATCACTTATTACAGGTCCTTAACACATCCCCAAAGCCACTTGAATCATTAAAACCAGAAATTGATACCCGTAGCCACTGTTTGTAAATCATGAATCTCAACTAATTGAGTTGTCCCAGAAAATAGTTTTGCTAGTTTGACTCTCAAATCAAGCCCATTGTCCCTAAACCTATGATTTTGAACCATTATAATTATTATTTTTTCTAATATAATTATCTTAATTATCGTATTTATCTGAAAGAATAAAAAGTACAACAAGGTGCATAAGATAGAGCAGATACACAAGACAAAAATATTTTCACTGGGGAAACCACAAAGGAGAAAACCTTGCAAACTTCCTCATAATAGTTATGTCACAAAGACTGTATCACAATATTAACAAAACCAATAATAAGAATTATTTTGCAGCTATATATCTCTCCTCCTTGTGCCTCTCTCTCCTCGTGTGAACCTGAGTGAGTGTATGTGTGTGTGTATAAATGAGGAAGGGTGCCTCCCTATTTATGCCCTTCAAGTGACTGGCCTAATAGATGAATGGAGCCAGCCTATTAACATAACAGGGATGAATCCTCCTAGAGAGACTCCAAAAATATGTTACATGATGTATACTAGGTACTATTGCCTCGACTTACAACTAAGTTTGTACCTCAAGGTCAATACACAATAATGACATCTTGAAAGGAGGAAAACACATATCCGATGGGGGTATAACAACATATAGTGATAATATACATCAGAATATATTTTGAATTTACAAATACATCAACAAAGAATATCTTAACTAGGAAGTTATTCTCTCTCTCCATAATCATCAACCCATCTGGTCCAGTCATCATCACAAAGTCATCATCGTAGTTGCTTCATTGGTAATCATCATGTCAAAAATTGAACAGTACTATTTGTCATCAGAATTTTCTACATAGGCATCCCTTTTTCATGTTGGGTGTAGTCCTAGTCCTCATCCAGGTCTTCATCATATCCACGCGCAAGCCATCGCGTAGGTACAACCCATGACCATTCTTTACATTGCCACTGCAATAACCTGCATCTCTTATCATCATCTCATCATATCCAGATCATCTCTTTGTCCTATACAAAACAAAACATAACACACAGAGCACAGCCCAAATGTAGACCACCTTTTTTCTACCAACATAGGAGTATGCTAGGATCTTTCACGTCATCAACACAACCTGCAACTTCCATTATGCGAGAATCACCTAGGAGCACACCAAGTGCATTACGTTTCTCTACGGTCAACCTGCGTTCTACCAACATAGGAGAATTTCCCATGTGCACTCCAAGTTCCTTCTAACCTCATCATCTCCAACATGGGAATACACACATACAAGGATTGATTACGATCGAACAAACTGCATACCATGCCAAGACTTTTACATTCTAGTTCAACCTTAAGGACTTATTACCTCTGAACAACATGCGTCCAGGATATTTTCTATTCAGAAAACCTTACATGACTCATTACGTTCGAGCAACCTGCGTACCACGCTAGGACCCCTTTTACACTCCAAAACACCCACAGGACTTATTACATCCAAAGAACCTGTGGACCACACTAGAATATTTTACACTTTGGATAACCTGTACCAGGACTGATTACATCCAAGGATAACTTATGACCTTCTCTAGGACTGATACAGCTGAGGACAACCTACAAGACTTATTACATCCGAGAAAACTATGTACTACACCAAAATATTTTACGCTTGAAAAACCTATCTCTTTTCCCATATGACATATCATGCATCTGTGTCTGTTGGTCTCTTGTCATCTCTAGCATAGGAGCACATCAAGACTAATTACGTCCAACGATAACCTATGAGCTCAGCGAGGACTGATTACATCCAAGGACAACCTACCAGACTAATTACAACACCAAGACAACCTATATCTCCAACTATGCTATAGCTTATCAATCACTCTTTCGATGGGTCTCTTTCTAGATCACACCAAATATTTCTCTGAAGTACTTGAACCAAGAGATCATGCCAGATCCCAAACTGAAGCAGCAACCCGAAGTGCTCTTCTTATCAATAGCTCTACCTTCCCAATCCAAATCAACATAAACATGGAGGTTAATCTTGTTATTCTCATCATACTTGAGCCCATAATCCACTGTACCCTTTAGGTACCTCAATACATGCTTTCAATAACCAAGTGAACATTTCTCGGATCTGTTAGGAAATGGCTTAGGGTGTTCACAACAAAGCATATGTCTAGTCTCATATTAGTCAAGTACATCAATGAACCAATCATCTAACGATACATCATGGCATTAATTGAATCTAATGAAGCATCACATGGAAGCTTCAAGTTCGATACCATAGGCGTTGTTATCACCTTGCAGTCCAGCATTTTGAATATCTTCAGAATCTCCACTGCATACTTTCCTTAACCAAGGAAAATTCCATCTTCACTTTTCCACACCTCCATGCCTAAGAAGTAGTGCATCATCCCAAGGTATTTCATCTTGAACTCAATAGCAAGTCTCCTCTTTGCATATTCAATGAGTATGTCCTCTCCTGTCGGGAACAAGTCATTGACATATAGCAAGAGCATCATTGGTCTTTCGCCTTAAACCTTGAAGTAAAGGTTGGAATCTGATTTAATCTTAGTAAATCTAAGGCTCATCAGGAAGCTATCCATCATGACATACCATGTCCTAGGTGCATGTTTCAATCCATACAATGCCTTCTTCAATTTGTACACATGATTATGTATGTCATGTATCTCTAATCCCAGTGATTATTCTACGTACACTTCCTCCTCGACTAGACCATTCAAGAATGTTGTCTTGATGTCCATCTAGTGTATCTTCTATCTCATAATTGTGGCCAATGCAAGTATAGATCTAATGGAAGTGTCCCTTGCTATGGGTGAAAATGTCTCCTTGTAGTCTATGCCTTCTTTCTAGTGAGAAGCCAGTTCTATGAATCTTGCCTTATGTCTCTCGATGCTACCATCTATAGCATGCTTGATATTATAGATGCACTTCAAAGTCACAACAAAATTCCTTTCTGGTCTTGGAACTATCTCTTAGACATCATTCTTTGTAATCAACAGATATTCCTTGATCATGGAATCCTTCCATTCTTTGTTTTATACAGCCTCTTCATAGTTGGAAGGTTCCTTGTCAATTATGACACACAACATGGCCACATAGCTATTGTAAGATTTTGGTATTTTCCTTTCACTATGTCTCCCTTCTAGAGAACCATACATTTATGTATCTTGTATTATCTCTTGTGTCCATGCTAGTATCCTCTTATGGGAGTCCTTATCATGAAGTGTCTCTACAGGTTCTTATGGTTTTTCCATGTCATGACCTTCATTGTCTTCTGGAATTTCCAATTCCATTTTTCGTATTTCAGACTCTCAATCCTTCAGGTTCCTTGACCTATTCAATAGGTAGCCTCCTGGATCTATAGTATGCTGAGTCCTTATCAAGTATTACATCTCTATTGATGTTTATTTGGCATTTGATGTATCAATGTATCCTAAAAATATTCCCTTCCTCCTAGAAGTATCGAGCTTGGTCCTCTTCTCCTTTGGGATATGTACATACACTAGGTAGCCAAATATTCTGAGATGGATAACTTCTGTTTTCTCTCTTGAGAAAGCCTCTTTAGGAGTCTTGTTTTCAAGTAATCTATGAGGAGTACGGTTCTATACATACACAACTATCCTTGTTTATTCCTCCCAAAGGTGCATTGGAAGATCCTGGTCATGTAGCATCGCTTTCGTTGCTTCCATTATGGTTCAGTTATTTCGTTCTGAAAATCCATTATGCTGAGGATTGTATGGATTTCTCAAATCCCTATTAATCCTAGACTCTCTGAACAGTTCCTTGAATTCTTCTGAGGTGAAATCTCCACCATTATCTAATTGCAGAGTCTTGATCTTCCTTTTAGTGTGGTTCTCGACCAAGGACTTGAATTCGTTGAAGTTACTGAATACTTCATTTTTCTCTTTCAAGAAATATATCTAATTCTTATGTGAGAAATCATCTTTAAAGTAAAAATAGTCCACATACCCTCTTAATGAGATGAAATACATGGGCCCACATACATCTGAGTGTACTATCTCCAATATTCCTTTAGCTTTACTTTCACGGTTGGGAAATGTCTTCTTTGCATTCTTTCCTTGTGCACATCATTTTCAAATGCCTTCATGATTTTCCTAGATGGTTGGAATTCCTAAGACTACTTTACTTGCAATCAATAGTGCATTGTAATGCACATGTGCAATCCTTTGGTACCATAGTTCACTTGGTTCTATTGAATCATGAACCAATGCTTTTTCAGGTTATCCCTTTAGTTTGTATAAGCCTATGTTTTGTTATCCAATCATTGTTGCACCATCTATTGTATTTCCTTTAGGACACATTAGACCTTGGACATCAACAAATGCAACTCTCATTCCCTTTGCATCTAGTGCATATATGGAAAGAATTTTCTTCTTCAATCCTGGAACATATAGCACATCCTTCATATTTAAATATTTTTATGAGTCTATCTTGTATGAAGCTTCTCTACTTCCTTTTATGGGGTATTGATAATCATCCCCAAGTTTCATCTTGTGAGATGACTCATGGATCATACATATTGATGAATGATTCTTTGTATCATGTGATGTGTTTAGATTCTCCACTATCCACGTCCAATCATTGCTTCCATTTGAGATAGTTCCCATGAGTGTTAATATTAGCACATACTCTTCATATGAATCTTTTGTTTGTTGGTTCATTTTCCTCAGTGGTGTGAGCACGATGCCTCTTCCTTTTGTTGGTACAGTCTCTTGAAAATTGTCCCTTTTAATCACAAGTGTAACATCGAATGTTGGAAGGTTCTTTTCTGAACTTCTTTTATTTCTTGTCCTTCTTCTTGGAAGGATCTTCAGTTGCTCCCATCTTCTCTTCTCTTTTTATGAGTCTAGATTCTTATTGTGTGCATTCTTCTCAAATACAGTTGAAATATATTGGCTTCCTTCTTGCACATATCCCTTGAATGAATGAATCCCATGATCTTTGGAGGCCATTCAAGGTGATCATCACAATCTCTTCTTCTTCTAAATTCTATTCAACTACTTCAAGTTATTCCTTGATTTGAGCAACCCTTGTGAAGTAGGATTGTATAGTCTCTGAGTTCTGTATATTCACATTCTTCAGTTGGTTCCATAATTTCATCTTCTCATTAATGTTCTTTCCTTCGAATATCTTTGTCAAAGCATCAAATACTTCCTTTGGTGTCTTAAAGGATGACACATGGAGGATGATATGATCCTTAATTGAATATGCAATGATTATCTTGTCCTTAACCAAGTTTTTTTTATGAGTAGCCTTAGCCTCATCTCCCTCTGGGTATGGAACTTCCTTAATGATATACTGATCACAATCATTTTCTTCAAGGATCGGGGAAATTTTGTACTTCCATACTCAGAAGTTATTAGCTCCTCCAAGCTTGTCCTCAAGTTGAGTAGGGTCAGTCATCTTTTCAAATGAGAACCTCAAATGGAAATAACAAAGATTCATATATTACTGATTTGAGGTGTCTAACCTAGTTTTGGATATGGATGACCTAGGATTTGTTAGAGAAACCCTCCAAACTTAGAGTTTAGGAATTTGGATTGAATAGAGAGATGCGCCTCCTTGAGGCAAGTTTCTCAGCAAGGTCCTTTTCTGAAGAATGAGGTGGGAAGCATTCGAAACTTTATGCCCTAGTTTCTCCCAGCATTATTTTCTTCAAATATGATTCTACTTCCACCAAAATATGCACCCCTCTATGGTGATTTGGCCTATCCTTATTTTCTTGATGATCTGTGGAGAGAAAATATTGAACTGGGAATCCCTAGTTTTCGTTGCTGCACAGTGCCTTGTTTTAGATATGCTATGATACCATGCTATTTTTTATCTTATACTTATCTTTATTAGGATATTTATATGAAATAATAACAAGTACATAAATATACCTAAGATAGAGCATATACACAAGACACAAAGATTTTCACTGGGGAAACCGTAAAGGAGAAAACCCCACAAAATTCAACATAATAGTTCTGTCACAAAGAATTTATCACAATATGAGAAAACCCAATAAGAATAAGTCTTATGCTTCTATCTATCTCTCCTTCGTCTCTCTCTCTCCTCATGCAAACTTGAGTGAGTGAGTGTGTGTGTATAAATGAGGGAGGGTGCCTCCCTATTTATACCCTTCAAGTGACTGACCTAACACATGACTAGGGTTGACCTCTTACCATGAAAGGGCTGACTTCTCCCAGAGATACTCCAAAAATACATTATATGATGTTATACTGGGGACTATTTTCCCGACTTACAATGGAGGTTATACCTCAAGGTCCATACACAATAATGACATCCCGAAAGGAGGAAAAAACATCTCCGATGGGGTTACAACAACATATAGTGATAATATACAATAGAATAGATTCTGAAGTTAAAAATACACCACCAATAATATCATGGATCTATTTTTCATATTCTATGGTACCCAGTATCCTACAATTATACTTCATCCTCACTGATGTTCAAAACCTCAAAGGTCTCAGTACACTGTGCATATGATTCTTGAGATTATGTATTTCTATGGCTATATCTCTATAGATTCTAAATTGATGTGCCTTTGATATGTTTTCAAACCTATGATTTTATTTTTCTGACCCCTCCCCTAATTTTGTGTCATTTTTCAAAGGTCCTACTCTATTTGGAATTGATCCGGTCAAAACTAGTTACAATCCTGGTAGTTAGTTCCCCATTTTCTTACTAGAACTCGGTGTTTGAGTTAATATCCCTATAAATATTATTTTGGTACATTAAAATGGTATCAAAGCACTTTTCTCCACTCTTGTGGAAATTAATCTCTCAATTTGAAGAAAATTGCAGCCATGTCCTACTCTGATGATGATTCCTATAAGTTGTATGATGATGACTATCATGAGTAGTATGAAGAGTACTACATACATATGAAGAAGAAGAAAACATATATGTTGATGGAGGGCTACTAAGTATTTAAAATGTTGAATTATATCCATAATATAGAGAATAGATCAAGTATGATCTTCCAATGGTTAAGAGAGACTTGGAAAAGGTGACAGAAAATATGTGAAAACATGCCACGATGCTACCAGGAGTATCTAGCATTGGGAAAGGATATTGGTGTAGTCATGAATTTCAAAGATTATGTCTATCTCAAGTATGGATTTGGACTTAGAATTTTGATGAGAAATCATTCAAGTGAAACAAACCATCCAAGGAGGAACAAATTTGTCACACCTCTTTGAGTAAAGAGGAAGAAGAAGCAACAAAAGGTGAATATTCATCAAATCCATCTACATGTTCAAGCATTATGAGATTCTTTGGTTTCTCTTCAAGAAGAATATACACAAGTGATTATCACAGTAGCATTCAATATAAAGGAACTGCAATTTTATCAAGAAAATATCACTAGGAATATCCTTGTTGTGCCCCATTACTCCAAGAAGAAGATAAAGAAGGTCCATGCACAGCTGAAGATCCAACAGTTCGACATCTAGTTGTTGGCAATGTGGGAGGTAAAATCACTTCTAGATTATTTTTTGGTGATATCAAAATCATTGCAAAGGAGGAGGATGTTTTCAATGGTGGTAAGGAATATTTCGTATCATATCCAACATAAGAAAATAGATCATATTATAAATCATCATTCGAACTTCATAATAAAGTGGAAGACAAGCCGATGCCAGTTGGGTGTGGACTAGAGAATTTGTAGGATGAAATCATGCAAAAGGATTAACATAATTTAGATATCTATATTTCCTTGTGTCACAGTGAGGAGAGGTTTGACATGAGTGAGCATCCAAATCCCACTATCACCATTGAGGAGAACCATGAACCATCTACTCTTGCAGGTCGGAAAGCATAAACAAAGACTCATGAAGAGGAGTGTAAGTCACTGCAAGGTAATTCCAGTCAAGAAGAAGAGGATGTTTTTCCTCAAGAAATCCACCCATTTTCCTGGCCTTTGAAGATGGATGGAAAAATATTCAAAATGCCTTACACCTTATCCATGACACACAGCAGTGTCACATCAGTGTTGGATAGTTGCTTCATCGGAACATCAAACTTCTCTTGAAGCCAAGGAGAAGATTCAAAAGGCATTGTTTGTAGTCCAAGGTAAGTTCTTACAATTGCTTTCTGATAGAGATGATTTGTTTGAGCTTGTGAAATGTTGCATTGAGCATCCTTGAAGGATAAAAAGGATATTTACAACCTCAATTATGTTTTGATGGCCACCCAATATTCTTTGAGAAGAACTAAAAGTTCCCTTCAAGAGTCTAATATATATATAGAGAAAATCCACCAAGAGTTGCAGAGGTCACATGTTTCCCCCTTCATTTCAGTCATCCATTCTCCTTTGGTTGATGACATTCAGAGTTCTACAGAGGAACCTTATGAGATGGTGGTTCATGAATTACATTATGACATGCATGTGCTTGAGGATTTTTTGGATGGAGATGATGAATTTCAAGCACATGGAAATTGCTAGAGAAAAAAAAAATCTCTCTCATGGAATAATTCCTTGTTCCATTGAAGATTCAGAAGAGATCCTTAGTGTTGGACCATCCGTTAATGGAGTTTATGCATCCACATATTTGGTGGGTACTTGTTGCAAAGAGTTGGTTCATCCTTCCTCATCCTACACAATCAAGGGTGAGTATTGGGTGAGGGGTTTCTTCTTTTTGGTGCTTTGAGGAGGAGATAGAGGATCTTACATTTTCTCCAGTTGATTTAATTGCACCATTCCTTTCCCATAAATAGTTGAGGGATACTATGCCTAGCTTTGATGCCTCCATGTATAGTGGTGTATTGTATTTCCACTTGACTTCATTGAGTGGATCATATGATAGATGTTTGCATCCTTTGACCGGTGGCGGAGAGTTGAGCCATTGGATGTGTTAACATGGATATTTTGGTTTAAGTGTCTTTCCATTCCCTTTTTGGATGAGGAGGCACATGTTTGTATTTCCTCTTTGCATTCTCAAAGATATATTTGATGCATCATTTTCTTCTAAGCATCTTGGGAATACTTTTTTTTGGGATGATTCATGCCCTTCTTGTGGTTGGACATGGGATTTTCACCCTTGTCACTTGAGCTTCATTGATTTCATACTTTATTCTTGTGTGCATTGGAGACATAAGAAAGTTACTAGGAGCTTCGAGATACTTGTTTGGATTTAGCCTCACCTTGGGGACTTATATTTTATGATGGAGAATATCTCCATGTTTCATCCTAGCTTGCAGGGTGACATACTTCTATCTCACTTACATGATCCAATCGTTCTTCATGATATTATTGCTAAACTTCATGGTGCCTTTCATGGTGATGGTTTCTTCATGGTGGTGATGATGCTTGGGAGGATGCACACTACAAAGTGGGATCATGGTATTCCTTGGGATTTCAAGTTTCCACCTTTGACACTACCACATGGATACTTGCAGTTGAAAAAGTGGGATCCGAGCATATGTTTTCCTAAGGAGTGATGTTGGCTGGAATTCTCTGATGGGGATGCAATGCAAGAAATGGGATATTGTCATTGGTTGTATTTGGAGAAGCTAATTGAATGTTGTCTTGATGGATCAAGTCAACCTTTCTTCACATGAGTTCATCTATGTGTTATCATGATCCAGTTTTTCTACATGGGGAATACTTATTTTGGTGTACTTCTGGTTTACTTGCATGGTGAATTGGAGGATGTATCTTGGATTTTATGTTTTTGCGAATGATTGGGGATCCTGGTATCATTGGTACTTGGTTATTACACTAATTTCATGGTTGGATGGTGATGGATCTATATGTGGGGAGAGTGCATCAACAGTTTGTAATCAGAGAAGAGCATCATAAGCATGATGGGACTTGGTACTTAGTTGGTTAAAAATTCCAATGCTAGTTAGTAAGAAGCATGTAATAAGGATTGGAGTAAGTGGTAATATGATTCCCATGACTTCTTTCCATAAATTTTGTTGCATCGGTGTGCTTGAAGATAATGATTTAGAAGAATATGCAGTGGAATATTGAAGCAGCATGTTTGAGAGAGTGCTTATGTTCATCATGCATCTTTTCATTTGATTGAAGACAAACAAATTTGGGGAGGGAGGAATATCATGTCTCTAAATTTTGTGATAATACCATGGAGAACCCCATGATTCCTAGTGAAATAATAAATTAATTAATAAGGGGTCATTTTGATAAAGTAATTACCCATAGTTTTTAAATTTGTCAAACTTAGGATTAGAAATATTTCATTAATTATATATTTTGAATATATTTAATTTTTTCACATAGTAGATGTGCTAGGGGGATAAGGTGGAACCTATTTCATTGTGTAACCATTGATTTGTCACCCAAAATTGAAAGCATGAGCAAATCAAGCAAGATCTGAAAATCCAGGAAAAAGATAGAAAGCAACATAAAACAGTCAGTCAAAAAAGCAAGAACAAAGAAGTAAAGTGTAGGAAAAGATGTCAACATGAAAAGTGTGAAACTTTAGGAAATAAAGGAGGGTGTGGTTTCCAAAATAGATAAAGGCATGTCAGTTTGAAAATCAGGGAAACCTCAGGAAAAGTAAGGAGGGAAAGTCAGTGGAAAAGCAGGACAGTTCCAATTCAACTGATCAGGGCACATTGGTTGAGGAAAGTGGGCCACATGAAGATTAAATTAGACCTAGAATCCATGTTTCCTATAAAACATTATAGTGCACCTCTCTCACATATTTTGGCATTATTCTTTCATGAATGAGATAACTCTGATGCTTCTCTAGGATTTGGGGATGTGCCCAAGCCAACTGTGGGAGATGTGCCCCATATGAATTGTTCCAATTTTTGTACATGCTTAATGTGTATCCTATGAATCCATTGAATTTTGATTTTAAGGTCTGATCCATCCTATTCCATTAAGGATTCAATCCTCTAAGATCAATGCAAAGAACTGTGCAGTTGGTGGTGAATTCAGAAAGACTTTTAGTAAGGAGGAAAGATGTTGGATGGTTGTACCCCTCCATGAAAGTTGTAATATGATTTATAGCTTTGAAAGTGAAATATAATGTTATTTATTCACCCCGGTTTCTGATCTATCATTCCCACTTCTTCTCACCTAATCTTACTGGAAGATTTGGCTCTTATATTGTAAGAATCCCATAAGTGAGCTCTATTATAAATCTTGAGATCATACATATTGTCAACGCTGCTATAAATGTATGATTAATGCTTGACTATGTTCATATTGATATGTATAATCTTCAATACATGTCTAATTATTAATTAGTGGGACTCTGAGGCTATTTGAGTGACTTATTTCCAAGACTAGATCTTTGTGCAATTATTATTGACTAGTTTTGCAGTATGTGAGGCTAGATGAAATATTTAAAAACAATTTAGAATATGTCACATGTTTCAGGTCCTTAACACATCCCTTAATCCATTCCAATAATTAAAACCATAAATTGAGACCCTTATCCATTGTTTGTAAAATGAATGTTAACTAGTTTGACTCCCAAATTGAGCCCAGTTGTCCCTAAACCTATGATTTAGAAAAGTTATAATATAAGGGTGAATTTTGAATATTATGGGGTTCCCATGATCTTGTACGTATATTCATCCTCCTTGATATTCGAAACCTCAAAGGTCCCAGTACATTGTGCATAGGATTCTTGAGATTATGCATTCTGGTGGCTATATTTATATGGATTCTAAATTGATGTGTCTATGATATTTTGCATATTTATAATTGTATTTTTATGACCCCTCGCCTAATTTTGTGTCAGTTTTTAAATATTCTACTCTATTTGGAATTAATCTGACCAAAACTAGTTACAATCCTAACAGCTAGTTCCAAATGTTTTGACTAGAACTTGGTGTTTGAGTTCATATCCCTATAAATATAATTTGGGGATAATTCATGATCCCACTTGAAGTACTTCTTCAGTATCATGTTTTGTATTTACTCCTTTTAAAATGGAGTTTTTAGCTTCTTCTGTACCATGCTCCCTCTTTCTAAGAGAATCCTCTAGCCACAAATATTGGTTTGTATTCCTCTATGATGCCATATGTAGCATGCTTAATCTTGTATATTTATTTATCACTGCATATTTTGGATCCTTCTGCTCCTTTTTTGTCCTCATCCATGTGAGATTCCATGGATTTTTTAAAGTTTGTATCTTCATCAAAGGTGACATTCCTGATTATCTTGATCTCTTTGTCCAGGGATGTATATCCTATAAACCTTCGAAGTTATATTGTACCCTTCTTACTTGAAGGTCTCATCTTCAAGAATCTTGTCCTCCATTATCTAGTGAGAAAACTTGATATGAGAATAACTATCATACTCGATATTTCTACCCATAAGATATGGGTAAATCTTGATCACGGATCATTGTTTTCACAACCTCCATAGTGGACCTAACAGAAATGTTCACAAGGTTTAATCAATATCCAATGTACTATCCATCAATAAAATAGTTATGCTACTTATCAATAAGATAACAATTCAATTTAAATAAATAACACTTATTTCACAAAACATTAAATACTTATGTTTGCTTATTTGGTTGACTCCCTATTGATCCCTTCCTCCTAATAGAGATCACCAAGGTTGTAGAACTTTGATTAAGTTCTGAATTCCTAGAACTTGCTAAAAACACTTCATCCTTGGTCCTCGTCTCTTTTGGATGCACTAGATCCAAGATCACCTTGGATCTACCCTCATAGTTTGGGAAATATTCCATGGAATTATCAGCAAAATTCATCAGGCTTCACATGAATTTAGGTAATAGGATGCTTCTCCTACCCATTTAACTACATTCTTGGAATTGTTTCCAAGTTCCTTCTAAATAATTTTTGTAACATGTCAAGTGTTTAGAAACACCACTCCCTTGAGTGATAGTACTTTAAAGGACAAATTATTTAGCAGATGTATCCTTTGATTTCTTGCTTTCATATAATCTTGTCAAGGCCTCAAACATTTCCTTATGAGTCTTCAATTCTAACAGATGAGGAATCAAGTGTTCCTTAATTAAATTAGATAGAATTCTTTTTTATTTTACCATTTCTTTTGAACTTTTCTTTACCTTCCTCTTCTTATGTTTTTGGGGTAACTTCTTTGGCATAATATAAGAGATCATATATGAAGTTATATGCTCCATCCAATATAAATTCAACCCTTATATTAGTTGACATAATTCCTACGACTTGATAAACCCCAAAATTTGTTGGAACTAGCTTCTTACTCTTTTAGATCTGCTTTTTCAAATCTGCTTTTTTTTACTCCTTTTTAAGGCTATTTTTTGGATCTACTTTTTGAATTGCTTTTTCAATATGCCTTTTTAGATCTTCTTTCCAAATTACTTTTTCGGGTCTACTTTTTTGAACTACTTTTTAGGGCTACTGTTTCAAAGTGCTTTTCACGTCATTTTTTTCAGACTATGTAAAGGCCTCTTTCAGAATGACTACGATACCATGCTGATTTTCTTAGGGGTTATATGTTTTTAAAATTTTAACACTTCTATCACATAAACATAAACTGCATGCATATAAGGATCATTGAAATAAGCACATCCATAGTAGACACAATTTTTACCATAGGAAAACCCTCTCATGGGAAAAGTCCATAAACTTATTTATATAAGACTCTTTAACAAGATTCAATGTCAAATATGGTTCCCAACACTATTTACAGAAATGTGATAATGATATACAAGAAAGATATACAATGACCTCTGAGTATGTGTGCCCAAAGAGAGAGAGAGGGAGAGAGAGAGTAAGACATCCCCAAATATTATGCTTCTTGTGTTCCTCACTTTTCCTCCTAGAGAAGTGCACACAACGTGAGAGAGAGAGATGTGCTTGCTTGATTATAAAATAAAGTGTGGAAACACTTTATTTATATTCTTATTTTCACTAGAAATTTCCATAGTTAGGTCGACTTGACTTTGATTTATTCTTTAATTTATCTTTCAAGATGACTTGTCATTTTTTATTCTAGGGATAATTTACCCATTTCATTGTGTTAGTTTTTCTATTCATTTATTTCCACTTTATCTAATACTTCTTAAGAATATATTATGATGCTACATAAACATCAATAGACAGGATTGTAGTGCTTGGGATTTTTAAATTTTCTATGAGTTCCACATTTTGGTAGAATTATGGAACTGAAGAACTATGTACAAATGTTGTTGAGTTGTGTGAATGGGGGTTTCCTATGGTTGGATTATACGGTATTAATTGACAACAGGCTTCTAGCGGATTTAACGGTACTGCCAACAACAAGAGAGGATCCATCATAGTTGATCAAGAACAAGAAACATGACAAAAAATCAAGTGAAAGGATGAAGGTGCATTATGGTACACACGGAACACAGTGGAGGTTAGATATGGAAAAGATCATAGATGACATACTTAGATTCACAACACAGGTGTTTCCTTGTAATTTGGTCATAAAGAGTCGCAAGGATTATGTTGCGGTAGGAGTCATAGCAGAATAAAAGAGGTGCATAGACGGCATCAATATTAATTGGTCGACATTCGTAATGAATGAGTTCTGGAAGGATTGCATAGAGGCACAAAAAAAATCACAATCATTTCATTATGCATGGAGATAACTGGAAGAGTCATTGTTCTTGGATCATGTGAATAAACCATGTTTAGCAGATAAATACACTAATCTGTGGTTTACAAATAACAAGAGGAGGAAGATTGAAAACAACATCACATTTTTTTTCTATTATGACTTTATTCAACACATTATCGAGACAATGTCAAGCATAACACCACATGTAGTGGAAATTTACAAAGGCATACCACAGTTTAGAGTCGATATGAACCACATGTACATCCAGGCCAGAAGGGATCCATAGAAGCAATGGTTGACAACATTATTTAGGATAATAGGGTAGGATGACAGTGCAATATTGAATGATTGGCCAATTGAATAGAGATATTTTTGCATAGAGGAAGAGAATTGGAAGCAATATTAGGCACAAGATGAGGACTCAAAGAAAGAACCAAGTGAAAAATAGGATAGTAGAGAAAAATATAAGTAAGATGGTGAACCAAAAGAAGGTGATGGTGTAGGCGAAACAACATAGGATATTGCACCAGAGGTAGGTGAAAAGAGGAATGAGCACACTAAGGAAGGTCATTCCATGCATAGAAAGAAGAGTAAGGCGGTAAAAGTACATGTTGTCTACTTAATGACAAAATATTACTTGGATAAAATAGGGTAACAAGTTAGGGAAGCGGTAGAGGAAGCATAGGAAGTGGTTGTGAGGAAACAAGATGAGATGCATGCAAGTATGTAGGAGAAGTTAGTTGCATTGTGACAAGCCATGGAGGAAGCAAAAATAACACCAAGAAGACTAGGGGAAGAGCATGTAGAAAAGGTGGAACCAAGGGATATGGTTACTCAACCATCAAGTACATCAATGGAATAAAGAACTCTAAAAATTGCATTATGATCCATCAAGTTCCCTACCTATGAACTACAAGAAAGCACATCATCTGTAAGTTCAGGTAACTTAATTTTGTAAGAAATTCTAGTAAAATCATTGTACACCTTGCAAATAGGAGTAGAAAGGGAGATTCAGTTGCGTGTAGTTGTGATGTTAGCTAAGAAAGATATGCGCATAGTAGAAAAGATGACACTACAAAATGAAACTGTTGAGGCCCTGAAATTCGCAGGCAACAACAGTAAGGGATTCTCACCAATCAACGTTCCCAACTAGCCCTTTGACTCTTTGGTATAGGGAATCTGTCCGGTTTACAGTCCGGCTACTGTAGGTCAAGTACAAAACAAAGGATTTACCGGTTACAGCCCGGTCCACCGAGTTTTTGTATTTTTTGACTTAAATTATGAAATGCACGTGCCTAATTAACATGCAGGGTGATAAGATGCAAGGAGCAGTCACGATGTGATGCACAGGTTCTTACCTCTCATCTTAGACTCACTAGCCTCTAAATCACATACAATAAGAAAATAAACTAACTACTTAAACTATCCCTAGGGAGCAGGATTATCATTTTTTAGTGAGTAATACATTTTGTACCTGCATAATGAAGAGTTACAGATAGCTGATACTTCTTTCAAGACACATGAACAATTACAGATATTTAAACAACCAGATAGCCAATTGCTTTATGAACAACATTTATTACTCATGGTGGAGAGCATCACAAAATATACTGAAGAGCATTCAACAAGAACATAGGTCCAGGAAGTTAAACACTCTCGCAGTTAATGAAACACAGCTGAAAATGAAATAGTTCCCCTTCAACATTGTTCATTTAATCACATTGATACATTCCACATTTCTCTTTCTCCAGCAGGAAAAAATTGCAGTTTCTGATTGTAAAACGAAATAGTTCCTCTTACAAGCAAAATGGTTTACAAATTTTTGAGGGAAAAAGTCCCTGTAACTTCTAACTTTCCAGTATTTAAATAAACAGTAAATCGTTTGGGTTTCCCCCCCAACGCATGACCTTTCGGTCTCTCGAGCATTTCGTATCCCTTTGTCTTTCCGGCGCATGCCCATGATTGGCTACGTAACTGCCGGACCTTTCAGAGCCGCCCCTTTATCACCATTCATTTTGTCTTCTCTTTGGTTTGTCCATCTTACACTCCTGCTGGTTTCGGCTCTACTTTCACCAAACGATCTGCCTCCGTTGACCAAATTCCGGAGACTACCTACAATCAAACGCCGAGCATCATTTGTTGGAAACGCATTTAAACCACAGCAGCAAATTAAAATTACTGAACGGCCAATCCCCCAGAAATGATCAAGTGCACCACCGTCATTCTACAAGTGCCAACCAGTACCTTGTACTTCTACAGGCTTGCGATAGCAATCCCTATGGTATAAAGCGGGAGGAAAACAACATCGGAAGCTGAAAGGCTTTCCCGTCCGCAACGGTGGAAAAGTAAAGGCTCCAAGCATGCGATGGGAGGGCGGGAAACTTTAAAATCGGAAGTCGTATGGTTTAGACATCGAAAGTGGAAAGACTTTCCCAGCCGCAACGGTGGAAGGGTAAAGACTGCAGGCAAGCGGCGGTGGGAGGAAACTCAATCGGAATTCAGATGGTTTAGACACTTCGACAGCTAAAGGACTTTGAGAGCCGCAATGGCGGAGGAGAGAAGGATGAAGACATGCGACGTGGGCAGGAAAAACTTTAGATCAGAAGTCGGCTAGGTTTGTACATCGGAAGGAAAATGGCTTCCCCATCCACAACGACGGAAGAGAAACAGCTTTGGGTGCGCGACTGAAAGGCAAACACTCATCGGCAGTCGGAACGATTTGAACTTCGGGTGCTAAATTGCCTAAGGTTCTGCAACGGCGGGAGTAAAAAGGTTCCAGCTTCCGATCAAACAGAAAAAACTCCCAATCAAAAAGAAAATTACTAAGTGTTCAGACATCTTTAAACTCAGCAATGGACAGCGACCTGTCATACCTCCGCAACGGCGACCCACAGCAAAGAACAAATTGTTCAATCAACAAGCGAAGACAAACTTAGAATCTGCGACTCACCATAAATTCCAACTCAATCGCAATCTGAACCTTGGTCAAGAGTTAATATTTTGTAATCATTTTAAAATTAAAACACAGACCAACAACTCAAAAGATCCAACGATCAAAGCAAAATCATGAGGAGGGGCCCAAAATTTAAGAAATTTGGGGAAAAAACAGTTGCAGCTGCAACAATTGGCGATTACCTGGTGAACCTAGATCTCTGGGTGATTTATCTTTGAGTGACAGACTATTTGACAACAAATGCATCCTATTGAATTCTTCCAGCTATCTGGATTTCTCGAATGCCGGAAGTGTGTTCCTTCAATCATTGAAAATAGTCCAATTTGGGAGAGTGGAAACCAAGATTTTCCAGTCCAGATAACTCTGTTGAGGCCAGAAGATGAGTTTCATTATTACCTTTGTCTTCAGGTAGCTGAAATATTTGGACACCACAGGAGTATAGCATATGATAAACATAAATATTCATTTGTTCCTCATTCCCATGCCTTTTTAGCACTTTTTGTGCTTTTGGACTTTTGTCCCTTTTCGTATGAATCCTCCTGTATGCCTTTCTTACTGAATTTTAATTCAGGATCCTCTATCCCATAGTGTCCTATTGTGTGAGTGGTGTACTTCCAGTTTCAACTCACGGACGGAGAGGATCTTTTAGCAATTTAGTACTTATGATTCAGCACCTGCTTTGATTTATGATGCTTTCATAGGAGTTTTTTGACTCTTTATTTGCCTTTTGGCATTCGTTTCTTGGCATGGGATCATTTATATCAATATACTGTTCACCTTGCTCCTTTCCATGTGTCCTCTGCTGTCGTTCCTTAGAACATTTTAAGTGTGACGTGGATGGAGCCCCAACATAGTATTCCAGACTTTTTGAATCCGGTTTATTTCACAAGGATTAAGCAGGACTTCAATGCACACAGAACTATTCGAGAAAATGACTAAACTGGAAGAAATTATTTTATACAAACAGAAAACCACAGTATGATCACTAAATTGTTTATCACTCCCAAAAAAATTGATGTTTCCCATGCAACCGCGTGTTCGTCCCCTTTATTGAAAACAAGAAACCTCAAACTAAAGCAAACTGAAAAACATGGTTCAAAAGATAGCCAGATGAATTATTTATATACAAGATAGAAGAAATCAACAAACTCAGGAAAAATAAGGTTTGAGAACCAAACCATTTACTGGTAGGTTCTCCTCCCACCCCTGCAGATCTTGCAACTTGTAAGTAGAAGGACCAAGCTTGGTTGCAATCTAAAAAGGGCCTACCCACAACTGCTGGAATTTGGTATGCTTTCCTTTCTCATCATGGGGGTGGTCCCATTTGAGGACTAAGTCTCCTACTTCAAATTCTTTTGTCCCAGCTTTATGCTTGTCAAACCATCTCTTAACTGACTCTTGTTGTTGCTTAAAGCATTCTTTGGCTTTAGATCTAGCCTCTTCTGCTTTCAGGAGATTATATATTCTTATTTGTAAAACTTCATCATGAAACCCTCTAGACTCTTGAGCTAGTATGGAAGATGGTAGCATGATATTGGGAGGAAGGATGGCTTCTTTACCATAGACAAGGGTATATGGAGACAATCCAATCGCAGACTTGGGGGTGAATCTATTGGCCCAAAGGGCATTTGGTAATGCTGAGTGCCAAGTCCTCTGGTTTTCTACCACAGTCTTCTTTAAAATTCTAATCAGATTTTTGTTAGAGGATTCAGCCAGGCCATTTCCTTGTGGATAATAGTTAGCAAAATAATGCAATTTTATCCCTTTATCATGAGAAAATGCAGTCAATTTAATTGATGAAAAGTATTTAGCATTATCAAAGACTAACAAAACTGGAACTCCAAACCTGGTCATGATATGATCTTGCAGGAAGCTGATGAATTCATCCTCGTTTATCTTGCGCAGCGGGATAGCTTCGATCCAGCGAGTGAAATAATCAGTAGCGGTCAGAATGTACTTGTGCTGCAGAGAGGAATTCAATTTTATTTCTCCAATAATATCTAGCCCCCATTGCTCAAATGGCTCAGTGATCATCACAGGCTTTAGGGGTGCTACTGATTGAGGTTGTCTCCTGCTACACCTTTGGCAAATATCACATTTTCTGACATGTGCATGTGCATATTTGAAGAGTGTAGGCCAATAGTAACCGGCCTTGAGTATTTTGTGGGCTGTGGTATCCCCTGAATAATGTCCTCCAGCAGGACCATCATGCAATTCTGCCATCACTTTCTTCGCATCTTCCTTTTCTAAGCATCTGAGAAGAACTTCGTCATAATTCTTTCTGAATAATACCCCTTCCACAATTTGATAAGATGCTGATTTAAGACGCAACGCTCTTCTTTGCTTAGAACTCCAATGTTCTGGAAACAACCCTGCCTGCAGGTAATGCACCAGGTCCCTATACCAAGACTCGGGAGCTGTAAACAAAGGGCATACCTCCATTACATGTAGTTCAGCTTCATCTTCCCAGGCGTGTTCTTCATTTTTCCTACTTTCAGTCATCTGTTTGCACAACCCTTGTCCTTTAACTATAGATGCTGGCTTGAACTCAAGGTCGTATTCTTGAAGAGCTGTTACCCAGTTGCCTCTTCTTTCTCCTAACTCCTTCTGTATAAGAAGCAACCTTACAGCTGGGTGGGGACGATCACTTTGGTTCTATTTTTTAAAATATAAGGCCTGAATAGTTTTACTGCTTTGAATACAGCATAATCTTGTTTATCAACAGCTGGGTAGTTCAATTTTTCCCCCTGTAGACCAGTACTCATAAAGGATATTGGGAATTCATCCCCCCCATCTTCCTTTTGGGTGAGCACAGATGCTAGCGAATCATCGGATGCAAAAGTGTATAGAATAAAGTCTTTATCGAAGTCTGGGATTTTCAGGGAAGGTGCATGTGCAACAGCCATCTTAATTTTGCTGAAAGTGTTCTTCTCGATCTCGGTCCACTTGAACTGTGCATTTTGTTTCACCATCTGCTGCAATGGCTTGACTATTTGAGCGAAATCAGGCACAAACCTTCGGACAAAATTTATGGTTCCCATGAATGATTGCATCCCCTTTTTATTATGGGGCAAGGGGATTTGTTCAATAGCCTTAATTCTTTCTATATCAATGGAGATCCCTTGCTTTGACACTATGTGACCCAGCAACTTGCCTTCTGTGACAGCGAACACACATTTCTTAGGATTGAGTGAGATGCCGTACTTCCGACAGCATTCAAAAATCTGCCCTAAGTGAAATGCGTGCTCTCCTCTTTTTTTTGAGAATATCGTAATATTGTCAAGGTACACTACAATGCTACGACCGATCAATCCATGGAAAGCTATGTTCATAGCTCTCTGAAATGTTGCTCCTGCATTTATAAGCCCAAAGGGCATCCTTCTATAGGCAAAGGTTCCCCATTTGGTCTTGAACATTGTCTTCAACCTGTCTTCCTCGGCTACTAATACTTGATTGTAGCTAGAGAAACCGTCCAATAATGAAAACGGTTCAGAACCTGAGACCATTTGGAGCAATTGCTCCATGGGTGGCACCAGGTAATTATCTTTATCAGAAGCTCGGTTCAGATTTCTAAAATCAACGCATAATCTGATATCTCCAGATTTTTTTCTAACTGGTACCAGATTTGATACCCACTCAGAGTGTCTAACTTTAAAAATGATTCTAGCATCCAATAATTTCTTCACCTCACTCTGAATCAGTGGTTCCAGCTTTGGATGCATTTTTCTCAAAAGCTTCTAATACGGCTTGACTCCGGCTTTGATGGGAACAATGTGCTTGATGATGCTGGTATCGTATGTTTTTAAATCTTCGTATGTCCAGGAAAAGACATCTTTATATTGTTTGAACATACTAATGAACTTATCCCTTTCTGATGGTGAACAACATTTGCCAAGATTCACAAATTTAGGACTCACCTCAGTCCCTAGATTTATCAGCTTGAACTATAGAGATGAGCTATGCGTTTTCACATTGGCTGGTCTTCTGAACTTTTCATTTAAGTCGAACATTCTTTCTAATGTTCTGACACCTTTAGGAATGACGTTGTCATATTTCATCTCGGCCTGATGCTCTTCATTGTCTATGATCGCCCCTTTAAACACCTCATCATTTGTCAAACATTCTATGATTTGCTGATCATTGTCGAACACTGGCAAGTTGGTGATCATATCCTGTACTGAGGGCTTGAAAAGCAGTTCGATAGAACACCGATTATTAGTGGGTACGAGTCTAGCGGCTGATGTGGCCAACAGATCAGCAGCTGCGTTTTTAATTCTTGGAATTGAAATAATGTTGAATGCATTAAAACATTTAAGAAAATCCCATACCTCATTCTGGTAAGCCTTTAAGTGAGGAGAAACACAATTTATCTGATTCCGGATTTGTTTCACAATAATTTCGGAATCCCCAAAGACTTTTAGATTACTTACCTTTAATTCAATTGCCTTCTTGAGTCCCTGCACCAGTGCTTCATACTCAGCTGTATTATTAGTACACTCAAACTCTAATCTACATGAAAGGAAATGTTTATTCTTCTGTGGGTCGATCAGGACACAGCCAGCCCCTGATCCTTCTAATGTCTTAGAGCCATCAAAAAACAAAATCCAAAAATCACTAACTATTGAAGGTGAATCTAATCCTACTACTAAGCTTACTATATTACATTCAATCTCATCAGCCTGTGAGAATTGAAGGAGATCAGGCTGGGTGTCAGATGTGTTGTTGGCTTCTTCTGCTTGATAATTCCCTGGTTCCAACTCAATAAAATAGTTTCCCAGGACAGAATCCACTGGTACATTCTTCTCCTCTAGTTGAGTAACATTGTACTTCATGTGAGGCTCTCTTAGAATCTTAATCTGGTTTGGACTCCCTTTGTATGGAAACCACAGATGCGACCAATCTGAGGCGAAATATCCATTTAATTTGGCTGACCAATATCTGCTCAGGACAAGACCGTAAGCATCTGGTATGTCAGCCACCACAATGTTAATAACTTGGCAAACTTTGTCATTGGATGCCAGACGGACTAGGACATCTTCCAGCTCACCAATCACCTTTACATCCGTTCTATCCAATTGAACCACCCTCCATGTGGATGGCTTAGGCTGCCCATTGATATTTTTACAGACTGATATGGACATAACATTTACCGACGCCCCTGAGTCTACCAAGCAATTATGTACATTATGATTGAAAATTTCAAACGTGAGGAGGAAAGGTGGATGTTTTCTTTTAGACTTACCTCCAACGCTGGTTTCTCCAATTTCTTCTTCTTCCTGAGGTTTATTGTTGGTGGGGAGCTTCTCATCCGATGCTTCAAGTGCTTTCAACAGTCTTTCTTTTTGCTGCGGCACTTTACACATTTCGAATAGTGGCACATTTTCTTTTACCTTCTTTAAATCCTCCACCATGTGATAATCCATCGGCTGCTCAATGGGATGAGGTTTATCAGCATTTTCTTCAATTGGCTTGACCCGCACGTCACTTTGCCTAGGAGTTTGGATAGTAATAGTGAACTCTAGAATTTTATCAACCAAAGATCTGTTTTGAAATTTCTTCTTAACATTTCTCTACAGCCTCTTAATCTTTGGGAGTATAAGACTGTCTTCCTTGACCGCCCCTTGGCTCCTTGTGGCTACGTTGGTTTCCATAACGTCCTTGTACCCCTGAGTCTTTTCCTCTTCAGCATCAAATAACGAGACGGAATTCCATAAAGCCATGGTTTCCTCTTCCTGTTCTTTAGTAGAAGTAGAAGCAGAATTCTCTTTTCTTTCTTCATCTCCCTCTTCTGTTAATCTAGAATCTAACAGTTGATTCATGACCAACATCATCGAATTAATCCATTGAGGACAATTCTTTTCAGAGTGTGGCTGTTGGTGGAAAGTGCAAAAATTGTCCAAGCCTACCTCTATTAAATTCATAGATGCAGTATTGTGCGGAGGAGGTTGAGACTGATGGTTATCCTCTCTTTTCTTATAATATAGCTTATAAAACTTTGGTGCTTCCTTCTCTTTCTCCAAGTCTATGATTTTGTTGGAAAGCTTCTGCATCATTTTGGCCATATTTTCTAGATCTGGCGATTTTTCTTCCTTAGGTTTGGTAAACAATAAGGATTTTCTTCTCGCTCCTTTCTCTCCTGACTGTTCTGGATATTCTTCAATACTCTCTCTTTCAACTTCCACCACTTCTGCTTCTTCATAAGTTTCCGTCAAAGTAGGCTTGGCCCTACCTTTGGCAAACATGGCCAAATCAAGACCTAAAGCTGAAGTGTAATATTCAATCAGAAATTTGTCTCAAGGTCTATCCGTTTCAGAGAAATTCTTGAGATAGGCTGCAAACCTTTGTGTGAAACTGTGTACCTTTTCTTTTCTTTCTTTCTTCAATGCACACAGCCCTTTCATGAGAGCTGCATGATTTTTCTGAGTTGCATACTTACTTCTGAAAATTCTTTCGAAGGTATCCCAATCAAGGATAGAGTTAGCAGGAAATCCAAAGTACCATGACGCTGCAGCTCCTTTAAGGGTATGCGGGAACAATCTGCAGACTACATCTTCATACTCCCCTTCCCTTAATCCTTCAACTGCCAAGTAGAAACTTTGTAGATGATCATCTACTAGTATTTTCTCATTTGGGTCGAACTTGGGAAACATCTTGTCAAAGGCTTGAGGTAGGTCGTGTAATGGAGGTGTCAGGTTTAATGGTGATCTGGCTCTCCATGCATGAGGTGGATTTGGTGGGTTATGTGGTGGGTTAGCATTTACTCCTACCATGAGTCTCGGTGGAGAATGGGGAGGTGAACTAACTGGAGTATGAGCAGGAGAACTGTCAGGGGTTTCTGGGCCTTCTTGATTCAAAGGTAGCACAACTTCCTGTAAGGCTGTCTCTACAAGCTCTTCCCAATCTCTAACCAATACTGAGTCTTCCGCTACAGGACGATCTTTCCTTTTATACTCTCTTTTGGGCAATTCAGGGATGATTGGAAATCCTCCAATCTTCTTTACATATGCCCTGGTGTGTCTTCTCAGATCATTAACAATTTATTTGCCAACATAATATAGATGTTCTCTTTTTTCTGAAATTGGATTTTGAAACCCACTGCTTTCAGAACTGTTACCGGTGGAATATTCTCGGGAAAACGGGTTTCCTTGGCCAGCCATACACTGGAGGCCCTCCTTCTAGCGCCAAAACTATTGAGGCCCCGAAATTCGCAGGCAATAATAGTAAGGGATTCTCCCCAATCAACGTTCCCAACTAGCCCATTGACTGTTTGGTATAGGGAATCCGTCCAGTTTACGGTCCGGCTACCGTAGGTCAAGTACAAAACAAAGGCTTTACCGGTTACGGCCCGGTCCACTGAGTTTTTGTATTTTTTGACTTAAATTATGAAATGCACGTGCCTAATTAACATGCAGGGTGATAAGATGCAAGGAGCAGTCACGATGTGATGCGCAGGTTCCTACCTCTCGTCTTAGACTCACTAGCCTCTAAATCACATACAATAAGAAAATAAACTAACTACTTAAACTATCCCTAGGGAGCAGGATTATCATTTTTTAGTGAGTAATACATTTTGTACCTGCATAATGAAGAGTTACAGATAGCTGATACTTATTTCAAGACACATGAACAATAACAAACATTTAAACAACTAGATAGCCAATTGCTTTATGAACAAAATTTATTACTCACGGTGGAGAGCATCACAAAATATACTGAAGAGCATTCAACAAGAACATAGGTCCAGGAAGTTAAACACTCTCGCAGTTAATGAAACACAGCTGAAAATGAAATAGTTCCCCTTCAACATTGTTCATTTAATCACATTGATACATTCCACATTTTGCTTTCTCCAGCAGGCAAAAATTGCAGTTTCTGATTTTAAAACAAAATAGTTCCTCTTACAAGCAAAATGGTTTACAAATTTTTGAGGGAAAAAGTCCCCGTAACTTCTAACTTTCCAGTATTTAAATAAATAGTAAATCGTTTGGGTTCCCCCCCCCAATGCATGACCTTTCGGTCTCTCGAGCGTTTCGTATCCCTTTGTCTTTTCGGTGCATGCCCATGATTGGCTACGTAACTGCTGGACCTTTCAGAGCCACCCCTTTATCACCATTCATTTTGTATTCTCGTTGGTTTGTCCATCTTACACTCCTGCTGTTTTTGGCTCTACTTTCACCAAACGATCCGCCTCCGTTGACCAACTTCCAGAGACTACCTACAATCAAACGCCGAGCATCATTTGTTGGAAACGCATTTAAACCACAGCAGCAAATTAAAATGACTGAACGGCCAATCCCCCGGAAATGATCAAGTGCACCACCATCATTATACAAGTGCCAACCACTACCTTGTCCTCCTACAGGCTTGCAATAGCAATCCCTATGGCGGAAAGCGGGAGGAAAACAACATCGGAAGCCGAAAGGCTTTCCCGGCCGCAACGGCGGAAAAGTAAAGGCTCCAAGCATGCGACAGGAGGGCGGGAAACTTTAAAATCAAAAGTCGGATGGTTTAGACATTGAAAGCGGAAAGACTTTCCCAGCAGCAACGGCGGAAGGGTAAAGACTGCGGGAAAGCGGCAGTGGGAGGAAACTCAATCGAAAGTCGGATGGTTTAGACACTTCGGCAGCTAAAGGACTTTGAGAGCCGCAACGGCGGAAGAGAGAAGGATGAAGACACGTGACGTGGGTGGGAAAAACTTTAGATCGGAAGTCATCTAGGTTTGAACATCGAAAGGCAAATGGATTCCCCATCCGAAACGGCGGAAGAGAAACAGCTTCGGGTGCGCGACTGAAAGGCAAACGCTCATCAACAGTTGGAACGATTTGAACTTCGGGTGCTAAATTGCTTAAGCTTCCACAACGGCGGGAGTAAAAGGGTTATGGCTTCCGATCAAACAGAAAAAAACTCCCAATCAAAAAGAAAATTACTAAGTGTTCAGAAAGATTTAAACTCAGCAATGGACAGCGACCTGTCATTCCTCCGCAACGGTGACCCACAGCAAAGAACAAATTGTTCTATCAACAAGCAAAGACAAACTTAGAATCTGCGACTCACCATAAATTCCAACGCAATCACAATCTGAACCTTGGTCAAGAGTTAATCTTTTGTAATCATTTTAAAATTAAAACACAGACCAACAACTCAAAAGATCCAACGATCAAAGCAAAATCATGAGGAGGGGGCCAAAATTTAAGAAATTTGGGGAAAAAACAGTTGCAGCTGCAACAGAAACTTATAAGATTCACAAGGAACATCAAGAGATATCGAGTGAGAAAGAAACAACAAAAAAGGGGACGGAGGAGGTGGTTTTGGAAAATGAGAAGTTGTAGAAGGCGTTAAAAATATTATGTAGCACAATTATGGAAGATCAAATGGAGGTGTATTTTAGTGAAATTATATTTTTAATAATTTCCAAATATTAAATTATCAACCTAGGATGTAAACACGTGATAGATGGACATTATATGTGCAGAGTTAGTTTATCAAGAAGTCAATTGTACCTTCTAACTAAAATTAAATCAAAACCTAATGATTGAGAAAGGAAATTCATTCACACAACATAATTTAAAATGAAAATCAAAGTCTAACATACATTCCATCCAAGTGATCCTTGGCCATTGTTTAGGTACTGATAATATTGTTGCAGGTTTGTTGCTTTTCAACACAGAGCTTCGTTGATCAAGTGGGAAATATTATGACTCTAGAAAGTAGTAATACATACCTATTAGAATAACAACCCTAAATACCTTGTGGTAATTGGACTCATCCAGGTACAAGCACTATTGATCTCCCGTAGAAAATGGTTTGCTTAGTAACACGGTGTTATAATGTTGTCAAGTTCATTAGTTCGGGATCAGATCAAATAATAATCAAATATGAAATGGAAATTGCAAGGAATTGAATCTAACTTGAAAATCAAAACCTATCCTAAAGCCATCAACTAATGAAAAATTACACAAGCTACAAATTGGGATCAATAAATAAACTTTAACTCCTAAATTCAAGATCTTTTCAAATGCATTTAATTAAATCCCTTATGTACAAGACTCTATAATGATGAACCCTGCAATAAACAAGATGGTGGATTTCTAAACTATTGATAAAGTAAAAATATATGATCTTCATGGAGATGACTGGAAAGAAATGACTTATGTGTTATCTGTATTCAATGAATGGAAAATTTGATTATGTTTTAAGTTTGCCTTCAAAATTGGGAATTGTAAGTGAAATAATATAATGTTAATAAAACCAATTCTATGTTCATTAAGTGTTACTATATGAGGATTTGTGGAAATATTATATAACTCTGTACCCTTTAAATGATTCAGATATGAGCATAACATATTTTGTATTTTATTAGTGGCATAATAGAAACACTATTCAAACTAATGAAACAGAACATATACCAGCAGATGATTTGAATGAGTTATTGTAGCAAATTGAAGGACGGAAGCATGGAAAATTGAATCTTATTATTTATACAATTTCATAATTGAAAGAGAGCTGCACAAAAATGAAGAATTGTCATTGAGATTCTAATTAAATCCTAAACTCATAAAACCAAATTAGATTTATAATTAAACCCTAATCTACTTAAAAACCTAAATTGAATTTACAATTGGAATTTGAACCACACATAAACCAGAGAATAACAAAACTAAATTAATGAGAATCATATTACCAAGATGGATGGGCCCTTCTCAACCTGGTAATTGCTGCTAAAGCTAGATCAGATCTAAAAAATGGATAAGCAACAAGAAATTCTCATTTATAAAAAAATGGTGATAATGATTACAATAGATTATATCACATAACAATTATTATTATTATTCTCCTTATCCCAAGAAGTATTATTTTCACATCATACCTTTTTTATACATGATCATATCGAATCCCCAAATGTAGGATTCGAATTTTACATGTTTAGACAAAATTCCTCGATTTTGGAAATTCGTTATTTTGGGCAGATTTTCCTTATTCCCCCACTAATATATCTCAAAAGGAATCATAATTGGTTGAAATTTACATGTATTTATCAAATTTTTTTTCTAAGAAAAAACCATGTCTCAGAATCTTTAGATTCACCTTCATTTACACACAAATCAAGGCAAAAATTGACAGTTTAGGAAATATGTTGCTAAAAATCTGGGTTTGACTGAAATATTCAACAAACCTTGGATCTTCGCATGTGTGATATGGGTGTGATCCAATGAACATAAAAACATTATAGATACATATTTTGATAAATCTAAGTGGTGTATATTCATTTAGCACAATATTCAACAAACCTTGGATCTTCGCATGTGTGATATGGGTGTGATCCAATGAACATAAAAACATTATAGATACATATTTTGATAAATCTAAGTGGTGTATATTCATTTAGCCCCCTGCCACTATCTCGAACTACTCCAATTACAAGTTTTGGAAAACTTGTAAACACTACAGAAAACTTGTAATTACTGTGAAAAAACTTGTAATCACTAGGAAAAACTTGTAATCACTGGGACAATCTAGTGATTAGTTTTTTCATAAAATAACAAGTATAATCATCTTTAATTCATTAAAATTGAAGGATAACGACCATGAACTCACCACAAGGGTATGAAATGGCGATTTTTGAGATATTGTGACAAATGGAGTGACAAGGGAATGGAAAATGAAAGAAATAATGATAAAATGGATATGATTATGGTGATTATGGTGACATGATGGTGACAAATTTGTAGCCCAACATCTCCCCCATGCCTAAGGTTTTGCATCTCCTCATGCCAAAAAGGTAAAGTATTGAGTATTTCATTTCTTTTGATGTACTTTACCGGCTAAATGCATACATGGCATGAGAGACATATATAATTTGTTTTTACTCCATATTTGCTATTTAATTGAACGTGTAGCAAGGATAGAAGCATAGGACATTCTAATTTAATTTTTATATTGGAAAGAGATCACAGAATGAAGGTTTGTGGAGTTTGATTTCTTCCATATCCAACCAATTTCTACCTTGAAGACCTTTTAGAGTATGCATTTGGTATTTTCATTTTGTTGGGTATACTTTGAAAGAAATGGTTTCATAAATGGGAAAGATGAGAATAATGGAACATATGGTAGTGGAAACAAAGGTCAAAAAATTGAATTAAATGGAATAAGGATTAGTGGTTTTCCATGATGCTCTCCTAGAATTTTAATAAATCAAAAACTTTTATACTGTATTTTAACCTCAAGTTTTACCTTTGAAAAATGGTTGTGTATGTAAGAATTTTTGTGGAACAAGAGGTTGAACATGCATTCTGAATGGGGCTACAAATGAGGCATGTGAATATCTAAAATTGAAGAAGATTTCTAGAGAGATGAAGGCTGATCAAAATCTGTTGAAAGATCTGAAAGAGATGGAGATGATAAATGTTGACTTATTGAAGAAGAGGATAATGCTAACTGAATCTGAAGGCATAAGTACCCATTGCCCATGCCTGAGGTTTTGCATGTCATCGTGTAATATAGGTGAGGTGACTGCTACTAAAATGGAATCATCATATTGTTGAACAAACTATTGCAAGATAACATTGGAACCATAGTCTTCAACCGCTACAAGTACAATTCTTACAATGTGAATGAATGTTCTTAAAGTTGAACATGGAAATAAATCATTGAATTACAATCCATTAATATATGTCATTAACCAACATGAAGCAACTCACCTTTAATGACAATGAGCGCTAAAGTGCCTTAGTGCATCCTGATAGGTACAAACGGATGTGTTGGAGTTGAGTCACCTGAAATATTTATCAATCAAGAGGCAATGAAGAATCCCTGTGATTAACAACAAGTAAATATTCCATTGATGTATGCAGATTCTATGGCACTATAAAATCTCCAACTCTAATCCCAGATAAAGTGTTGGAGTCGATGGGATGAGATTTATCAGAAGGAGGGCCTTAAGGAATCCCTGATTAACTTACACGAGCATACAAAAAATGATTTTTGAAGAATTACAATACAAGATTTGGACCAACATAAACTTACAAAACTTATTGTGAACTTTGCATGTCAATTTTCTGGTTTTCAAGCAAAGCTCGTATCTAGTTGTGCGAGTAAACTGGTTTTCACAACAAGACATATTTTTCTCTTTACTATTTTTTTTTGTTTTTTGTTTTTTTAAGAAAAATACATCAAAACACGAGGAAAGGGAGAAGAAAGATATTTTGGGTCTCTTGTATGTTGTTATTTCTACCATGATGATTTGAAAAATAAGCACTAAAAATTACCTTCTTGGATTAAAGGATCATTTTGAGAACTTTGAAGAAACTAGATTGTTTTCAACTTTGCTTCTTTGGTGGATAAATGAAACAAGTTCTGCAAAGAAAATAAATTATTGAGTGATTATCCTTCAATATAATGAACCTCGATATTTCTAATATATTTATGTGGTGTAAGGATCCAATAAATATGCTAAAAAAACGCCCAATTACAAGTTTTCTTCTAATAATATCATCAAATTACAAGTTTTTTCAGAAAACCTATAAATTATGAAAAAACGTGTAAATCCTGTTGAAAAACTTGTAAAGCCTATTGAAAAACTTGTAAATCCTATTTAAATTGAAACCCATCTTCAATTGATCCATTCCCCTATTGCTGACATGGAATTTTTTTTAGGAAAGTGAGGATGAAAAATTGGTCCATGTTGAGTTGAAGAGACCCTAGGTGTTTTTTTATGATTTGCATGGACGGAGGTACCCTAAACAATTAGGATTACAAGTTTCCTGGAAAACTTGCAAAAACCAAAAAACAAGAAAACTTGTAATAACCTGAAAACCAATAAAATCTCAACATAACTTGTAATATTTGGTTAGCTACCATGTTTAATGATCAAAACCCACATAATTATGTAGTCATCAAGGATCAAAATAATAATTCGACATTACATGTACCTAAAAGGACATAATCATGGATTCTTAAGGTTATAATGGAAAAATGACAGGATTTAAAGAAAATGGTAGAATCTGCTAAACATGATAGCCAAAACCATTGTGTAAGTGGATGTTGCATACATGTCTAGTTGATGAAAATAAAATGCATTTGCAAATTTCCACTTATATGAACAATGAAATCAGTCACTTCCAACATGCATAAATCATATCTTACAGAAGTATGATATACCAACAAGATGCCTTACAAATTATTACCATTCCATGTCTTATTTGGAAAGCAAGAAAAGATTGATGCACTATGATTATACTAGTTATGTGCAACATTTATTGAAATCTTGTTTATTTACTAACCTACTCTACCGGAAACAAGAAGATCTCTTCAAGTATATGCATATTTCCAATGTAACCATTTATGTATTAGGATCTCCAAAATACTCATATCTAGTGCTAAAAAATATACATTAATAAATACCTGGGTATGAAAAGATAGGTCCTCACATTATTTGAATGCCAAGAGATGCTGAAGGATGGAAAATTGATTTGGACTCGTGATTGTTTGAACCCATATTTCAATGTAGTATTTCTTTCGTTAGTCATCTTCATTGGTTGTCATACCAAGAAGTTCTTCTGAAATTTTATCATCATTCTCCATAATGCACAGAGGATCTGTTGATAAACATGCTAAAAATTCATCAATTTATGGCTCAAATGATTGCTCTTCTACAATTGAAAACGGTGGCTCTTGGATCTCTTCTAGGAACTTATCAGAACAACTAGAAGAAAATACATCTTATAATGCATGGGTCACTTTTTCTTTGTTGCTTATTTAAATGAAACTTCATGCTTGGTGACTATTTTGGAACTAGGACATGGACTTGAGAAGATCCTTGTGGGGTTACATCCTCATTTTCTCCATAAATGATTGAGAATACTTTAGTTCTTTTGTTGGTCTAGAAACCCTGTTCATAAATGGATTAACACTTTAAGGAAAATGGATTAGTAATCAAAGGAAACATTATTCTAATACTAAATAGATTAAAACTTCAGAATTGAAATTTAATCTATTGTTAAACCTACAAGCATGACAAAGAATTGGAATATCTTAACCAATGGTGACAGAGCAGGAATACTAACCTTCTTCAACAAATGGTGGTAGCGTAGGATTCTTACCTATCATATTATTATCCATTCCTCATCCCTGTCAAAATCATAACTATGCATATCTAACTCTCTATTCTAACTCTTTCCATATCATCCCTGTCAACGACGCAAAAAATGTGAGTGAAATTATATGTTTAATAATTTACCAATATTAAATTGTCAACATGGGATGTAAACTTGTGATAGATGGACACTATCTACGTAGATTTAGTTTATCAAGAAGTCAATTGTACCTTCTAACTAATATTAAATAAAAATCTAATGCTTGATAAAGGAAATTCATTCACACGATAGAATTTAAAATCAAATCAAATTCTAAGATGCATTCCATCCAAGTGATCCTTGGTCATTGTTTACGTTCTGGTAATATTGTTGCAGGCATATTTCTTATCAACACAACGCTTCATTTATAAAGAGGGAAATATTGTGACTTTGTAAAGTAGTAATCTAGACCTATTAGACTAACATCCCCAAATCCCTTGTGGTAATTGGTCTTGGCCAGGTACAAGCACTACTGATCTCACACAGACAATGGTTTTCTCAGTAACATGATGCTATGATGTTGTCAAGTTCATTAGTACATGATCAAATGGAATTATAATCAAATATGAAATGGAAATTGCAAGGAAATGAATCTAACTTGAAAATAAAAATCTATCCTAAATCCGACAACAACTGAAAAATCACAAAGCTACAAACTGGGATCAATAAATAAATTTGAACTCCTAAATTCAAGATCTTTTAAAATGAATTTAATTAAATCCCTTGCGTACAACACTTTGAAATGATGAACTTTGCAATAAACAATATGATGGATTTCTAAACTACTAAGAAAGTAAAAACAGATGATCTTCATGGATATAAATGGAAAGAAATGACTTATGTGTTCTCTATATTGAGTGAATGGCAGATTTGATTATGTTTTAAGTTTACCTTCAAAATTGGAAATTGAAAGTGAAAGAATATAATGATAATAGAACCAATTATTTGTTCATTAAGCACTGTTATATGAGGATTTTTTGAAGGATGATATAACTTTGTACCATTTAAACGATTCAGATATGAGCATAACATAGTGTGTATTTTAGTGGCATAATAGAAGCATTATTCAAACTAATGAAACAGAACTTAAACCAACAGATGATTTGAATGAGTTCTTGTAGAAAATTGAAGGATGGAAATTGAATCTTAGTATTTATACAATTGCATAATTGAAAGAAAGTTACACAAAAATGAAGAATTAGTGTTGAGCATATGATTAAATCCTAAACTCATAAAACCAAATCAGATTTTATAATTAAACCCTAATATACTTAAGAACCTAAATTGAATTTGCAATTGGAATTTAAACCACACATAAACAAGAGAATAATACATCTAAATTAATGAGCATAATATTACCAAGATCAAGGGCCCTTCTCAACCTAGTAATTGTTGCTAAAGTTAAATTAGATATGAAAAAAGGATCAGCAACAGGAAATTCTCATTTATCAAAACCTAGCGATCTTGATTACAATGGAAAGTTAGCTCACATAAAAATTATTATTATTATTATCCTTGTCCAAAGAATTATTATTTATACATAATAGATATTTCATACGTGATCATATCGAATCCCCAAATGCAGGATTCGAATTTTACATTTTTACACAAAAATCCCTAATTCGGGAAATTCACCATTTTAGGTAGATGTGCCCTATTCCCCCATTGATATCTCTCAAAAAGAAGCATATTAGGAGACAATTACCATTCCTTACCCATTTTCTTGGTTTCTAAGAAAAAACCATGTCTCGGAATATTTAGATTCACCTTCATTTGCATGCAAATCGAGGCATAAATTGGCAAGTTACGAAATATGCTGCTAAAAATCTAGGTTTGACTAAAATATTCAACAACCCTTGGATATTTGCACATGTCATATGGGTGTAATCCAATGAACATAAAACCATACTAGGGACATATGTCACCAAATCCAAGTGGCGTATTTTCAGTTGGCATCTCGCAACTATCTCGAACTACTTCAATTACAAGTTTTGGAAAACTTGTAAACACTGCGAGAAACTTGTAATCACTAGCCTAAAACTTGTAATAATTGGGAAAATCTAGTTATTAGTTGTTTTTTTATCAAATAAAAAGTATAATCATCTTTAATTCATTAAAGATGAAGGATAATGACCATGAACTCACCACAAGGGTATGAAATGGTGATTATGAGATATTATGACAATTGGAGTGATAAGGGAATGGAAAACAACAAAAATAATGATAAAACAGATATGATGGTGGTGACATCATGGTGACAAATTGGTGGTGTAACAGTGGAAACCTTGGTTGAAGATAAACTGGCTAATATAGGTGAAGAAATTAGAGGCTTCTAAGCAAATATTGTAGAGTTGGAAGTGAGAAAAACACCGAGTATACCACCAGAGGTAAGACAAGAAAGAGAGTAGAGAGCGACAGCGACAGGTGCAGCAGCAGGAGATGAGTGGAGTAAAGGAAATATACAACATGTTTTTAGCAACATGGAATTCTCCCAAGGAGAAGGAGATGAGTGGAAGTAGTGTAGAATAAGTTGTATAGTGATTTGCATCAGAAATCACGTTTGGTCATCATGAGGGAAATCAACAGCCAAAGTTTTAGAAGGACAACAAATTAGCATCAAATTTTTGAAGTCACGATAGGAAGCATGAGATAATAATTATGTGACAGGGTGAAGTACATTGGTAGCATCTATAAAGAACACAATGGAATGTAGAACAGACAACTAAACTAATTTTGTTATTTTTAGGGGAAATGCTGCAATTTTGGGCATCAACTATAGAGATGCAGAGCTGAGGGGAAAAAAAAGGTACAAGGTGTTAAAAATGGGTGACCATTATAGGAAGCATAGTCACCATAGACCTATAACCAAAGAAACTATGTTGCAAAGAGTGATGGGGCACCAAATTAGAAGTGACAACATAGAGAGAATCCTAACATGCAAGGAAGGTTACTTCATGCAGGAGGAGCTGGAGAATCCAAGGTAATACCGACCAATGGATTACAGAGATGGTAGTATTGAAGGTCACAAGCTCTAACACCATTGATGATGTGAAGGAAAAGATCCAGGATTATGAGACGCATCTAAGAGGTGAGCTGAATTTTTTTGAAAAACCAGAGAATGGTTGGAACTCTACTCAAACCAATGTTTGAAACATTGTTCCCAAGGAGTACCAAATTTAGTTTAAAAGGTGTTATGAAGTTGTACACAGGCTATTGCACTGAAGAATTTTAGTCAATGAAGTCCATGCTACAGTTGATGTTTCTCGAGACGAGCAATAAGTGAGTGTTGGGGGACTATTGGAGAAGGTTTTGTACCTATATTGGATGTCGCGGACCAGGAATGGACTGTGGGACAACTCAACATCTGGACCAAAAATGTGCAAAAAACATAAGTTAGTTAGATGTTTTGACGAATTTGTAATAGGATCCGCCTAAGATCTAATGTAAAAATATGTAGGATATCTAAGGGTAAAGAGTGAGCTTATGGATGGCTAAGTGATGCATGTTAGTTGTTTTGAGTCACTGTTTTGATTTTCCATGCTGGGTAGTTGAAGACTATAACATAATATTGATGTGCAATGCATATGTTATGTAAGACTATGATTTTATGAATTAAAATTATTAACTATGTTTCCATTAAGTTGTGACAATATTTAAAGTGATGAATGGTTATATTTACTACAAATATGAATGATATGTTGTTGCAGAGAATGTGTTCTCTATGTTCAAGGATGAGTTATATATGTTCTGCAATAGATGAATGGATGTTAGATTTGTTAGATTAATGTTTGAAACCCTTCGAAGCTATGGAAGCCTGGTTCCTGCAATCCCCCTTTATACCTCAGGTAAGACTTCACCTGCTTAAAGGTGATGCCGAAAGTGATGGTGTCTAGGGTTTGTTTGGTTTGATTTATGATGAACCTTGGGTTTTCTCGTGTGCCAACCACACTAGTTATTTATATGACAAAGTCCACCCCTGAGCTAGCATTATTAGTCCACAAGGGTGAAGCTCCCTAATCCTTTTATCCAACCACAACTCTTACAACCCTCTGTTCCTAGAACCACCCCTACAACTATGTCAATCCACTAGAACTCATTTGTCATCAACCTGTATAACATAATGAATGGGGTACCCTTCTCTGTATGCAGTCACTAAGTCCATCCCAAATCCCTTTTGGTGCTCCAACATATGTTGGCCATGGAATATCCATGATGGGACTCTAAAATTATCAAGTATAGGTCAAGTTTCTCTCATAAGTGTTGGATACATTTACCATCATACACACTCTTTTTGGTCAAATTGTAGTTAAACCACTATACTAAGTATAATTGACATTAATTGACATCAGTGGAGCATTAATTGCCATCATCCAGTCACACCCACGCCTACCTATAGTCAAGGAGGCTAACTTAGCCTTCTCCTATAGTCAAGGAGGCTAACTGGAGCACTCCGGGGGTGATCTGAGTGATATTAATGCACCTAATTGCTAACTGGTGGTTACAATCAGTTCAACCAGTCAGTTAAGGTGCCTCCTCTCATTAAATATATTATTTAATGATTATTTAATATTATTTAATAATCTGGAGTCAACAGGGGCACCTCCACCAACTTCTGATGATCAATTCAGCTTTAGTTAACCTCACCGGGGTTCATTGAAGTCATGGAGCACTAGCACTTGATGGTTGGCTTGCTATGACATGTGTTTGATCTCCTTCAGTTGAGATTCAGTCATTTATTGCACTTCGACTTCAGTTAGGGTTTGGTGAGTCAATTAGGGTTTTGGTCAAGTGGTTAACTAATTGTGATTGAATGGCTAACAGTTAGTTAAGCCAGACTCACTTGTGATTTCAAATTGCCTCCTTAGGTATTTGAATTTCTCATGGATTCAAGCTATTGCTTAACATTGGTATTGTAACCATTCATTGTTTATTAAATATACAGAGAGGAAACCAATTCTGGTTTTGATTAACACCATTTCATGAGTTATTTGTTGATTATTATTTGATGAGACTGATGTTTTGTTCCTAGATCAATGTGCAAGAATAATATGGTATCAGAGCATACGACGGGACATAGATCTATCTCTCAAAAACAAGCTTTTTAACAGATTTCTCCATGAAAAGTCAGTAATAGCTCAAAATTCCAGCACTGCACCAGAAGCCAAGGCTTACCACTCAATATCCCAAGTAAAGAACTTGTTGATCAAGCTTGCTTGATT
This sequence comes from Pseudotsuga menziesii, assembly GCA_001517045.1. Taxonomy (NCBI): domain Eukaryota; kingdom Viridiplantae; phylum Streptophyta; class Pinopsida; order Pinales; family Pinaceae; genus Pseudotsuga; species Pseudotsuga menziesii. The sequence goes on along the minus strand of LPNX010788915.1, from coordinate 354,977 downwards.
GACTATGCTGGGTGTGATGAAAGCCTAGAATGTGCAGGCTGTCTGACCTTATTTTTCCCTTTCTGTTTTGATTTTCAGGTTTCTACGGGTGAAGCATTCGCTACAGCACATCCAAATGGCCTCCTCAGCAGATCTCTTGACTCCATACAATTTCCACTCATGGAAAAATAAAATGGAGATTCAATTACACTCCAAAGGACTTTTTAGAGTCGCCATGGACACTGAAGTTGAGCCTGGATCCGCCATAGAAAAATCAAGATTCTTGAACAAGAAGGATGAAGCCTTCGGTTTATTGTGCCTCTCTATTTCCGAAGACCTTCTCTTCCATCTTACGGATCTTAAGACACCAAAAGAAATATGGGACAAATTGGAATCTCTATACAGAAAGCATGATGACTTGAGAGTTTACCAACTCAAAAATGAACCCATGTCTCTCCAACCTTCCAATTTCGAGACTTTGAATGATTTCTTTACAAAGTTCAAGCATACTGTTTTACTCTTGAAGCAATGCAAGGTGGAGAAGGAGGATGATCAGCTCATCCTTGACATCCTCTCCAAACTCAGGGCGTATTATTCAGTTTTTGTTTCTACATTCCATGTGGGGAAGCTCACAACCCCCGAATGGAAGATGCCTACACTCAAAGCCTTCATTGAGTCCCTAACAAATGAACATGACAATATTGTCTAGATGGGGATCATCCGATATTCCCATGATCAAGCCCTCCATGTCTCAGGTCCCAAAGATCTGAAGGGTAAAGGAAAGCAACAGAAAAATTAGAAAACTAAATTTGATGCTCCCAATCCTAGAGTTGAAAACCAACAGCATGATGAATCTTCTGGTTCAAGGAAGAACAAAGGAAAAGGGCACAATGGGAAAGAAAAAGTCAAGTGTTCTTACTACGGGAAGGTTTTTCACCCCGAACATGCTTGCATGAAGAAAAATCTTGATGAAGCAACCTATCTCCTTGAGAGGAATCACATCAATCTTCCAGAGAGCTTTCGGAGGAGAGATCACCAAGATCAGGAACTACAGCATGAGAAAGGCCATGCCCTCATGGCAAGCACTTTGAAGTCCAAAGCATTGCTGATTGACTCTGGAGCTTTGAACCACATGATGGCTGAAAAAGACTCCTTTTCATCCTTGGAGACCAGTAAATCCATCCCCATCCACATGGGATATGACTCCACCATCATTTCTGAAGGACAAGGTACTGTAGATCTAGAAAATGGTTTTTTCTCTAATGTTTTGTATGTACCGTCTCTAGCAGCAAATATCCTTAGTGTCTATTAGATGACACATACACGAATGCCTAAGAGAGTCTCTTTTAGCCCAAATGATGTTGAGATAACAGAAATTGCATCCGGGAAACTCATTGCTAAATGCCTTGTAAACCATCATGCAAAAGCCTATGAGTTCTCTCACTTTGTTGTGGATGCAAAGGCCACCGCTCTGCTAACTCAGGAAATGAGGTTAGTAGGATGTGGCATGAGAGGTTTGGCCATCTTAATTTCAAATATTTGCAGCAATTACAGAAAGACTCCATGGTTGAAGGCCTCCCAGTCATCAAGGCAACCACGGGAATTTGCAAGGGCTGTGTGATTGGAAAACACCCTCAACACAAGTTCGATTGGGGGAAGGAAAACCGAGCTACAAGCATATTGGGTCTGATACATTCTGATATCAATGGTTCAATGCCTATCACATCCATAAATGGATCAAGGTACCTCCTTACTTTTATTGATGATTTTTCAAGGTATACATGGGTTTTCTTTCTCAAAAAGAAATCAGAAGTATGTGAAAAATTTTCTAAATTGAAGGCCTTGATCGAAAATGCCTATGGGCTTAAGATCAAGATCTTGAGATATGATAATGGAGGGGAGTATGTCAGTAATGATTTTCTGTACATATGCTCCCAAATTGGTATTCAGGTCCAGCATTCAATTCCCTACACTCCCCAGCAGAACGGAGTAGCGGAAAGGAAGAACCGGTCTCTCAAGGAGATGACCACCTGTATGTTGGAGTCAAAGAAGCTTGTTGAAAATTTGTGGGATGAAGCCATGCATTCTGTAGCATAAATTTAGAACATGGTTACACACTCATCCATGAAAGGAAATACTCCTTTCGATGCATACTTCGGACACAATCCGGATGTGTCGAACCTACGGGTGTTTGGGTCCACTGCATGGGCCCGGATTCCGCTTGATAAAAGAAGGGCTTTGCAACCACAAAGAATAGAATGTCTGTTTATTGGGTATCCTAATGAATCTAAAGGATTCAAGCTACTGGATATCAATACCAAATAGATCATCATCAAGAGAAGTGTCAAGTTTTATGAGCCTCTTCAGGAAGTGGAACTAATGAAGGAGAAAACTGTTGAATTTCCTTCCTATTCTACTGAGTATTTGGATGATGAAATTGGGGGTGATGACCCTGATTTGGATCCTCTGATTTCTGATATCAGTGTGCAATAATCATCAGATGCTGAATCAGAACCTGAAGTGCAAAATCATCTTCCTACATGGGCCCAACAGACACTCTCCTCCGCAGGAGACAACATTGGAAATCTGGATGATCCAAGGAGAACCCGGTCTGATTTCCAAAGAGCAAGTATTTCGCTCTCTTTTTATGATAATTTGATGTTCGATTCTTGCTATTTGATGATTATTTTATATCCAAAATCCTACTACCATGCTCGAAATGATCCAAGATGGAAAGTTTCCATGGATGAAGAGATGAATTCTCTTCAGAAAAACACTACTTGGGAGCTAGTTTCTCTTCCTCCGGGAAGGAAATTGGTTCAATGCAAGTGGGTGTTTCGGAAAAAGTTTGCTGCTGATGGAAGCACCTGAAAATATAAGTCAAGGCTGGTAGAAAAATGTTTCTCTCTGGTCCAAGGAGTGGACTACCATGAGACCTTTGCACTAGTTGCAAAAATGGACTCCATCCGCCTTGTTTTGGCTATTTCAGCATGCAAGCAGTGGGAGGTGCATCACATGGATGTTAATTCAGCCTTTCTACATGGAGATATTCATGAGGAGATATACATGAAGCAGCCTAAGGGATACATCACTGATCCATCTTTGGTTTGCAAGCTAAAGAAGTCACTATACGGGTTAAAACAAGCCCCAAGAGAGTGGTATTCCAAGATGGATGCCTTCCTTCTCTCGCAAAACTTGCAGAGATGTAGATCAGATCCAAATGTGTATTTACAGCAGAATGATGGTCATATAATCATAATTTTTTTATATGTTGATGAATTACTGATCACAGGTAGCACAATTGCCTCCATTTCAGCCATCAAAACTGCTCTCCACAATGCCTTTGAAATGAGTGATTTGGGGCTTCTAAAACAATTTTTGGGGCTCGAAATCGAGAAAAATTATGATGGGATTATGGTCAATCAGTACAAATACATTTCATACCTGTTATTAAAGTTTAAAATGGCTGAATGTAGGCCTGCACCATTCCCTTTCCTTTCAGGGATCAACCTTGAAGAAGGAAAACATACACCTCCCATGGACTGCACTATCTATCGACAGTTGATTGGTAGCTTGTTGTACTTGATACATTCTAGGCCTGATATTTGTTATTCCATGAATGGTGTATCAAGATACATGCAGCAGCCTCATGATCTTCATTGGAAGGCAGCCAAGAGGATCCTCCAGTACATTCAGGGAACCAGGACCTACGGCATTCACAATGCTGCAGACTCCGAGCTAGAGCTGGTTGGATACACAGATTCCGATTGGGCGGGTGATTCTATTGATCAGAAGTCAACTTCTGGATATGTATTCATGTTTGGTGGTGGCCCCATTTTCTGGTCAAGAAAAAAGCAGGCTGCCATAGCACTATCTTTAGCAGAGGCCGAGTATCGAGGAGCGGTGAATGCTTGCATCCAAGCAATTTGGTTGCAAGACATTATTTCAGAGTTTGATCTTGGTAGTACTTTGTCCATTGTTTTCTTTTGTGACAGCCAGAGTGCTATTAAGATATCCATGGATCTAGTTACCAGGCAAAGGACCAAGCATGTAGAGATTCACATGCACTACATCATGTAACACCCCGGTTTTGACCCCGTTGCATTAAATGTACATGATGAATATATTGTAAATGATCATGGTGTGGAGCTAAAAGCCAAGGCCCCACCATTGATTGGTTATGCTATGTTTTGGATTTAAATTTGTCACCAATGGTATATTGGGGCATGCGATATATATTAAGTGTATCATCATGTAAATATGCATCTTTAATTAAAATGAACCCGACCAGCTACGATCACGGCAACTAAATTGAGAAGGGGCATGATTTTCACAAGGATAAGGATGTGGGGGAATTTGTCAAGCCTTGGGCCAATGAGGGAAAATACCCATGTGTCTTCTTTCCTTTCCTTACCCAACCACTTTCATTAAGAATTTCTGCTGGTAGCTAGGGGAAGTTATGGAAGTTATTGTTTTTGGGAGTGGGGTGGCCGGACTGTCAGTCCTAGCCTACGCGCACACTCCACCTGCGGACAGACTAACCTCCCCACGCCTGCGCTGAACCGCTCACGCCTTCATTCATTTTTGGTTCTCATCACTCCCATGGACACATTCATTCTCTCCACGACAGTGCTGGAACGCTGGTGCACTCCAATCCGCATCCTCTCCATTGTTTGTTCACCCACGCATAAGCTGGGAGCTGTTCATCCTCATGCAGGGACCGTTGTCTGCTCATTACCCTCACGTGCATGAGTCTGCCCAATTCACGCTCAGTTTGGAAGTCAATATTTTTTCTCTTCCTCTACGTGGTTTATGTATGTATTACCGGTGAATTCATTGCCCAAGGGTGAGCTGTTGTTTCCCCCTGTTGTGAGCTGTGCTCACTGATAAGCTTCAGGGCTGTGGTCTTCCCCATGCTGTGAACGTGGTTGCCTTCCCATCCTCGGACTGTGTAAGTTCCTTGGTGACTTCATTGTTCAGATTGGGTCGTTGATTTTCCCCACGTTGTTGGCTGTGGTTGCTGTGATCTTCCTTACATTTTGGGGACTGTTGTAAATTCACTTGAGAGTCATTTTGGCCACGATAGGGCCAAGAATGACTCAGAATTTGTCTTCCCATTCTTAAGCTGTATCAGCTGATTGATTGCATACGTGCAATGGTTGGTCTTCAGACTATGTAGGGAGCAGGGATGGGGGCTTAGTTTTTCTTGACAAACCTGGTGGTTGGAAACCACACAGACAGAGCTAGAGGGTTGACTTTCTTCTCCACAACCCCTGAATAGCACTGGAAGGGAATGCAGGGCCTGAGGGACTGTGTAGCAGAGAAGGGACTGATTCCTTGTGTTGGGTGTGTGTGGGTGTTTTAGAGGTCAGGCTAGTTCTGGTGTAGGTGTTCTTGGCTCTGTAATGATCTCACAAACTTATCATTGAGCCTTTCCCCAACTCCTTGATGGCCTGATAAACCCAACTATGTTGGCTTGGCTGTGTTTTGTATATCATTGGCTATGTGTAAGCCTGCTTGTTCCCTTATTCCTTGGAGAATCATGCCCAGCTCGGGGGTGGCAGCGCTGCTAAGAGATTAAGGAGCACGCTATCCTATGGTTGGGTGGAACATTGCAGTGACGTAGCTGCTTGCAGATCGACTTCTTCATAAGATAAGTGATCTTGTCCATTTTTAATTCTGTAACCATATTTCAGTTAATGATAATGTCGAACATGTTGAATGAATGCTTGAATGTATGCACGTTAATTCCGCTGTGCAAGATACATAATTGTAGCTGTGTATGTTGAATAATTGCATCTGTGCATGATAAATATTCATGTGTGCATATTCTATAGCTGTGTATGATAAACAATGGCATTTGTGTATGTTTTACTTCAATGTATTTTCATTCAGCATTCTGTTTCAGCAATTTTGTGCATGTACATGTTCATGGGGCCCTTAGCTCGGATGGTTAACGGCATGGGTCGCATCCTCTTCGCCGGTCGAAGGCTTGGGGACGTGACAGTTAGTGGTATCAGGGATCATGTTGCAGCATGGGCCTACATGAGCCATGAAGGATGCAGTGACAGAGGTTGTATTTCATTCTGACCAGTAGAAATCATAATTTGAATGGCTGTAAAATTTAAAAATTGGTCTAAGTGTTGAACAGTCGGATCATCGGAACGGATTAGAGGAACAAACTTCCGATGTAAGGGAAGAGTTAGCGATTTCTATTCCACCGTTGCGGATGTCGAAGGACTAACTCACCAACGCGGAAGTGCTTAGTGGATCAAGCGTCCCCCGTTGCAGAAGTCCAAATCGCTAAGTCTTCCGACGAAAAGAAAGGCTGCCGATATCGATCGGGTTGTGTCACCGATCGGAGGAAGATCAAGGCTGAGGAGCCACCGTTGTGGATGCAGATGGAATTGTTCGCCGATGGAAAGAAGTTTAAATTTTTTTCTAAGGTAGAAATCCTTGACTGGAGGAAGAAGTTAGCGATTCGTGAGCCGCAGTTTCGGAAGCCAAAATTACTAAGTCTTTCGATGAGAAGCGACAGCCGACGCTGCAAGAAAAGTTTTAAAATTTCTCTATGTAAAGGGAGGCCGTCGGAAGGAGTTCATCTTTAGTGTGTCACCGTCGCAGAAGCCAAAGGCACTAGGCTTCCGATGTGGAAAGACCGCCAATGCTGAAAGTTTAAAATTTTTCTAAGGAAGATTAAGCGGTTATCGGAAGAAAATAGCTGATTGTGCGTCCGTCGTTGCGGAAGTCTAGAGCACTAGAATTCCGATGTGAAAAGGCTTCCAACGCCGTGAAAGTAAGTTAGAATATTCTTCTAAGTAAGGAAAAACAGCGTCCGATCGGAAGAAGACAGGATTACGTGCACCGCTGTTTCGGGAGACAAAATCACTAGTCTTCCGATGCAAAAAGTATTCCGATGTAAAAAAGTCTGTCGTGCCGAACAGGTTGTGCTGCCGATCGGAAGGAGAAAGAAGATCATGTTCCGTCATTGCGGCTGCCGAAAGGACTAACCTTCCGAAGGGTTAGAAGACCCGATTGCCGACGGACCCGACAGCCGATGTCCATCGAAACAATTTAGTTGATTCAACCGCCGATACAGCGGAGGAGTTAGTGATTTGGGGAGCCAAAACGTTGGGTCAATAGTGGAAATGAGATCTGATCCAATAGTGGAAATGAGATCCGATCCAATAGTGGAAATGAGATCCGATTTTACAAGGAGGAAATTTTGAGTTTTCAGTAGGATTTCCCCAGCAGATTGTGACTGTTTTTCAGTGAATTTTCAGGGCTGAAAATGAGAAAATAGCAGCGAAGATAGACATTCTTTGATGAAGAGAATCTAGTGTTTGGGAAAACTTGTAATTTTATAATTTTTCCAAGAGAAGGTAAGTAATACTGGTTTATATTAATGTTATGTATCTAACAGTTATGTTACTAACACGTTTGCAGAGTCATAGTCACTTTCCAGGGAAGTATTCCAGGTGGTGCAGTTTGACAAGTAAGTGGTGGTTCAGTATGAGAACCCATGATGGGTATGATGCTCAGGATTCTCATGAGCAAGCAAAAGATGCCATGGGAGAAAATGCCCGTAATAGAAACGATGATATTGAGTCTAATGGAAGGAGATTCCTGGAGACATCGTCAGATGTTGCAGCCACCATGAGAAGTTTAATTAAAGCCTAGGAAGAGCAGCATCAGTTGAATGCTGCAATGTTGCAGAGTTTGACAGACTTACATAGAAAGATAGACTCTGGACGAGGTACAGCAAGACCAGAAGGCAGTAAGAGCAGTACTAGGAGAAGGAGAAGGACTTATAGTGGGACATTTGATTCTGAAGAATCCAGTGGGGATTCAAGCTCTTCTTCTCGTAAAAGAAAGAGAAAGAGACACCATAGGGATCACTCTCGAGAAGAATTTAAGAAAGCTAAACCTCCTACATTTGATGGTGAGATAAAGACTGGACAAGAGGGTGAAGCTTGGATTCTTGGGATAAAGAAGTAATTTCAAGTGCATGACTATTCAGGAAACATGAAGGCAAGAGTTTCCATATTCAATATGAATGGAAGAGCATCCATTTGGTGGGAACACTTCAAGCAAGTGAAGAGGATTAGTGAAAGGAGACTTAAGTGGAAGTAGTTCAAGAAGTATTTCAAGCAGAAATACCTCTCTAACAGGTATTACGATGACAAGATAAGGAGTTCCATGAGCTAAGACTGGGACAGCGGACCATGGAGGAATATGCAAATAAGTTTTTGGAGCTGTTGAGGTATGTCCGGTACATCAGAGATGAAAAAGTGAAGGTCCAGCGTTTTCTGAGTGGATTACCTCAGTCTTACAAAGATAGAATTGAGTTTTATGAACCAAGAACTCTTGAAGAAGCAATAAGAAAAGCCAAGTATTGCTATGAGAAAAGTAAAGGTAAGATGGATTACCACAAGGCATGGAAGGATAAGAAGAATGAGAAGTTTGACCAAAGGAAGAAAGGTTTCAAACCTTCTAGCTTCAGGAATCAGCAAAAGCAGCCATCCCAAGCTGCAGGTAAGCCAGTTGGAGTGACGGAAGAAAATCCTAAGGATCCACTACAAAATAGAGGACCACTTCAATGTTGGAAATGTGGAGGACCCCACATGCGCAGGAATTGTCCACTCAAGAATGAGAGTGCAAGGCCAGCTTATAACGTTCAAGAAGTAGAAATTGTGGGTCAAGTAGCAAGGGCAGTCCCTAGGATTTATGCAGCATTGGAGAATCGTTAGGCAGATCACCAATCAACTGTAGTTGAAGTAGCAGGTAAGATTGTTGAACAATCTGTTTCTAGTTTGATTGACCCTAGTTCTACGCACAGTTACATTACTCCTAGAGTAGTGGAGATTTGTGCCTTTAAGAAAGTAAAGCATAGGAAGTCTTGGTTAGTTCAGCTAGCCACTGGAACTAAGAGAAAGGTCAGTGAAGTGGTAGAGAAATGTCCATTGGTCATGAATGGATTGGTCACTTGTGTAGATCTAAATGTTCTGACCCTTGGTTCCTATGATGTTCTCATTGGAATGGATTGGCTAGAAGCTCACAGGGTAAAGCTTGACTGCTACAATAAGAATTTCGAATGCATGAATGAAGAAGGGAACCTAGTAGCTGTGAAAGGTATTCCAAAGGTAATTTCAGTGAGGCAGGTTTCAGCAATGTAGTTAAAGAAGTTCTGTAGGAAGGGTTTCCAGTTGTATGCAGCTCAGATTTTGGAGGAAACGAGAGATGAAGCTCCTAGGTTGGAGGATTATCAGGTGTTACAGGAATTCAGGGATGTGTTTCCTGATGAGATTCCAGGGCTTCCTCCAAAACGGGACATTGATTTCACAATTGAACTTGTGCCAAAAGTAGCACCAGTGTCCAAAGCACCCTACAGGATGAGTACACCGGAGATGCTAGAGTTGAAGATGCAACTGCAAGAGTTGTTGGACAAGAAGTATATCCGACCGAGTGTGTCTCCTTGGGGAGCACCAATTCTGTTTGTAAAGAAGAAAGATGGTACACTCAGGTTGCGTATTGACTACAGATAATTGAACAAGGTTACAGTGAAGAATAAATATCCCTTGCCTAGGATTGATGACCTCTTTGATCAAATGAGAGAAGAAAAGGTGTTTTCCAAGATTGACTTGAGGTCTGGTTACCATCAGGTGAGAATCAAGGATGAAGACATTCATAAGACAGCCTTCAAGACAAGGTATGGGCATTATGAGTTTGTAGTGGTACCATTTGGCCTCACAAACACACCAGCTACATTTATGTGCCTTATGAATAGTGTCTTCAGCAGGTATTTGGACAAGTTTGTTCTCTTTTTCCTTGATGACATTCTTGTTTACTCTAAGAATGAGGAAGAGCATGAAGAGCATTTAAGATTGACATTGAAATTGCTCAGGGAGCATTAGCTGTATGCGAAACTGAGCAAGTGTGACTTCTACAGGGATAGAATCCAGTATTTGGGTCACATTATCTCCGAGGAGGGTATATCTGTGGACCCTAAAAAGATTGAAGCCATTATGAATTGGCCTACTCCAAGAAATGTGACAGATGTAAGAGCTTTTATGGGACTTGCAGGATACTACCAGAGATTCATTGAAGGATTCTCTAGAGTTGCACATGCCATCACTTCTTTGCAAAAGAAGGGGATGAAGTTCGAATGGACATCGAGGTGTGAAGAAATTTTCCAGAGGTTGAAGAATCTTCTCACCAGTGCACCAGTATTGAAAGTTGCAAATCTAGAGAAACATTTTGTGGTATGTACCGATGCATGCGGACAAGGGCTTGGAGGAGTCCTTATGCAAGACAACCACGTGATATGTTATGAGTCAAGAAAGTTGAAGGAACATGAGATGAACTATGCCACTCATGATCTAGAGCTTGCATCCATAGTGCATGCCCTCAAGATGTGGAGACATTACTTGATGGGTAGAAGATTTGAGCTCCGAATAGACCACTATGGTTTGAAGTATCTATTTGATCAGCCTACTCTGAATGCTAGGAAAGCAAGATGGATGGATTTTTTATGTGAGTTTGATTTTGAAATCAAGCACATAAAGGGAAAAGAGAATAAGGTAGCTGATGCACTCAGCAGGAAGGTGCAGGAAATGCATGTGGCATCTCTTAGTATTTGCCAATCAGACTTGAGGCAGCAGATTGCTAATCATGTTGCTAGAGATGAATTGTATGAGCAGGTAAAAGATAAATTGCAACAGCAAAGTCTTGAGAAGAAGTATGAGGGATATGAATTGGAAGAAGACGAAATTCTTACTTATAAAGGCAGAATTTATATTCCAAATGTAGCAGATCTAAGGAGAGTTGTTATGGATGAAATCCATCAAGCTCCATATTCTGGTCACCCAGGATATCAGAAGACAATTGCTATAGCTAGAAAGCAGTACTTTTGGCCAGGTATGAAAAAGGACATGGCTGAATACATTTCAAGGTGTATGAAATTCCAAGAGGTAAAGGTTGAGCATCAACATCCAGTAGGTTTGTTACAACCTTTTCCAGTTCCGGAATGGAAATGGGAATTTATTTCCATGGATTTTATTACAGGATTTCCAATGAATTGGAGACAACATGATTCCATCATGGTTGTGGTGGACAAGTTGACAAAGGTAGCACATTTTATACCGGTTAAGTCTACTTATGAAACTGGCGACATTGCAAAGATATTCATGAAGGAGGTATTCAAATTGCATGGATTTCCAAAGGCAATAGTCTCTGACAGAGATGTCAAGTTCACTTCCAACTTTTGGAAGGGGTTGTTTGCAGATTTGGGTACAAAGATAAACTTCAGCAATGCATACCATCCTCAGACAGATGGTCAAACAGAGAGAGTTAATCAGGTGCTTGAAGATATGCTTCGCATGTACGTGATGGACAAACCAGCCAAGTGGGAAGATTACTTGCACTTGGTAGAGTTTGCTTATAACAATGGACAGCAGGAATCCTTGGGGATGAGTCCGTATGAAGCTTTGCATGGAAGAAGGTGTAGGACACCAGTGACTTGGGATAACCCAGTGAACATGATTGTGCTTGGACCAGAATTTCTCAAGGAAATGGAGCAAGAGGTTGCAAAGATCAAGCAGAAGCTGAAAGCAGCACAGGACAGACAGAAAAGCTATGCAGATAAGCATAGGGTGAACAGGGAGTTCAAGGTTGGAGATCATGTTTACCTCAGAGTGAGGGCAAGGAAGAGTTCCTTGAAGCTTGGAAGTTGTGCCAAGTTGTCACCTAGATACTGTGGGCCGTTTGAAGTGCTTGAGAGAATAGGGCCAGTTGCATATAGACTTGCATTGCCTGCTAGCACTAGGGCTCATAATGTTTTTTATGTTTCTTTGCTTAAGAGATATGTACATGATCCTAACCATGTGATAAATTGTGATGTGATTCAGGTGGAACCCGAGGGAGAGTTTCGAATCGAGCCAATGCGCATCCTCGGCAGGAAGGTCACAATGCTCCGGAACCGGGCCATGGGGTAGGTAAAGGTGTAATGGGAGCACTACGGACCTGAAGAGGCTACTCGGGAGCTAGAGGATGCCATGTGATTGGCACATCCATTTTTGTTCAATTTTGCGAAACACTAAGGCGATACCAGTGTAGAATTTTGTTCAATTTTGTAAAGCACTGAGGACAGTGCTATTGAAGGGGGAGGGGAATGTAACACCCCGGTTTAGACCCCGTTGCATTAAATGTACATGATGAATATATTGTAAATGATCATGGTGTGGAGCTAAAGGCCAAGGTCCCACCATTGATTGGTTATGCTGTGTTTTGGATTTAAATTTGTCACCGATGGTATATCGGGGCATGCGATATATATTAAGTGTATCATCATGTAAATATGCATCTTTAATTAAAATGAACCCGACCAGCTACGATCACGACAACTAAATTGAGAAGGGGCATGATTTTCACAAGGATAAGGATGTGGGGGAATTTGTCAAACCTTGGGCCAATGAGGGAAAATACCCATGTGTCTTCTTTCCTTTCCTTACCCAACCACTTTCATTAAGAATTTCTGCTAGTAGCTGGGGGAAGTTATGGCAGTTATTGTTTTTGGGAGTGGGGTGGCCGGACTGTCAGTCCTTGCCTACGCGCACACTCCACCCGCGGACAGACTATACTCCCCATGCCTACGCTGAACCGCTCACGCCTTCATTCATTTTTGGTTCTCATCACTCCCGCGGACACATTCATTATATCCACGATAGTGCTGGAACGCTGGTGCACTCTAATCCACATCCTCTCCATTGTCTGTTCACCCACGCACAAGCTGGGAGCTATTTGTCCTCACGCAGGGACCATTGTCTGCTCATTACCCTCACGCGCAGGATTCTTCCCAATTCACGCTTAGTTTGGAAGTCAGTATTTTTTCTCTTCCTCTGCATGGTTTATGTATGTATTACCGGTGACTTCGTTGCCCAAGGACGAGCTGTTTTTTTCCCCTATTGTGAGCTGTGCTGACTGATAAGCTTTAGGGCTGTGGTCTTCCCCATGCTGTGAACTTGGTTGCCTTCCCATCCTCGGACTGTGTAAGTTCCTTGGTGACTTCATTGTTCAGATTGGGTCATTGATTTTCCTCACGTTGTTGGCTGTGGTTGTTGTGATCTTCCTTACATTTTTGGGACTGTTGTAAATTCGCTTGAGAGTCATTTTGGCCACGATAGGGCCAAGAATGACTCAAAATTTGTCTTCCCTGTCTTAAGCTGTATCAGTTGATTGATTGCATACGTGCAATGGTTGGTCTTAGGACTGTGTAGGGAGCAGGGATGGGGGCTTAGTTTTTCTTGAAAAACCTGGTGGTTGGAAACCACACAGACAGAGCTAGAGGGCTGGCTTTCTTCTCCACAACCCCTGAATAGCAATGGAAGGGAATGCAGGGCCTGAGGGACTGTGTAGCAGAGAAGGGACTGATTCCTTGTGTTGGGTGTGTGTGGGTGTTTTAGAGGTCAAGATAGTTCTGGTGTAGGTGTTCTTGGCTCTGTAATGAGCTCACCATCTTAGCATTGATCCTTTCCCCAACTCCTTGATGGCCTGATAAACCCAACTATGTCGGCTTGGCTGTGTTTTGTATATCCTTGGCTATGTGTAAGCCTGCTTGTTCCCTTATTTCTTAGAGAATCATTCCCAACTCGAGGGTGGCAGTGCTGCTGAGAGATTAAGGAGCATGCTGGCCTATGGTTGGGTGGAATGTTGCAGCGACATAGCTGGTTGCGGATCGACTTCTTCATAAGATAAGTGATCTTGTCCATTTTTACTTCTGCAACCATATTTTGGTTAATGATAATGTTGAACATGTTGAATGAATGCTTGAATGTATGCACGTTAATTCCGCTGTGCAAGATACATAATTGTAGCTGTGTATGTTGAATAATTGCATCTGTGCATGATAAATATTCATGTGTGCATATTCTATAGCTGTGTATAATAAACAATGGCATTTGTGTATGTTTTACTTCAATGTATTTTCGTTCAGCATTTTGTTTCAGCAATTTTGTGCATGTACATGTTCATGGGGCCCTTATCCTGGATGATTAAGGGCATGGGTCGTGTCCTCTTCGCCGGTCGGAGGCTTGGGGACGTGACACATCAGGGAGCTAGTGCATGACAGGACCATCATTCTGCAATACTGCCCAACTGATGAGCAGATTGCAGACATCTTCACCAAGAGATTTTCAGAAAAGACGTTCACTTACCTCCGTTCACTGTTGGGGGTGAGTTCATCAAGGTGATCCAAACTACTTTTAGTGTTCATCTTGAGGGGGGGGGTTTCCCACTAGGTTTTCCCTCTTTTCCTCACTTAGTTTGTTTTGAGCATTGTTTCAGTTTCAGCATTGTATAGGGTGACCTATGGCCTTAGTTGATGGGGCCCTAGCATTTTTATGCATCTATGTTTTCTAACTCTTCCTGAGTATAGCTTAAGGGGGGGTGTTGGATACATTTACCATCATACACACTCTTTTTGGTCAAATTGGCCTAGTTAAACCACTATCCTAAGTATAATTGACATTAATTGACATCAGTGGAGCATTAATTGCCATCATCCAGTCACACCCATGCCTACCTACAGTCAAGGAGGCTAACTTAGACTTCTCCTATAGTCAAAGAGGCTAACTGGAGCACTCCGAGGGTGATCTGAGTGATATTAATGCACCTAATTGCTAACTGGTGGTTACAATCAGTTCAACCAGTCAGTTAAGGTGCCTCCTCTCATTAAATATATTATTTAATGATTATTTAATATTATTTAATGATCTGGAGTCAACAGGGGCGCCTCCACCAACTTCTGATGATCAATTCAGCTTCAGTTAACCTCATCGGGGTTCATTGAATTCATGGAGCACTAGAACTTGATGGTTGGCTTGCTATGATATGTGTTTGATCTCCTTTGGTTGAGATTCAGTCATTTATTGCACTTTGACTTCAGTTAGGGTTTGGTGAGTCAATTAGGGTTTTGGTCAAGTGGTTAACCGAGTATGATTGAATGGCTGACAGTCAGTTAAGCCAGGCTCACTCATGATTTTGAATTTCCTCCTTAGGTATTTGAATTTCTCATGGATTCAAGCTATTGCTTGACATTGGTATTGTAACCATTCATTGCTTATTAAATATACAGAGAGGAAACCAATTCCGGTTTCGATTAACACCATTTAATGAGTTATTTGTTGATTATTCTTTGATGAGATTGATGCTTTGTTCCTAGATCAATGTGCAAGAATAATAACAAGGGTTCCATGCCCATTGGCACTAGTTTCCCAAGGTAATTGTTATGAGCAAGTTTGGTAGCTCTAGTTTTCCTCTCTCTTGTATGTCATATGGTGAAAGTTAACACGATGGCTAAAATCCCCATTATGAACTAAATTCCCAAACTTTTATATGCATGTTCATAACTAACCATGTGGCACTCATGAATATCCCACTTTTCCCCTTCTAATCCTATCTTAGGATAATATAATCAATGAGATTAATAAATCCAATTTACTAAATATTCTTTTAGGAAGGCTATATTTTAAGGATTCTATTATTATACTAAAGTATAGTATCCTATGTGATTATTTTGGGTTGAAAATAACATGTATATAGGCGACCTTAAATATTTCTCCATCTCTCTAGTATTAATACCTGAGTCCTCACACTCTCCATATTTGACAAACTCGTCCTGATATGGATTCGAAACGTTGACATAGTCAACCTGCTACTGTGGTTTCTCCGACATCATTAACTGAAACTTACCACCACAGAAATTTGGCAACAGAAACATGTATATAGATAGGTAGATGAATATTAAATATGAAACATGTGATTTACTATTGAAACGTGTAAATTTTGGTGAATATTGTGATTTAAAAAAACATATTTTATGTAAATATAGGCGATATTAGAGACTAAAATGACCAAATAGTGAATATATTTTTTGAAAAAAAATCCCCAAAAATAGTCAATTGGCGAAATTTCGCCCCTAAAATTTACCCTGCTTTTAGGGACCTTAGGATGAAATCACTATATAAGGTTTTCAAGTAAGGATGATTAATTAGGTTAATAAGCCAGTAGGTCCATATCCCCCTTATACCCCTTTCACTTTCCCCTCTTTTGGAATCATAGCCCCCTGTTTCTTCTTCGTCCTTCTTCATTTGTAGTCATTAGGGATTTTTATATTAAATATTGTTGTATATATTTACAATACATTTGGTCATATTAGACCATTTATAGTTGGATTTTGACCATTTCATTATTACATATATCATTACATTCTAGGGTAAAAAATGGGGTGTTACAAGTGGGTAATAAGATGGTGGAAAATAATCATAAAGAAGGATGCCTCAGCTATGGAAAAATACTTTTGAGAAGAATTGTGGTAAGCAATTGGTTTTAGTACATCCATATTTGTGACTTGTAACTATGTTTTTATATTTTTATATTTACTATGATAAAAAAATCCATTTCCAATTGTGTTTCTCAAAGATAACTAGTGTGGGATTCCTTAAGGTTTGAAATGATACTTCATCCAATTCAATCGATTACCTACTATGAGGACCTACAAGTAGTTCATTTGATTAATCCAACACATATTAGAAATAATGTCACAAAATAATTATGTAAAGATATATATGGGAGGAATAACAAGGAAAAAAATTCTAAAGTTATTAGTGACATTGAGGACACCAACATTGTGCAACATTTGACTCATTGTTATAGTGATGGGGAAACTAACCAATCTTCCATGGTTTTTATTAGATTAAGAGAGGGATGTTGTAAAAGTTGTTATATGAAATATTAAATTTTCAATTGGTTTTTCTTCGAACATATATAACATATTAATGAAAAAATGTGATTTTGGTGGGGCACAAAATCACAATTTCCATACAATTATTTAAATTTGAAATTTTATAATATTTATCATCTTATGATATATGCAATTTTTGGTATAAATAGATGTTTGTTTCTAATCAAAACTATCTGATAATGCTTCTTTCTTTGTTACAGTAGGTCTACCTCTTGCTCTCCTAAACAAAGTTGACACTAAAATAAAGAAAGTTAAATTTGATCCTAGCAAGTATATGGGGTAATTAAAAACATATTATTGAAATGTTACTTGTAGAAATTCTTGACATTTGATTTACTTGAATTGTATAATCTTATGTTGATATGTGATTACTGATTTCTTTTCACTTTTAGAACAATTGTCTCTAAAGAAATTCATATAGAATATATCAAGTATTGGAAGGGATAGATTCCTTGTTTAATATGTGAAATGCAAAGTATCTACATCCATGTTTTTTAAATGCATTACCTCATACACTATTAGAGAAGATTGAAATATGTTGACCCGTACACACAAGGTCAATGGTGTTGGTGGAGAGGCACATAAAGGCATTGAAGGCTTTTGTTAAACAAAGATCATGTCCAAAGGGCTCAATGGTTGAAGGTTATGTGGTATATTAGTCCATGATGTATTTTAGTGAGTATTTACCCCAATTAGCACTGTTATTAATGTCCCTCCCTTTTGGGATGTCAATTCCACCAACAAAACTGAAGGGGGTGTGTTTTTGGGGAAATATATATAGAGAAAAGTGAAAGGTATTAGATTTCATTGTAATTTATATTCTCATACATATAATTTTAAGCTTGATTTGTGCAGTAAATCTATTTTTCTTTCTTCATCTAGGTAGTGGAGAGTGGGATGCAATGCATTTATATATCACAAATAATGTTGACTGGATGAAGATATGCATAAAATAATGTAATGAAGTTTATCATAGCTTATCACGGAGTGCGGTTGCAGAATTGATTAGAAGAGATTATTGGGATATTGATACAATTCTAACACATAAGAAAATTTATCTAGAATATGGTACAAAATATATAAACATAAACATTTCCCTTTGATTTGTACGTTTATTTCCCATTTTTGTGTTGTTTTTGTGTCCCTCAAATTATATTATACATATAGTTATCAATTCATGATGATGATGATGATGATGATGAGATGAGATGATAATGGTGTGATTATATGATGATGGAAATCATGTGATTATATGATGATGACAATGATGACAATGACAATGATTATCTTGGAATGATGAATGCACATATGATGATGATGAGCACAAGAAAGAAAGAAAGGCAAAGAGGGAGAGAAAGAGAGGAAGATAGAAATAAATATATTTTTGACTCGTTGATGATGATGATGACTGTACTAATGATGATGATAATGAAAATGAAAATGAAGATAATCATTGTCATCATCATCATCATTGATGGTATTTTTAATTACCCTTCTAATTTAATTACCTTGCCAACCTAAGGTTTTGGAAAAATTGTGCATTGCGTTGCACTATATATGTAGTATACACTTTCATATCTCTCACTAGTTTATTTATCATGAGGTTGCAGTAAATAAATATAACTATGAATTTTTAAAATTTGCTAAATTGGAAATCATTCACACATTCATTAAAACATGCTTACATCAATTACAAGTCATGTACTAGATTTTGAATTGAAAGTGTTAGTGAATCATCTACATTGTTGTTAGAAATATGAATAAGAGAAATTGAATGATGAAAAACAATCAAACTGGAAATTAAATGCAATTAACAATAGGAAAGCAAAGCACTATTTCACAGATATAAGAGAAACACAACTACGAACTACAATAGATAAAATACAACACATGTTCTATTTAAATGGGTATTGCGTCCAATAGGTTAACTAAACTATATTCAATCACTCATAACATTCACGGACCGGTATATTGAACATGATCTTGAATTAATAGCAATAATTTTGGACAAGTGTTGAGTTCTAAATAATAATTGTTATATCCCATTGCACAGAGACATGAGGCTTTGTTTTATACAATTTATTAGTTACCCTAATTAAAGAAAATTAACTATCAACATGCTTGAAAATCAAACAACAAACTGCTATGACTGGAATAGAAGATAACAATTTGTTCCAAAATAGTCACAATTCTATCTTAGAGATAATTCCAACAGAACTACAAAACCATTTTGATGGAAAGAAGTGAAAATATGATTTTTTGTTATGCATGTGATTTGCAACAATTAGCTAGAAAGGTATGCTTCTCTTGTATTCATGGCATTGTAGCTCTAGCTTGTTTCCTTGTCACCCTCAGTATCCCTATGTGTTTATGCAATATACCAAAATAGGAGGATCCATAAAACATAGATATGTAGCTCTTATATTTGTAGCGCTCAAATTTGTAGCATTCTATCTGTAACATCGGATCTATATCAATAGATCTATAACACCCCCAATGAACTTGTTATTCCAAATATCATTACAAACACACATTTCTACTTATTGTTACTAAGAAAATCAATGAATTATGAAGAAATGCAAGTAAAAAATACCTTGTGCCTAAATTAGGTTCCAATTAAAATATTATCAATATAGAGTCAAAAGATAGGCAAAAAGGGAAATGGATTATGATAAAAATATGACAAAATCAAGGCCCATCAATCATCATAATCATATAATAGCATCATCATTGTCATCGACGTCGTCATCTTCATCATCATATAACATAATATATTTATATAATATTATAAATTATATATTATATGTAAAACATAACAATTAAAACATATATAACATATGTAATATATAACATATATATGTTATATGTTATATATAACATATATATTCCATATGTCATATATAACATATATTATAACACAAACAAAATAACCTTGACTTGGAGAGAAGCCCATAGAGTCTATTGCATGTAGTATAGTCGACCCATAACTTATGCCCACTACATACAGTTTTATGCTATGCATAGCTTATGTGCAAGAAGACAATCCCTAGGCCACAACCAAGTCCCATAGGAGGAGACTCAAGGGATCACCAAACTAGTGACAAAGGAGATACACATGACCACCAGACCAATATAAGAGATAACAAGAAACCTTAGGGGATCACCAATGCTACCTAAATCGATGAGTCCACCAAGGAATTTTCATTCTAGGTGGAGTTTCATCTTATTGTTGTGAAACAATGGAGGTAATACTCATTTATTTGTTTGTTGTGAGTATAAGGGCTAGGGTTTTCCCTATAGGTAAATATTGGATCATCCCTTTGGCCCTATAGTTAATCATTTGAGAGTGAAACCCCAAAACTTTTGACTAGTTTGTTGAATATTTTCCCATATTTTCACTCTATAGTTAATGTTTTGAGAGTGAAACCCCAAATCATTTGAGAGTGAACCTCTAAATTGTCTCGCTATTTTGTCGAATGTATTCCCATACATTGTATGCTTGGCGGGTTTGTTTATTTTGTCGGGTAATGCAATGGTCTTAAATTTGTGTACAATTCTATCCACTTGGTATGGTATAATGGATATGAGGAATTTCAATGTTAACCATCACCATAAGTTTAACAATTTTCTTCTTTGATCAAGTATGACTAGCATCATACACATATTACATAATCCATTCAATTTTTTTGTTTTTAAAATTAGTCAAAGATCCAAACGATCAAATGAGAAAATAAATTGGTATATAGCATATATTTAACAAATAATGAAGGTTTTCCTTTCCCATACTTGATAGGTTTTCAATCCATTTCCAAAATTTTCTAGGTAACAACCTTTAAAAATTGTCATCAAACACTCCACATTAACAAAACCAAAGAAACATAAACACTATCATTAATCAACCTAGACTCCATGTATAAAAACCCCAACTTTTGGACCATTTTACTTTGTTGCTCATACTAAATTTACATTCCATGTGAGGAGAATCATTCTCTCCTTCTTATTAACTTGTTGTGATATTGAATTCTATTCCAACCACTTCCATCCATTCGTCATCTTCATATCTTCAAATAAAAATCCCAAAAGGATTGTTAATGGGATTCAAAAGTACAACGCATTTGGATACATAGTGGGAGTGTATGATGGTAACCTCTAATAAAATAGGGTAACTTCGATAAGAAAAGGTAATTTTATTAAAGTTCAATGACTGACCACAAAGTTGGTCAGTGGGATTCAAAATTACAACAACAAAATTGTTTCAATGACCCTTTTATCGAATATTGAATAACGAAGTTTGCTTCAATGATCCTTTATGTTGGTATAAATTGTATGCATCATCTTTATTTAGCACTTGACTTAGATAAGATAATATAATTCTATTAATATCCAATGTCATGTCCCCATTTTGTTGACATATGGATCATTCTATTAGCCAATTAGTCCCTATGCTTATAAGGGGAAATTCAATTAATTGCTTGCGATTAGATTTTGAAACCGATGCAATTAATTAATAGTAACAATTATTATGTCCTAAAGTTGAAGATGCAATATTAGATAAACTATTTTCCATGAATAAATTTTATCTTAAATAAAATAATAAATATAATGGGCCATGTGGGGCGCATTAGGAGATAAGGTTTGACTGCAAGGAAGTTGAAAAAGATGAAACAAAGGAGAAAGTATCCAAAGTAGAAAAGAAAAAGGAAAAAAATAAAACAAGAAAAGTTAGCACAGAACGAGAAAGAGGAAAAGCAGTATAAAGCATAAAAGCAAGCTAAAGCAGCCTAAAATTAGAAAATAAAGATAAAGTAGGATAAAGAAATCTAAAAGCATAAAAGCAGAATAAAGTAGAAAAAGCAGGATAAAGCAATAAAGCAAGATAATGCTGTAAAGGTAGAAAGCAAAAAGAAAATCTTGGAAATTAAAGCAAGTTTCTATCCACTCATGAGGGCGCATTGATTGATGAAAGTGGACCACATGAAGAGGAAATTTGACCTTGAATCCAAATTTGCCTATAAAAGACGGATAGTGCATCACGTTTACATCTTTTGATAGATTGTGAATTGACCTAAGAACATTGTGCTACTCTAGACTTGGGAGATGTGCCCCTAGTCCAAGCTGGGAGATGTGCCCCATGCTTCTATTGTGAGGATGAGGACATCTGGTCTTCATAATTTAGCTTATTTCAGGTACTATTTTCAAATGCATTAAAAATAGAGCCAGTTTCAGTGATTGAAGAAGCCTTCCAGTTTGAATCTTCATGTTTTACTAGTTTTTTCTCATGGAGAATTCTCTCTTATTCTCTTCTATTCTTGAGATCAATTATTGATGTAATTCATCCTCTGAAGGATGTCATTAATTTTATATCATACCTCTGATATTTATTTTCCAGCAGCAAATCAATAAAATTCTGTTTTATGTCCTATTGTGCGCATATAGCCTAGATTGCTATGAAAATTGAGCTAGTTTCAGTGTTTGGATTAGTAATACATCAAGACAAATCCAAATTAGATTCCTCAACTTGGTATTTTTAATTAACAATTTAACTAATGAATCCCAACCCTAATATTGAGAATTCCTAGCCCCTTTGCATTGTTTGGGTCATCCTGAAGTTAAGCTAGTTGAGCAGTCGTGGAAGTCAATTTCACTAGTTTGCATTCGAAACCACCTCAAAAAATACTCAAAATTTATGGTGTGAATAACCATAGTTAATTTAATGAAATATTATGTTTCTAAGACTATCCAATCCAAAAATACATCTACATTGGTTGACATGATGTGTGAAGCAAAGGGTTTAGTTTACATATGTTGGGGCGCCCAGGATCCTCGGGAGTAAAATTCATCCTCGTTAATTTTGAAACCATAAAAGTTCTTAGTGCATTGTTCATAGGATTCTAATCTAAACATAATCCCTTATCTCGTTTTGAACTCACAATAACCCTAAACTTGGTCAAAATCCTAGTTTTGAGTCACATATCCTATCGATTGCTAAGTTGTTTGAGTTAGTATGCCAAATATCCAAGTTGGCAATTACAAGTGGTATCAGAGCACTTTCCTCTACTCTTGTGGAAATTATTCTTTCAAGTTCATAGTTGCAACCATGAGATTGGTACATGTCACTGTTGAAGAAGGTTATTATGAACTGTATGAAGAAGATTACAATTCCGTTGATGAAGAACCAACATGATGTACTTCATCTCATTTCGCATACAAGGATGACAATGAATTCTATTTTTCAGCATATGATGAAGTCATGAGGCCTAGATCTATTCATGGTGGGTTTTCTTGTAGAGGGAGGCCAAGGGAACCATTTATTTACCTTTTAGATTATTGGGAACTGAGTGATGGAATTTTGAAGCACCTTTCTTTCTCAGAGTACTGCTCTTTTGAGATACAAAAATTGTTAAAGGAACCATACTACAGGGTAAGCATGGAAAGGATTGCACATATACTAGATGAAGTATGCAAGAAGGTGAGAACTAGATGGTTTCCACCCGGATCCAAAAGAGATGAGGATATGGATGTGCACCTTCAACCATCCAAAATCACTGAAAGGAGCCATGAGCCAATTAAATATACAGTGGATGAAGAAGAAGAGTCCCATATGGAGGAGTTACAATCATTATCATATGACTGCAAGGTAGATTAATAACTAGTTTCTACCATCAATTATACATAAGTACAATCCAAAGAGACTAGGGACACCCTGGCCATGGTTGAGAGAGTACATATTGATGGGTGCTCAAGTTTCAGTGAGATGTCTAGTGGTGGAGGTTGTGATGAGATGCCTACTAATGGGTATCATGGTGAGGCGCTTATTGATCGATGCTTAAGGGTTGATGTACCTACTGATGAGTACCAACATAACGTGGAGGAATCTATTGAAGAATGTTCATCTCTCTATGTTGGTGACATAGAGATTCACATTGAGGAGATTGTTACAAGTACACATTACTTTGAGAATAGAGACCTTGCATATGAAGAAAAAGACCCACGATCAACTTCTACTTCACCTCTTGAGATTCTTGAGGTTGATTCTACAAATGATGAGGAGGAGATTCACTCTAATGAGCCTTTCTACCTAGTAATGCCATTGTAATTGGGTGAAAATAAGATCAACAAATCCTTACACATTCTCCATGACACCTTTTATCACTCAGAATTTATCTTTTGGTTGTGGGGGATAGTTCCAAGGTAGCCTTACAAACCAATATTTAGGAGGAAAGATTGCTTCTTTCTTACCAGAGAGGGATCTCTCAATAAATAAATACAAAGGGCATATGTGTCTTTAAAGAAATAGGTTTAGTGATTGTAAAAGATGAAACATGTGGTTATCATTGGGCATGGAGTCAAAATCATGAGTTACAATTCATTACAGTGCTTTGCAATGAAGTTTCTTCATAGAGGCAGGATAGTCACTCTTTTACAGTCGATTTCTTGATTGTCAAGTGATAGGGAATAAAAATGAACAGGTCATTAACATGGGCATCAAAATAAGAATCCAATGTTAACTTTAGAGGAGTCTTGTTTGTGAATAGTAAATACTTGAAAACAATAACTAGAGCATATGATTATGAATTTTGATTCAATATACACTTATTCAAGTATGATAGATAACACAATGGAAAGGAATAACAGGAAACACATTCACATAAGAAAGAGGTGTTAGGATTAATTAATCCTCCTTTGTCCAATATAGTCTATTTTGTTATCATGCCTAACTTAGGAATTCATTATCACTGAGCTATAGTATGGGGGACACACCTAGAGGTTATATGCCACTTATTGTGTGTGCATGCATGAGTTATGTGCCTCTAGGACCAATCCATACATTATAGGAGCCCACTCTGAGTGCCACCAGAATCATCCTTCAGCTGGTTGTGGTAGGTAAGTAGTTATGCTGAGTTATCCTCTAGTTACAATCAGTTATATAATTAGCAGTTAGCCTAGTGCCAGTTGTACGTGCATGCCGGGAGTGTGGTGCCTTTTTTCCACCTACCTCATCATTTAACTGATTGTAGATTGATTTAGACATCTGTAGTTAAACTAGTGAGCTCCAACGATGATTTAGACACACTAAGTTAGCTAATTAGTCACTTAGAACTAATAGATTTGAATCCTATATTTAGCATTCGAATTATATTTATTGTATAATAATTGTATTATTGATTAATTAATGAAGATTAATGTTGTGATTATCAGAGCAATTCTTGTCCGATTTATGTGAAAAAAATTTCATGAATTATTTTCCTAGTGTACATTCATCTTAATTATTACACTGCATAATTCCTTTACAATAGCTCTCATATTGGCCTGTAGATCTATGGTTCTCAAATTTAACATGGTATCAGAGCCTTGTTCAAGCTAGCAGCAAACCTCAGAAACCTCCATTGTGCACCAAAAGTAGCTAAGTTTCCACATAATTCTTGTAATCATTGCCTTGCTAACTTTGGATTCTATCCAGAGAATTCTCTGCGGGTGTGAGGGACTCAGAAAATGTGCACATGTCAAGGTGGAAGGGTTTGAACTGACATATGATTGTGAATTGGTTTGTTTTGCAGTGATATTTTGACATATTTGACAAATCAACATACAATGAAATGGAGAAATCTTCTGCTCATACACCCAAAATCCTTACACCCTTCAGTTATATTGATTGGAGGGAAGATGTGCAGATGGCCTTGCACAACAAGGGATTGTATAGGATGACAATGGTAAGAGAATTAGATCCCTAGCAGTATGTTGAGAAATCCAAATTTATGAACCGACTTGATGAAGCCTTCAGCATCATGTGCATTCACATCTCCTGGGATATTTTGTTTCACCTTGAGGGACTCAGAACACCAAAGGAAGCATGGGAAAAGCTTGAATATTTGTTTGGAAAACAAGATAATCTTAGAGGCCATATTCTGGAGAATGAACTAATTGCAATACAACCCAACAGTTTTGATACTATTCATCAATTCTTTTCAAAATACAAATCTCTAGTACTACAATGCAAACAATGTGGGATAGAAAGGAAAGATGAGCAGTTTGTGTTGTAAATTTTGAGCAAGCATGACTCATAATTCTTAGTATTTGTCTCTACTTTCCATTCCGGAACAATTTCCATTCCAAATTAGAAGATGCCTTCTCTATATGCTTTTGCAGAGTCTCTGATCCAGGAGCAAGAAAAATTGATTCAAATGGGAGTGATTCAAACCTCCAAGAATCTAGAACTCTTAGCTGGGGACTCTAGCAATGTGCAAGTAAGAGGAATTCCAAAGGGGAAGTAGACCAAAAACATTTATTCAGATCCAAAGGGGAAGTAGACCAAAAACATTGATTCAAATCCAAAGGAGAATCAACAATATTCTAGTGGAGCCTCGGGTTCCAAGAAAAAGAAGAATTTCGAGAAGGATAAATGTCCCTACTGTATGAGAGACTTTCATCGAGAGATTCAGTGCATGAATAAGACCACTGACCAATTGAAAAAACTCCTTGAACAGAACAATATTTCCCTTACACAAGGTGGAGAGATGCCTGAAGATGGAGAGAAGACTGAAGAATATGAGAGTTTCCATGCTTTGAAAGTAGGCTTCACTCAGTCAAAGGCCTATCTAATTGATTTAGGAGCATCCAACCACATGGTTTCCTCCAAAGAATCCTTCACTAATATGGATCTCTCAGAAGGACCTAGCATTCATATGGGGGATAATTCACAGATCCCAGTTGTTGTGAGAGGTCATATTAAAATACAACATGGAGAGTTCAAGAATGTACTCTATGTGCCCTCTCTTATAGAAAATTTGTTATCTATTTATCAGATGACACATACTGCCTCTCCAAAGAAAGTTGTATTTGGTACTAACTCAGAGGAGATTTCAGATATCTCAACTGGGAATATTATAGTGAGGGTGTTGCAAACCATGACTCCAAGGAAAATAAATTCTCACACTTTATTCCATACTTAGCTCCAGTAAATTATGGGGAGCCATTCAAAAGGAAAGGTAAAAACTCTCTTTCATATCCATTTGCAGATAATGATATGTTATCTAATATTTTAGTTTCAGAAGATGAGGAATAATATCAGCATGATCTTGATATTGATACTGTACCTCAAGATGATATAGATCTAGATCCATATCCTATTCCAAATTAGAATCCTAAATGGCCTGACAAGATCATTGAAGAAGTTGGGAATGTTTTTGGGGATCGAGATGATAGAAGAAGAATGAGGTCCCAGTATCAGAATGAACATGTTGCACTCTCTCACACAGCTTCACTACCTACAGAGTGGTGCAACAAACTTCCAGAGAGACGCTACTTGATGATGAAGATTGATCCACAATTTGGCCAACTGATGAACAAAATGGATCATTCCATTCCTCCCCCAGAAAGAAGAGACAAAAGAAACATTCAACAAATCGAAAGAAGATGGAAAGTTTCGCATGCATAGTCCTAGGATGTTGATGCACATAAGAACCAAGTTTTTGCATTATTGCTCCATAGTGTTGCAGATTGCAGCAAATTTCTCACAAGTTTTTGCTCAAAGAGAAAAAAATTCTCTTATGGAAGCTTGTTTCCTAACTACCTGCTTATCTTGGGGGGGGCGGGGGGGGTGGTGCCCCATGAGTTTTTCACCATTTTCCTTATTTTATTAAGCAATATTTTATTCATTTATATTGTATGGGTGACTTTTGGCCTAGTTCCCAGGGCCCAAGTTGTCCAAAGTTAGGATTACGGAGGGGTGTTAGGATTAATTAATCCTCCTTTATCCAATATAGTCTATCTGTTCATCTTGCCTAACTTAGGAATTCATTATCAGTTACCTAGAGTATAGGGGACACGCTTAGAGGTTATCTACCACTTACTTTGTGTGCATGCATGAGTTTATGTGCCTTTGGGACCAATCCCTACATTATAGGATCCCACTCTGAGTGCTACCAACAGCCTCCTTTAGTTGGTTGTGGTAGATAAGCAGTTATGCTGAGTTATCCTATAGTTACAATCAGTTATCCTAGAACCAGTTTTACATGCATGTAGGGAGTGTGGCATCTTTTGTCCACCTACCTCATTAGTTAAGTAATTGTAGACTGATTTAACATCTGAAGTTAAACTATTGAGCTCCAACAGTGATTTAGACACAATTATTTATCTAATCCACCAGTTAGAACTCATAGATTCAAAGCATATATTTAGAATTCGAATTCTATTTATTGTGTAGTCATTGTATTATTGATTAATTAATGAAGATTAATGTTGTGATTATCAAAGAAATTCTTGTCTGATTTATCTGAAATTTATGTTATGAATTATTTTCCAAGTGTACATTGATATTAATTATTCCACTTCCTAATTCCTTTCCAATAGCTCTCATATCGCCCTATAGATCTAAGGTTCTCAAATTTAACAAGAGGAAGTACATACTGCAAAATCATAACACAAGAATATCTGATACAGAAAAATGGTTTCTTTGGTCTACAATTTTTATTCACTTGAAAACTCTCTTACAAAATGAGTTTTTCTCACGGGTTCCAACCCCAATTACATTACAAAATATGTTTTTATAGATAAAAAATTATCCCTAAGCTTATCCCTAACTATCGGTATTCTAAATATAGGAATTTGTAACTTCCATATTACATATTTCCAATAACCTTAACAAACTAAATATTCATAACTACTAGGAAATATTTTAACTTTATTTGAAATATTCCTTGTCATATCTTCAGCTCGAGCTTTGAAATGAAATTCAATGTTGTAGCCTGTATTTCATTTTGCCAAATTTTTTGATAGTCTTGCACTAATCTCCAAATGGAATTTCCATATCTTCCATCTCTTTAGCCAATACCCTCATCTCCACATGATCCACATAATAAATAGGTGGCAGTTGGGTCCCAATTGTCCTGAATGAATTTACAAATTCAAAATCCACAACTAGCTTATCAACTATGAATTTTACTGGAAAGTCCTGATTCATATATTGAAATTTATTATGATATAACCTGGATTTAACCAGCAAGGCCTGATATTCAAACTAAGAAATCATATTTCCATTTCATCCCAAAAAGAAAGCAAACCTTTCTGAAATAATTCTACAAATAGGTCTTTGAAATATTTCACCTGATGCAACATTATGTCTGCCTTTGCTTGGACAGTCTTAATGTGTTAATTTTTTCCAATAACTTTTCTGGCCCAAGTTATTATTGTGATTCTGTCTTTGATGTCCATTGTTCTCAATTCCTCTTCGGACAAAGTATTGAGAAAAATTATAGTGTTTCTATATATATCTGTTGGTTTTCTCTCCAAAGTCTCTTTTATAGTTGTACAACTTTGCCTGGCCACATTGATCACCATTTCCTTATCCTTGATATAATTCAAATAAGGCCTTATTTTTGTTTCTTCTGCAATAATCATGTCCCAAAGGAGATGTCTGGCACCTTATACTGACAATTGTCCTAACAGTTGTTTTGCTAACTTGTTATTTTTGTCCAACAACTCCTTATTATTATTCTCAAAAATGTATCTTTCTTCCAACTTCTTTTTAATTATTTCAACCAGCTTTTGATTTCATGTTTTCAGGCTCTTTATCTCTTCATCTCTCACACTGACTTGTGACATAGCTTGGACAATGCCTTAAGGATTTGCTTCTGCATTTGGTTGATCTGTTTCCTTTGTCTTATCTTTTTGTTTATCCTCTCTCCCCTTTTCCAAATCCAACTAATTTTCATTCAAAACATCAATTTTAGCAATAAGGAAACCTTTTTCCTTTTCCCATTGGATTTTTTCTCCAACAAGCTTTAGCAATTTGTCCTTATAGTCATCCAGTTCCTGGGACAATGACTCATTTTATTTCTCTAGCTTTGTTAATTCAAAGGCTTAAATCAACTGAGTGGTTGGAATCTTTAGCTTATTTTTTAACAGCTGGATAGTGCTCTCTTTCTCATCCAAAATCTTCTTAGTATCATGTCCATTATCCACCTCACTATCCATAGCCAAAAGATCACCTTAAATATTCTTAATCTGTTGTTGATGTATTTTATTTTCCACCTTCTCGTACTTCAATTGGCCTTCTATATTGGATATTGTAGTCTGTCACTTTGAGACTTTCAATATAGATTTCATTAGATCAATGTAAATAACCTCCCCGATTTGCTTGTGTAAATGAATTTTTTCAGGCAGTGGGATCTTCTACAGATTAAGCCTCATTTCTGCAACCCTGTTTTGAGTAGCTACTGCTAGATTTAATGTATTTTTAACATGGTCCCTCACAATGACCAATGAAACTTTCTTATCTAAATTTTTTATTACTTTGGTATAAAGCTTTAAATATTCTTTTGAAGAAACATTCTTCTCTTGCCAATATCCATCATACAAATCATTCCTGGACTTGAATTTATCACTTTGTCCCCCTCCTGTGTCTCTGAAAAAACTATATTATTGAACATTCTCTTTCGTTTACTTACTCCCAACCTCAACCAACTCTTTCTCTAACTCTATCTTCTGTCTATTTAATTCTTTTGAATCTTCCTCTTCAACCTCCATAGCTTCTAAGAAAATTATCTTAGCAGTTATTTCAATCTTGCTGGGAGTTAGCACAACCATTGTCATTGCTTTCATTGTTGTATAAGGATTTGCTTGTAAACCTCTTGAATCCTCCACATGTGACTGGTATTCCATCAAGTTAGTTTGCCAAATTCATGGACCTGCGTTTTGTCCTCCCTTTCACCATCCATTTTAAACAATTCTAGAGGGTTAGCTACGTGGACTACCTGGATTATGGAATATGGAAAGGTGTATTATCCGACTTGGATTCCACAAGACACAAACACATTCCTTCAATGCACAAAAGAAAAATACTCTACAAACACGTGCCCTTTTTTTATAAAATTCTCCACAAGTGGTTTCAGGATCATGAGGAGTGGTTTTTCCCTATCGCCTTTCACCTAGTGTAACGATTCTCTTCCTACCATGTGGAAAGCGGTAAAAATTCCACTGGGTTGTGACCAATCTAACTCTTGTGCATGCTGCGGGAACGGAACTCTCCTCCATCGTTGATCTATTTTTCTTTTCATCTCTCGCATTTCATCGCATTCGTCCTTTAACCTTTCCCAATTTTCATTTCGTCGATCACTTATCTTTTCTTTTGTCGTGCAACGTTTCCCATCGGATTCATTATTCGTTGTTGATCTCTCCACTCCTTAGATCTAAACCGTTGAACCCTTCAACGTATACCACAAGTGCCTTATCCTTTATTTTAGCCACCTTCCGCATCTAGCATGTGCTTGTATGGAAACAATGAAGAATGTATCCCTTCTTTTTCTAGCACCCAATCAATTATTTCCCCAAATTATCAAACAGAGGCCCCCAATTTCACCTTAAGCCCTGTACTCTCACATGTTCATCAACAATGCTAATAGTTGGCTCCAATTGGGGATGCTATTCTCCCGGTGAGGTAGCAAAGAACCCGTAGACCAGTGCCAATGCTACTATCCTCTAAACAAGTTAATGTGTTTTTTTTTAAATTAAACTGTAACTCTTTTTTTTGTACATAAAATTAAAGAATGTCAAATATCTATATATTATGAACTTCAACTTAGGGATTCAAATATTTCAACTTTCCATCAATACTCAAATTCACATAGAAAATATATATATACAACTAATGTACAAAAATGGTGTCACTTTCAAGATAAATAGTGCTTCAAAAATATTCCATTCTCCGGGCCTTCTTTAATATCTACCCCATTTTGATTTTGTAGAATGAAACAATTATCTCCCCTATATGCGGCAATGATATATGGACCCTTCCATAGATGATCAAACTTATCACACTTATCCTCTTTTCTTGCATCCCACTTCAGAACCAAATCGTTAATCTGAAACTACTCTTCTTTCATGTTCATGTCAAATTTTTTCTTTATCTTTTCCTAATGGACCTGCACTTTGTCATACGTGTTTTCCCTCAATTCATGAAGTTCTATTATATGATTAATTGTTCTTTCCATATGGTTAGTCTCATGTTCTTGTAAGAACTTCATCACTTGAAACACCCAAAGATACTGGAAATATCACGTGTGCTCCATATACCAACTGAAATGGTGACATAACAATATCCCTCTTGGTACTTATCATGTATTCCCATAAAGCATACTTAAGCTTGGTGTGCCATGCTCTTTTGTTTTCTTCCAGTAACTTCTTTATATTTCTCACCAAAATTTTATTTGATGACTCAACAAGACCATTCCCTTGAGTGTAGCATGATGTGGAATGATTCATACTTATGTGATACTTGTGGTAGAAATTAATTAGTTTCTTAGAATTAAAAGCATTTGCATTATCTATTACAAGCCTCCTAGGACATCCAAACCTAGATAAAATGTTATTTTCAAGGAAGTCAATGATAACAGTATATATGGATCTTCTATTTGGTAAAGCTTCAATCCATTTGGTGAAGTAATATGTAGCAGTTAAGATCCACTTGTGTTGGCTAGAGGAGTTTGGATTAATATCTCCAATGAAATCCAACCCCCATTACTAAAATGGTGCTTCCACTGAGATTGGGTTAAGAGGTAAAGGAGCCAATTTTCTTTTTCCATAAAAAATACGACATTCATGGCAAGCTGTAACTTCTTTGTATACATCAGAAATAATTATAGGCCAACAAAACCATGCTCTTGGAATTTTATTGACAATTACCTTCCATGAATGGTGGACTCCACACACCCCCTGATGAAATTTCTTCATAGTTTTCTAAGCTTCATTTTCAGGTAAGCAATTTAACAAAATTCCTCTTGGGTCTCTCCAATACAAATATTGATTCATAATGCAAAATTGTGTTTCTTTCAGATTCATAGATTTGGCTCTAGTCTTGCTCAATTATGGAGGTTCCTACAAGTTCTGTAAAACATAGACAATATCACTGTACTAAGGAGACAAATAAAAATATTTGACTACCCGCTATCCTAAGTCTGACCCACTTGAAACATTAGACAGGAAATTTATCTTCAACTATTCACAGTTTGCATCAGTCATTAATTTAGTCAATCCTTTACCCTTTACCAACTTGGTGGGCTTAATCTCCAAATCATATTCTAATAGAACTGCAAACCATTTCTATCTCTTCCCTTCTAGATCTGGCTGAGTGAGGATATTCTTTATAACGTTGTTTTAGCACATAAGCAATGATATGAGAATGCAAACTATAAACTCTAAAATCCTCAAGGGATTTGATCAATGCATAAACTTGTTTTCCATTATGTCATACTTTAGTTCTGCATCCCTCAATATCTTGCTAAAGAATCCAATAGGTTGTTCTGCATTCTGTTGATTTTTTGTGATAAAACTCTAGGTATAATGTGCTTTGAAGCAAAAGAGAAGACAATGAAATATTTGGAAAAATTCAGATAATCAAAACATGTGCTTCGGTTATTGCTTTTTTGATATCATTAAAATATTTTTTATATTCCACATTCCATTTAATATCACAATCTTTCCTCAACATATTAGTTACACTTCTCAGGATCTCTTGAAAACTTAGAATGAATCTTCACAGAAAAATAACTTGCCCAATGAAAGATTGAATTTCTTTTTTATTTCTTGGTATGTCAACTTTCAAAAATAGCTTTTACCCTGTCAGGATCAATTTTAATCCCATCCTTTGAAATAATATGACCTAGTAACTTACCTTCCTTCATGGAAAAATTTGGTTTCCTGGGGTTCAAGGAAATACCAAACCTTATACACTTCAAAAATACCTTTTTTGGGTGCTCGATATGATCCCTTCCCGACTTTGAAAAAACTGTAATGTCATCCATATATACTACAACAAATTTTTCCTTTTCCTCATCAAATGTAGTGTATATTTCCCTTCGAAACGTTTCCCCTGCATTCATCAACCCAAATGGCATCTTAGCATACATGCAGGTTCCCTAAGGTGTTGTGAATGTTGTTTTTTCTTGATCTTCTAGGTGAACTTTAATCTGAATATATCCCGAAAATCCATCCATTATAGAAATTCTTTCTATACCAACAACATCTGTAGGATATGATCCATCTTTGGCAATGGGTAATTGTATTTTTAAAAAACTTTGTTCATATTTCTAAAGTCAACGCACAATCTTATCTCTCCATTATTTTTTCTAGCATGCACTAAGTTTGCTACCCACTTTGAAAATCCAAGTTTGACAATGATTTTGGCATTAAATAATTTCTTAACTTCTTCCTCAATCAAAGGGAGTAACATGGGATTTATTCTTCTGAGTTTCTGCCTGAAAGATTTTTCACCTAGTTTTATTGCAATAATATGTTGTATAATAGATGTATTCATATTCTTTAAAGTCTTCATAACTCCAAGAAAACACATCAAAGAAATTTTCCATTAACTCAATATATTTATTATTTTCTTGTGTTGTCAAAGATTTTGAAAGCTTTATTATCTTAAGGTGGTCCTCTGTTCCAATGTTATGATATTGAATTTCATCTGCATGGGGTTGCACTATGGGTTGTTTTGCCACATCATTTCTATCAACCACCTTCTCTAAATGTATGAGCCCCTTTGGAATAAAATTACTCTTAAGTTGAATGATATCCTCTCCACCAATCATACCTTTCAAATTTTTATGTTCTTCATCTTCATCTGCAAATATTTCATCATCTTGAGCATTCTCCAAATTATTATTACCTACATCAACAATTGTCTTGGAAAATTCATCTGGCATCTCTAAAAACCTTTTAATTTGCAAATCATCTTCAAAATCTTGCCAATATTTAGAATTTTCATGAATGGAAGGTCTATTTACAACTTAAATTTTGTATTTTTAATTTGAATAAACAGGAATTTTAAAATTTCCAACAGTTGTAGCCAAATAATATGTTATCTTGTTCTGTATTATGGGAATTACCATCACTCTATGTTCATTGAAAAAATTCCCAAGCATATCCCAAACTTCATTCAAGTATTCTCTCATCCTAGGGTGCTTGGTCTGATAGCTATCATTTACTTGATTAATGACTAATTCTAAATCTCCATAAACATCTATTATATTTGCTTTCAACTCTTTCATTGCATTTAACCCTAAAAGCAAAGCTTCATATTCTGTTACATTATTTGCACACTCAAATGTTAACTTAAAAGAATAAACTTTAAAATATCTATCTGGAGAAATAATCCAGACACTTGCACCATCCCCCTCTTTAATTATTGACCCATCAAAATACATGGTCCATACTCCTTCAGCCCTCTTTATCTCTTAGAAAACTCTTTATATTCTTTCTGCTCATTTACTACTGGTAGGTATTCTTCAATATCAAAATCATTATAAAAAATGGAATACCCCAAGTCAGTATCAACTGCATAAATGGGATGATTAGCATGTATTTCTTGATTGCTCACCACATAGGGCAGGATTTTCTCTCTCTATAACTTCTATGTTATCCAAAAAGTGGAATTTTTGCATAGGACATCTCCATTTGCAAAGTTCCTTTCAGCTTTGAGACCCAGGACCTAGACAACAACATACCAAACTTTGAGGGAATGTCAACAACCACTAATTCCATGATAATACTCTTGGAAGGAATCTGGGCAAGATTAATTACCAAATCCTTGATAAACCCCAAACACTTAACCTTTCTGAAATAAAAAGAAAATAAATATCGTGATTTTCAGTCCCAAACTTTCACCTACCACTCTTGGCATCAGATTATGTGAAGTACCTAAATCTAACATGGCATTGTGTAGGATCACATCAGGAACATTCAGGCTCACATAGAAGGGTGGAACATATGTTTCATTACTCTCTTCTATTCTAGGGCCAAGAACAATAGTTGGGGCATCATCATTTAGCTCTAATGTATCAGGATGGCATTCTCCATCAGTTCTGACTATTCTAGTAATTTTTTTCTGTACTCATTGTCTTTTTTATATCTCATTTTTCAAACTAAAGGGGGAAGTTGTTTTATCATTTTATTTTGGTATTTATTTTTTACGTTCTGGGACTTTCTTTACAATGTCCTCTTTTTGTTTTTCTTTATTTTGTTGACTAGTGTAAGGTTGATTTGAAGGAAGCCTTCCTTTATTTACAATTACATCTATGTTTCTTAAGTTCAATTTCTTTTGGAGATCATTCACAACATTTTGATACCATATTTGATATTCTTTTGTATCCAAATCAAAATTATTACATTCCTCCTCCTAAGCAAACATGTTATGTTCTTTTTATGTCAGATAAATATTAAAATTTACATCATAAAAAACAATGTATTTGATTATGCATAGGATCATTTTCTTTTTCTTCATCCACATAGTTATCTAGAAAAGGGGGTCTTACTTGTTGGTCTTCTACATTTCTTGGATTCCTCTTATCTCTTTTCCTAATTTGTGGGGGAGTAGGTATCCTAAAATTAGGACTCCTAATTTGTGCCTCTAGATGATCTCTGTTCTAAGGTCTATTATCTAAGGCTAATATTTCCATCAATCTCTCCATTGTTCTCATCATGACATCAAATTTGGCATCTGTTGAAGAAGAAGTTGAGGGTTGATTTTCTTCTCTGAAATTTCTCATATCTACCTCAACTCTTTGCTTCATTTTACCAAAATCCATCAACTTAGCCTCCACTTATAATGCATCTTTAAACATAGTAGGTAAATTACTTGATTTTCTTTCCCTCAACAGTAAGGAAAAATCACTTTCAAAAGCATCAGCATAATGTAGCTTTGCAACTCCTACTAGGGTTTTTATATCAGCGGAAATTGAATTATACACCCTCATAAACCTACTTGAAAACTGATGCACAAATTCAAAATTTCCCTTTTTCAGATTATTATACTAAGCCAAAAGCTATATAGGATTCTTCTTATCTTCCCTTCTATCAATAAAAAGAGTTTGGAAATCATCAAAATTAGGAATAGACCTTGCAGGAATATCTTTGAACCACTTATTTGCCTCTCTAGAAAAACTTTGGGCAAATAACTCATCTTTGCATCATCATAATCTAGCTCCTCTAGGTCAATAAAACCATTAAACCTGTCAACATGTTGTTGGGCTCTAAAATCCTCCCCCATCATATAATGTGATTCTTTGAGCATATTTTTATGGAAGGTCATGCAAGATAGTTGGTAATGCAAGTGGAGCAAAACTAGCATCCATAGCTTTAAGAGGGGTTGAAACAATGGATTTGTGGCTGAGGGTTTTCAATTGGTTGTTTCCTTTCTTTTGTTTTCACAATCTTTTACAAGTTTTTCCAAAGAGAGTCTAGGAGGTAAGGCTGAAATCTATTTTGATAAACTACAACTTTCTTTAAATCAGTTTCAAGTTTAAATTTTAAAAGAGACTGTTCAAATTTTATATCCAAATTAAGACATTGTAGACTCAAAATTTCTTCTTGAGATGAGGAAAAAGACCTTTCTAACTGAAAAGTACCTTCTTGTTCCCTCCCTTTTCTTTTCCTTAGAATTATTTTTGGATCTTCTACAACATGTAAAGCTTCAATATTAGGATTACCTCTTGTATGAACTCTTCTAAAATCCAGGTTGTCATCTTTGAATCAACTTTCTTAGTTTTTCAATGTGAAGTCGACAAGGAAAAAAACACAACCAACTTCAAATGCAAGAACTCTGGTTTTCCCACAAAAATTCTACTTATCTAGAAAAATTATCGTTCTTCCTAGGGTAGATTTGAACTTTCATGTCCTTGCAATGCTAGCAAGATGTTACCACTCATAAATTATCCTTTGGTTATGAAAGGATAGTTCCAAGGTAACCTTAAATACCAATATTTAGGAGGAAATTTGGCTTCTTTCCTACCAGAGAGGGTTCTCTCAATAAATAAATACAAAGTCTAGATATGTCTTTAAAGAAACAAGTTTAATGATTGTAAAGGATGAAACGGGTGGGTATCTTTGGGAATGGAGTCAAACTCATGAGTTACAATGAATTACAGTGCTTTTCAATGAATTTTCTTCATAGAGGCAGGATAGTCACTCTTTTACAGACGATTTCTTGATTTTCTGGTGATAGGGAAGAAAAATGAATAGTCCATTAACATGCGCATCAAAAGATGAATCCAATGTTATCTTTAAAGGAATCTTGTTTGTGAATACTTGTAATAAAAGAACAAGAGCATATGATTATGAATTTTGATTCAATATACACTTATTCAAGTATGAGAGATAACAAAATGGAAAGGAATAACAAGAAACACAATCACATAAGAAAGAGGAAATGCATACTGCAAAACAAAAACACGAGAATATCTGATACAGAAAATGCCTACTTAGCTCTGTAATTTTTATTAACTTGTAATCTCTCTTACAAAATGAGTTTTTCTCATGGGTTCCAACCCCAATTACATTACAAAACATGTTTTTATACATAAAAAATGCTCCTCGATATGATCCCTAACTACCTTTAATCTAAAAATAGGCATTTGTAATTTCCTTATTACATCTATCCAATAACCTTAACAAACTAAATCTTCATAACTACTAGAAAATATTTTAAGTTTTCTTTGAGATAATCTGTTTCATATGTTCAGCTCAAGCTTTGAAATGAAATTTTCATTAATGTAGCATGTATTTCATTTTTCAAAATTTTTCGATAGTATTCCACTGATCTCCAGATGGCATTTCCAAATTTTCCATCTCTTTAGCCAATACCCTCAGCTCTGCATGATCCACATAAGAAATAGGTGGCATATGGGTCCCAATTATCCTGAATGAATTTACAAATTCAAACTCCATAGCCATATTATCAACTATGACTCTTCCTGAAAAGGACTGAGTCATATTTTCAAATTTCTTATGATCTGACCTAGCTTTAACTAGCAAAGCCTAATATTCAGATTGAGTAATTATCTTGCCATCTTCATCCCAAAAAGGAGGAAAGCATTTCTGAAATAATTCTACAAATAGTCCTTTTAAATATTTCACCTGATGCAACATTATGTCTTCCTTTGCTTGAACAGTCTCAATGTGTTGATGTTTTCCAATAACTTTTATAGCCCAAGTTATTATTGTGATTTTGAATTTCATGCCCATTGTTCACAATTCTTCTTCAAACAAAGTATTGAGAAAACTTATAGTGTTTCTAGCTATATCTGCTGGTTTTCTGTCCAAATACACTTTTACAGTTGTACAACTTTGTTTGGCCACATTGATCACCATTTCCTTATCTTTGATATAATTCAAATAAGGCCTTATTTTTGTTGCTTCTGCAATAATCATTTCCCAAAGGAGATGTTTGGCACCTTGTACTTGAAATTTTCCTTACAGTTGTTTTTCTAACTTGTCATTTCTTTCCAGTGACTCATTATGCTTATTCTCAAAAAGTTTTATTTCTTCCTCCTTCTTTTTAATTATTTCAGCCAGTTTTTGATTTTCTATTTTTAGGCTCTTTATCTCTTCATCTCTCAAGCTAACTTGTGACATAGCTTGGATAATGGCTTCAGTATTTGCTTCTATATTTGGTTGATTTTTCCTTTAGCTTATTTTTGTGTTTCTCCTCTCTCTCCTTCTCCAAATCCAACTGATTTTCATTCAAAATATAAATTTTAGCAATAAGGAAACCTTTTTCCATTTCCCATTGGCTTTGTTCTCCAACAAGCTTTAGAAATTTGTCCTTATAGTCATCCATTTCTTGGGACAATGACTCCTTTTTTTCTAACTATGTCAATTCAGAGGATTCAATCAACTGAGTGGCAGGGATCTTCAATTTTTTATTTAACTGCTGGATAATACTCTCTTTCTTAGCAAAAATATTCTTAGTATCATGTCCTTTATCCACCTCACTATCCATAGCCAAAAGATCACCTTGAAGCTTCTTAATCTGTTGTTGATGTATTTTATTTTCCACCTTCTCGTGCTTCAATTGACCTTCTATATTAGATATTGTAGTATGTAACTTTGATACTTTCAATGTAGCTTTCATTAGATCAGTGTAAATAACCTCCCCAGTTTGCTTGTGTGAATGAATTTTATCAGGCACTAGGATCTTCTGTAGATTAAGCCTCATTTCTACAACCCTATTTTGAGTAGCTACTGCCATATTTAATGTATTTTTGACATGGCCCTTCACAGTGACCAATGAAACCTCTGTATCTTAAATTTTTCTTACTTTGGTATAAATCTTTAAATATTCTTTTGAAGAAACATTCTTCTCTTTCCTATATCCATCATACAAATCATTCTTGGACTTGAATTTATCACTTGATCCCCCTCCCGTGTCTTTGAAAAACTATATTTTTGAACCTTAAAAGTTGGGTCTTGGATTTTCTCTTTCATTTTATTACTCCCAACCTCAACCAACTCTTTATTTGACTCTATCTTATGTCCCTTTGATGCTTTTGAATCTTGCTCTTCAACCTCCATAGCTTCTGAGAAACTTCTCTTACCAGATATTTCAATCTTGTTGGGAGTTGGCACAATCATTATTGTTGCTTTCATTGTTGCAGAAGGATTTGTTTGTAAACCTCCTAAAACCTCCACATCTAACTGGTAGTCCATCAAGTTAGCTCTACCAACTAATCCTTCTATCTCATGATGCTCAAATGATTTATTTGTATTATGTTGTCTCCTTTGAGAGATGATATGATGTGGATCATAATTGATTTAAGTGGCATTCATGAAATTCATATCCTGCAACATGCCTTTAACCACTAGGAGAGCAACCTTATTTTTTATGATGAATGGACCTACCTTCGAAGGAAACTTGATTTCTGAAGCCTTTCTAAAGCTAAGAAAATGCTCATTTTCTACAATTAATTTGTCTAATGAATTCCAGAGCAAAAATACTGGGTTTCAAAAATGTTGGCAGAATATATGGTTCATGAAGAAAACCATACACTCTAATAATTGTATGTTCCTTCAGCACGAATCAATCCCCAACCCTTCTATCTGGAGCAAATTGCAACATTTCTTCCATTTCTAGTAGAAACCTAAGCAAATTGTTCTGAAACATCACTTTTTATATCTCTGTCATTATGAGATTCATAGAGTTGAAGGTGTTGTTCATGATTTCTGATGTAAACAATATCTCTAGAAACTACAAGTTTTCCTCATTAAAGAATAGAAACATCCTGACCAGGTAAGACTGGAATCTGAAGTCTCTTGCTTTGTTGAAATCCACCAGCTAAGAATGAATATTCTCATCTAGGAATTTATCGAATTTAAGACAAGGTAACTAACTTGACTATGACTCAGACTGGCCCATGCTCATCTTAAACAATAGACTCAATAAAAACTCTGGGACAAACTTATCAGTGTCAAGCCCTAAAAATTGACTCAACAAGCAAATGACCAATTGATACTCTTCATTAAACAGGTTGATATCAAAAGGAAAGGATTCATCTATAATAGATACATCAAGTTTTAGGATTTTGGAGTAAAAAACTTGTTTTTCTTCCACAACAGCATGTCTAAACTGCTCAATTAGTTTTTCTTCAGCGAAATATTCATGGTTCAAAGTAAATGACAGGGGTACTTCAAGTGATTCTTTGATAACAAAAAAATTTATAGGGAAAAGTATCTTATACCTAGTTGAATCCATTACAACATGCTCAGAATGGGAGTAGTTAGACGTACACCAGGCTACAAAATTCAGAAATTTTAGCGTTTTGTCTAAAAAAATGGTGGAACTGAGACCTGTGGACACCGTGCAGGTCGACTCCTTGTTCTTTAAAGGTTTGTAATTTTTTTTTAACTCATAAACTAGACAAAATAAAGTACAGAATAAAAAATTTCACCATCCCTATTTTCAAAAATTTCTTCCAATTTACCAAATTCATGGACATGCGTTTCAACATTCCTTTCACCTTCCATTTAAAAAAATTCTAACGAGTTAGCTACGTGGCCTACCTGGATTATGGCGACTAGAAAGGTTTATTGTCCGAATTGGATTCCAAAGGGCACAAGAATGTTCCTTCCAATGCACAAAAGACAAATACTCTACAAACACGTTCCCTTTATTTTTATAAAATTATCCACAAACGGTTTTGGTTTCGTCGGGAGTGGTTTTTCCCTACTGCCTTTCACACAGCAGAATGATTCTCGACTCAACACGTGGAAAGTGGTAAGAATTCCTCTGGGCTATGACCAATCTACCTCTCGTGCATGTTGCAGGTGTGGAAATCTCCTCCAACGTCGATCTATTTTTATTTTCATCTATCGTCGTTGATCGCATTTGTCCTTTCATCTTTCCCAATTTTGATTATGTTGATCACTTACCTTTTCTTTTGTCGCACAAATTCTCCCATCGGATTCATTATATTTCGTTTTCACTCCTCAGATCTAAATCGTTGAACCCTTCATCGTATACCACAAGAACCTTATCATTTATTTTAGCCACCTTTTGCTTCTATCCCGTGGTTCTTTTTTTTTCCTTGGAAAAAAGCGTAACTTTATTACTTCAAACAAAATTACATTTTGTTGATACACTTAAAAGTGTATTTCAAAAAAAGAATATCATATGCTTCATGACCATAACATATAGTTCATCACCAGTAAAAAGGACTTTTACACACAGTCATACAAATGATCATACCAATCCAAGCCGTGTAAAAGGCATGAATAAAACAGTGGCAAGTAGGAATATGAGATTTCAATAACACATTCCCCATATGAGGGAGAAATAAAAATATTGTTATATGTTTGGGAATAATACCAGTAAGCAAAATACTATATGCATCCCACTCAACCAAAATAGAGTGTTGATATCACATGTTATATACTATAAACAACTGAGAATAAACAGAACAAAAAACATGAAATAGGAGCATCCCCACTCATTCTATGAAGGGTTGGTGATAATATTCATGGATGAGGTCCCCACAGTGTTCTTTGATCTGGTATTGTCCCAATGCCAATAACAAGCCCACCTTTGAAGCGGCGTCTGCCTCTATGTTGTTTTCTCTGTAAATGTGTTGACAAGAGAAATTTTCAAATGAAGAAAGGATCTCTCTAGCCGACCGAAGAAAATTGTCCAATATAAGAATTCTACACTGTTGATTCCCTTTAATCCAATTGATAAGATTCATGGAGTCACCCATAAAATTGATAACTTTAAAACCTTTCTCTGCCGCAAATATTAGGAGGAGTTTTAGGCTCATGAGTTCAACAAAATTGTTACTACCTTCCCTGATGATTCTATAATTTTGTAAAAATGAGTTTTGGAGACATAAATAATTGCCCCACCACCACAAACATTATTCTATGTCACTCCATTGAAAAAAACCCAAGGTACCCACTTATCCACCTCAATATCCAACCTCTCCCACTATCTAGCAGAACTGATGTGTTGTGGGAAATCCTTCATGAAACCACATGCATTAATAGCTACAATAGTAGGTACACAGGCCTTTTCAGAAAATATTAGGTTGTTATGGGCCAACCAAACCCCCCAAATCACCAGCAAAGGTAAGGCAAGGAGATGACCCTATCCCTTAATCCGCATCCATATTGACCAAGCATGTATTATGGATGTCCCTTCCCAAACATGAGGTTCCCCAACTAATAATGAGCATTCATCCCACACCTATTTAATGAAAGGACACTATAGGAAAATATGTAAAATGGTTTCACCCACATCTTTGTAGAGTGTGCACCACCCCGGCCCCTGAAAACACCTTTTTATCAAATTTTCCCAAGTGGGAACCTTATTCTCCACCACACACCATAGGAAAATTCTGATCTTTGGAGCGATTTTAACGTTACATAGATTTTTCCACCACCAAATCGGATCCCTAAGAAGACCATCAGCACTCAATTTTAAATAACCCCCTTTTGGTGTATAGCGTCCACCAGGATCAACATCCCAAACAAGCTCATCCTCCCTATCCCTTTATTGAATAAAATCCTATTTCAGTTCTTCGATATTTATACCAATATTCCATTCATCAACTGCCTTAATCCCAAATGAGTTTTCATATTTCCAATATTGGAACCACTGAAGCCTTTGTGCAGGGACAACAAGTTGATGGAGAAAGAGGATGCCTCTCTCGTTCAGAGCATCTATAGTGTGAGAAGTGAGAATATGTTGATCTTCACATCCATTCCAGGGATCCACCCCAATCTGAACATGCCTACCATTTCCAATATTCCAAGCTAGTTTATCCTCAATGACCTA
This sequence comes from Pseudotsuga menziesii, assembly GCA_001517045.1. Classification (NCBI taxonomy): domain Eukaryota; kingdom Viridiplantae; phylum Streptophyta; class Pinopsida; order Pinales; family Pinaceae; genus Pseudotsuga; species Pseudotsuga menziesii. The sequence goes on along the minus strand of LPNX010788915.1, from coordinate 311,106 downwards.
AAAGGAGTTTACCATAGCCTTCCAGATTACCGAGCCCCTAGAATGTGTTTTGTTGGGTTTCCTGATCCATTCTTCTAGTGAGTCCAGAGCCAAATATTTTTGTGTAATGACATGTGTCCAAAGACTAACAGATTTGATTAATCTCCATCCACCTTTGGCTACCAATTCTTGGGAAAAAAGGAAAATATTCTTTAGTCCCCAACCCCCCAAACTCTTTGGGGTCGCGATCCTTTCCCATCAAACCCAAGGCATCACCTAGTGCTCCTGTTTACCACTCCAAAGCAACCTAAAAAAAAATACACTTGAACGCTTCCAGAATGCCTTTAGGGATCCATGCCAAGGACATCCAAGAGAGGGAAATAGACTCAAGGATTGATTTGACCAGTACTAGCCTACCTGCCCGTGAAAGTCACTTATGGCTCTAGAATTTCAACAATTTTTCCAATTTATCAATGAGCCAGTACCAGTCCATCTTGCGATAATCATTTGGTTTTAGAGAGAAACCCAAGTATTTTAAGCCCACATATATGTCAATATGAATGAAGGGAAAAACCCTAGAAAAATCTTGTGTTTCACCCAAGGTCAGCAGATGAGTGGTCACCGTAGATTTTCTTTCATTTATCTCCATTCCAGTAGCTTTAGAGAAAAGTAGCATAATATCAGAGAGGGATTGAACATCCCTAAGAGAACCTGAGAAAAATATAAGAACATCATCCACAAAAGTAGAAGTGTTATCGACAGGTGGTGGGAGATTTGTATACCCCTAATCAGTCTAAGATATTTTGCATTCTTTAAGGCCCGACTAAGACCTTCAACAACCAGTAGGAAAAGCAGGAAGGATAGTGGACATCACTGACGTAACCCTCTCTCAGCATGGAAAAAAGGGGATGTCGCACCATTGATCAGGACTGAGAAGGAGACATTGGTAATACAACTCATTACCCATCTGATGAAACCGATCCCAAACCCAAGGTGAGTCAACAACATCCAGATATAAAGCCAACTATATTTATCATAAGATTTAGACAAATCAATCTTAAGAATGACCCCTTTAATATTTTTTGTATTCATACTGTGCAAACCCTCTTATGCAACCCCAACTTCCTCATGAATCTGTCTTCCATCAAGGAAGCCAAACTATTCTTCAGAAATATGTAGAGACGGTATGTACTTAAGTCTACGAGCTATAATCTTAGTAACCACCTTGTAAACATAGTTGCATAAGGAGATGGGTATGAAGTCATTTAAGGTGGTGGGATTGTCAAATTTAGGGATTAAGGCAATGAATGTAGTGTTGAAACGGGCCAGTAATCTCCCTGAGATCCTGGTATCCTCCACAACTTTTAGCAATTCCCCACCAATAAGGTCGAATAAACCCAGAAAGAACTCAATGGACAATCCATCTGGTCTCAGGATTTTATCCTTCTGAAATCTATGTAATGCAACCTTAAGCTCCTCCTCAATAACCATTTCCATAAGAGAAAGGTTGTCTTCAGCATCAACAAAACTAGGGAACAATTGTGCCACCTATATAACCTCAGCAATAGAATCCTGGGGAGGGGCCTTGAAAATATTTTTAAAATCAGCAACCCCTATACGTGCCTTATCAACAAAGTTGTTATGAGAAACACCTTGTTCATGTTGTAAGCTCCAAATAGTGTTTGTGGACTTTCTCCCTTTCACATAAGCATGGAAAAAATTTGTATTGTCATCCCCACATTCCATCCAGGTAGCTCTACTCTTCAGTCACCAAGTATCCTCCTTGTCGAGCAACAAATTATTTATTCTCCCTTCCATGATAGTGAGTGCCTCCTTTGATTCCTGATTCATCATCCCCCCCTCCTCTGAGTCCAAAATCCTCGAGATCTCATTCTCAACAAATTTCAATTCATTGTCCTCTCTTAATCTCTTCCCCACCACCGATTCTTTTATGGCCCCTTTCAAACATTTTATATTTGCAGCAAATTGGAAAGCTACAGAAATAGTATTATGAGGAGTAAAGGGGATTCATAAATCAGAGATCAATTTCACAAAGGAATCATCTTTGAGCCTCTTTTCGTTAAACCTTAGAGGACTAGGGGGTTGAGTAGGACCATTCCTGAGCTCCAGGAAGATGGGAAGATGATCCGAGAGACCCCCACATCTCACCCACTGTTGAATATAGTGGGTCATGTCTACCACCTCTTCAGCCACCAAAAACCTGTCCAACCTTTTAGCAACACGAACATTCCCACATCTATTATTCCTCCATGTAGCTTTTAACTTGATAGGCTCAATATCCAACCAGTTTCTCTCCACCATCTTCCAAGGGAAGAAGTCAGTTAGTAAGTCGGCCTGAGCATGAGTACCCCAAACCTCTGCTTGGACCAAAGAAAAGTTGAAGTCCCCGCCTATAATGACCGAATCAATGTGTGTAAGTGGATTTTTGAATAGGGCTTCCCAAAATGTGACCATGTTCAAATAGGAACCATAAATATTTAGAAAAATGAATGATGATTAGAGTTCCAAAGCCTGAAAGTGCAGACCCAAAATAGATTACATTCCCCGCAGGTTAATAGCTTTAATAGTACATTCATTCCAGCCAATAGCTAGACCACCAAATTTTTCCTTTGCATCCAATGAAGCAAAGACCCTTCCAGAGAACCAGCTATCCAATCTTTCCTTTATCACATCACCTACACCTAACGTCTCCTGTAGCAACAAAATATCAGGGTGGTCTAGGCTGACCACCCTTTTTAGATTTGATCTTTTATGGGGACCAGCAAGACCTCGAACGTTGAAATACATGATTTTTATCCGTGCCCCTTCTTCTGGGCACGCACCGCTCTAAGCACCCGTTTAATGGACTGTTGTTTGCCAACCAAAAGGTCCTTCTTTTCTCAACATTGAGCCTTTTCCAGGTGAGATTGTCTCCCTCTGCCTCTAGACACATGACTCGACCCAGGAACCCAGACCCCCAAGGGATTTAAGACAAGATCTCAGGAAATAGCCCGACTCGGGCGAGTGAGGAGAGGAGGAAAGAGAACATGCCTCTTCTATAGGGGAGGAAACTTCTCCGACCATAGGAAGGTCTGCCTAAAGTGGATCCAAGGTAGTAATGGGAGACAAGCAAGGGGACTCTTCCGAGGTCAAACGGATACAGGGGAGGGATAACAAGGTGGGTTCCTCCGGGATTGCAGTAGAGAAGGAACTAGGGGTTTTATCAGAAAGAGAAATATTTAAGTTTTCCAAACCCTCCACCTAGTCCAATCCAAACAGATTTACATTGTGAGTAAACAAATTAATAGCAGGAGAAAAGGAGAAATACTTAGTACCCAGGATGGAATGATCCAGCGAGGATTGTCTAGGATCCAACAGCACCAAAGGGCCCATCGACACCTCTTTGGAAATGTCACCGTTCACAATTATAGGTACGACCACAAGAGATGGTAAATCATTTCTTATAGAAACCACTGTATTTATGGAACGGCCCCCCTTTCGACCCCCATACAAATAACGGCGGCCATTTTGAGTACGAACAGCTAGCTTGCAATATGAGACCAGATGTCCATATTCATGTCACCATCTGCAATGAAATGGAAGGTTTTCATAATCCAGTGACTATGTATAGCAGAAATATCCCCAATGAAGGTTAATATCAGCTTCCAACCCATCTCTGATATTTACACGAACTAGTATACAGGAAATATTCTATTGAAAAGTCTCTCTGAAGGAGTAGTCCGCCTCCAAGAACGTGCCCATCAAATTTCTGATACTGCAAAAGTGTTCTTCGAACAAACAATGTAAAGGAATACTAGGAAGGCATAAGTACCTCATATACCCTTTCTCTACTTGCATTAAACATTGGATGCTAGGGCTTGAGAAGAAAGGGAGTATGATCAAGAGACCAATTTCGAGCGAGCACTTTCTGAAGAAGATCGACCTCTGAGAAATTGAAGGAAAACCACCCTCGAGAAAGTTCCACCACCACCGGGACCAAGCCAAGAAAATCACACCAGTTTTCCTTGACCCATCTAACCATAGTTTTCTGAATGAAAGTACGTCCCAAAGCATGACCCACCAAAGTCAAATTCACCCACTCGATCCAATTTTTATTTAACCTTGTATTCCTGCCTCTGCCTGCAGTGTTACCCACCTTGCCGCAATCAAAATCTAACCCCAACTCAGTAGCATTGGTACCCTGAGTGCAAGGCCATTGACCATCCGAGTCCACACAAGCCTCCAAAAGTACCTCATCCACTCTCATGGTTTCATCTCCACCAAATGGAGCTAAGGGAAGAGATGAAACAATCTTGTCTGTGTCCACAAAGGATCCCAGCTCCGAAATAGAAACTGACAAGTCATCGGCCCTAGTGAAAGGTGGCAGTCAAACAATGTCTAAGTCCTTTAGCCATAGGACCTCAGTCAATGTGCTAGTCCCAAGAACCACCCCAAAAATAGACCCATAACCAGTAGATCTGGATGAGGTCAGCTCGAAATCCGGCGGATGGAGAAAACTAGGAATTAACGCCTCCCTCGAAAGTGGTGAAAAATCCACCTCAACATGTTTACTAACAACAGTTTGAGATCATATTTCTTCATCGCAGAGCATTTCGCAGGAAAATTCCAGCTGTTCCGCAACCTCCATCCTAAACAAGGTAAAAGAGTAAAAAAACGAATGGAGAAATCACCCGAGGTAAACCCTAATTATCAAAGAGTAAAAAAAACTGTGAAGCTAAACTTAGGGCCCATCAATGAGTTCGTCAATGAGCCAAATCCCATACAAACCCTGGCATTGACAGGCTGTACAACCATGCCGAAAGGGTAAAAATTACCCCCCTGCCGCCAGGGGAATCATTGCATCCTCCGCATGACAAAAAAATCTCAACACACTTGTGTAGATATGTTTTGGAACCTTGAGCATTCAAATATTCTCTATCCTCTAGTTCTATGGAAACAATGAAGAACACAACCCTTCTTTTTCTAGCACCCAATCAATTATTTCCCCAAATTATCAAACATAGGCCCCCAATTTCATATTAATCCCCCTCTTATCACATGTTCATAAACAGTGCTAACAACTCTCATGCTTCTGATATCAGATCTATGTTGGAGAGCTACTTCATTGGAAGATTGATATTTCCTTGAATTCATGGAGAAGATACAGAGAGCAATGTCTACAATCCAAGATAATTTTTCATACATGCTTTCAGACAGAGATCACTTGTATGTGATTGTTCATATGTTGCATAAAGCATCCTTGAAGGATGATGAGGATATTTTCAAGCTCAGTGATGATTTGATGGCCCCCCAAGATTCTTTGAGAATCACGTAAAGTTCCCTCTTGGTGTCTAAGATGGAGATACATAAGCTTCACCAAGAGTTGCAAAGATCACATATCCCCTCCTACACTTTTGTTCTCCCATCCCACATGGATGATTGAAATCTTGGATCAAAAGAGGAACCTCATGTGATGGTGGAACATGAGTAACATGATTATTTTCAAATGTTTGAGGAGGATCAAGAATTTGAGTTTTCGTTTGGAGCAATTCACACCTTCATGGAGGAGGTCGAGAAGCACACCACTACCAAACAAACTAGTAGAGGAGTACATGCATCTACTTTCTTGGTGGATGTGAGTTGTAAAGGATTTGTTCATAGTTCTTCACCCCACAATTTTATTTCAGCCACATCATTTCAAAGTGAATATTGGGTGAAAGTATACTTTCTCTTGGTGCCACATGAGGAGCAAGAGGCTCCCACCTTCTTTGTCGATGGTTGTAGAGACATACCATGTGATGTGACAAGTGCACCTATCTTGCCTCCAAAAGACGTTGAAGAGTCCTTATCTATGGGATATATAGAAGAGGAAATGCCATTTAAATCAGCAATCAAAGGTGATTATCTAATCATTGATTTGTTATATAAATATATCACCAAAATGGAGGATCGAGGATGCACTAAACTTGCTTGCATAAGTAGAGAATGGTTCGACATGCATGCCTTAGAAGAGAGACCTCATGAGCTACCTATATGGAATGAAGACTTATCTTGGAAGAAGTTGGTTGATTACATATCAGTTAGATCAGCAATCCAAGGTGTTTATTCATCCATGGATTGGGTGGATGGATACATAGCTAGGATGGAGATCCATCGAGGTAAAAAATATTTTTACTTCTATGATAATTCTTTTGGTTTTACTGATATTTTCTTACCATGTGAGAAGAAACAAAGATATATTTTGCAGCCATTCGATACCTCCTATACACATGAACATGAGTATTGGATGTGTAATTGCATGATAATATTTTTCGGAACTATGGGAAGTGATGGGATTCCAACATGCCTATGGGATCCTGGCATCCTTTGGAATGCCAAATTGTTCCAAATGATCAATATGGCAAATGGAGTGTTGCATAAACCATGGGATTCAGGAACTACATGGAGTAACAGAGTGTTCTCGAATAAATATAAGAGTGGAAGAGTTCAACATATTCAGTGGGATCCAGGAGGGAGAGCTAGACCTCATTTCCACAAGTTCACCCATGAGGAGAAATGATTGATTTCCTACGTGGAAAATCATATGGTGGATGGACTCAATACTCTCCTACTTGGTGGGTAGGAATTTTCAATCAGTATTTTTGTGGAGACACTAAGCAATGTAGAGGAGGGAGTAGGATACACTTCCTCAATCAGAGATTTGTTTGGGACCCTAGGATCATCTTTGGTCTCAACTTTTTCAGCTAGAGGATTCACATAGCAGTATGTGGGATAGAGACACCTCTCAAGAGGGAAGAAATGCATAAGGCTTAAGTCTTCTCCCAAAATTTATCTTCACTTTGGCCATCATCATCATATTCTCTTGAAATAAAAAAATTTGCAAGAAACATCTCCTTATTGTGATTATGACCATTTTGGATTTTCATGCATGAGAGTTGGCTTGGTTAGCACACCTATGATTTCTCCATCTTATATGATAAGAGCATATGTCAACCACTTTGGTAAGATTCTATTGATTCTCTTTTATTACATTCTAGTTCATGGTAGGATGTTGAAATAAGTGCACCCTTGGTTTGAAAGATATGCCATGAGTAGGGGTAGAGTAATCATTGCATATCAATTCATTGAAAATGAAGATGGAAGGATAGAGATATTGGATTTTGGTATTATGGTTGAACATGGTAAGTATGGTGCACCATGTAGAGATTAATTTCAACTCATAAAATGTATGTCTTTCCAAGGAAGTAAAGGAGTTTTCCATGGGATGAGAACTTTGGGAGATTTCAAAGGAATGAAGAAGGTAATGGGAACTTGTTCAAAGTCAACCAAACTTGGTTTCGGTCCATCATTTGTGCTTAGAGATATATGGATATGCATCAATGATGAGGGATTAGATTATGAAAATGGTTGCATCCCGTGTCAATAATATGAAATGGTTCATATTTATCTTCTATCCTCTCTACCCCTTTAGGAGCAAAAATGGGTAAAGCAAAATTATGCAAGTCTTGATTTGATGATTTCCACTAATCTTTTGGTGCATAATTGTTGTGTTTTAGGAAATTTCATTGAAGCATCCCTAATGTATAGCACATATCATCTTGTTCATAGAAATGGAAGTTTACTAAAGCATGATTATTCCCATCCTAAGTGCTTCAAGAAGAGGTTGGCCATTCTGCATGTTTTGTTCAAAGTTCAATCCAAATCTTGTAACACAATTAAGCCATGGATTATTTTGAAAGAAAGGTCATTCATGAGTTTATGGTGAAGGATGAAAAATGAAATATTTACAAAGTATTCATTTATGAAGGAGATGAAGTTCAAATGGTGTATCCAACAATTTTCAAAACTGGGAAAGTTCCTAAATGTTCCATCATTCATATTTTCCCTTGCTTGAGGACAAGCAAGTTTGGGAGGGGAGGACTATCATGTCCCCATTTTGGTGAAATATGGATCATTCTATTATCCAATCATTCCCTATGGTTTTAAGAGGAAATTCGATTAATTGTTTGGGATTAGATTTTGAAACAAGGAAAATTAATTAATAATAGCAGTTATTATGTCCTAAAGTTGAAGATGCACTATTAGATAGATGATTTTCCATGAATAAATTTGATCTTAAAAATAATAATAAAGATAAGGGGCCATGTGGGGTGCATTATGATATAAGGTTTGACTACAAGAAAGTTGAAAAAGATGAAAGAAAGGAGAAAGCATCCAAAGCTAAAAAGAAAAAGGAAACAAAATAAAACAAGAAAAGCTGGCACAAACCAGGATAGCAGTAAAAATCATAAAAGCCGGATAAAACTAGAAAAGAAGGAAAAAGTAGGAAAATTAGGATAAAGCAAGCCAAAATAATAAAAAAAACAAGAATAAATATGAAAAAGCAGGATAAAGCAATAAAGCAAGATAAACTAGTAAAGGTAAAAGGAAAAAAAGAAAAACTTGGAAAGCAAAGCAAGTTTCTATCCACTCATGAGGGTGCATTGGTTGAGGAAAGCGGGCCACATGACGAAGAAATTTGACATTGAATCCATTTTTTTCTATAAAATAAGGATAGCACATCACTTTCACATCTTTTGATAGTTTGTGAATTGATCCGAGAGCATTGTGCTACTATAGGCTTGGGAGATGTGCCCTATGATTCTATTGTGAGGATGAGGACATATAGTATTAATAATTGAGATTATTGAAGGTCATATGATGAGATCCAGTGAATTTTGATCCAGCTGCAGTGATTGAAGAAGCCTTCCAATTCGAATCTTCATGTTTTCCCACTTTCTTCTCATGGAGAATTCTCTCTTCTTATCTTCTATTCTTGAGATAAATTATTGATTTAATTAATCCTATGAAGTATGTCATTAATGTTATATCATACATATAATATTTATTTTCCTGCTACAAATCAATAAAAATCTGATTTATGTCATATTGTGCACACCTAATCTAGATTGCTATGAAAATTGAGCTAGTTTCAGTGTTTGAATCAGTCATACATAAAGAAAAATCAATTTGATTCTTCCACTTGATGTTGTTAATTGACAAGATAAATAAAACTTACCAACCTTGATACTGTGAATTTGTATCCCCTTTTCACTATCTTGGTCATCATGAAGTTAAGCTAGTTGAGTAGTCCTTGAAGTCAATTTCACTAGATTTCCTTCGAAACCACCTCAAACTTTCTGGTGTGAATCCCAATAGTTAATTTAATTATATATCATGTTTATAATCCTATCCAATCCCAAAATACATCAACATTGGTTAACATGATGTGTGAAGCAAAGGGTTTAGTTTTCATATGTTGGGGTACCCAGGAGCCTTGGGAGTAACCTTCATCCTCACTAATTTTGAAACCATAAAAGGTACTATTTCATTGTCCATATGATCCTAAGCTAAACATAATCCATTCTCTTGTTTTGAACTCAAAATAACCCCAAGCATTGGTAAAAATCATATCTTTGAGTCACCTATCCTGTTGATTGCTAAGTTGTATGAGTTAGTGTGCCAAATATCTAATTTGGTACATTACATCAACAAGTGACCACAATATTGGTTAATGATATCTAAAATTACAACCACTTTGGATACACAATAGGAGTGTATGAGGGTAAGCTCTACTAAAATAGAATCCAATTAAAGACATGTAGTTTGATTCTCAATTATGAGACCCTTATACTGTGAGAAAGCATTTGAAATAAGGAGAATGGATCAAGAATAGAAATAAATCTCAACTAGGTTAGTTATACTAGGTTAGTTAAATTAGTGGATTGAGACTAAGTTAATTAGTCCACATATATTGTGAGAGAGATTTTTTCATTAATTTGTAGGGAAAGTGTTGTATATTATTAAGGGCATATGAGGGTTTCAACATGTGGTGATGACTAGGGTTTAGCTTCCCAACTGTTTGCAGGCTTGGTCTGCAGTCTGCGACGGTTTGGTCAGCTGTCACTGGACCTGAGAGGCGGATGGGGTAACGAGCGCACGGACGATGTTATCAGGCGGATCGAGGTGGTTAATATTTTTTGACTGGGTGAAAACCTTTTTACTGGGTGGTAAGTTTCATCTTTTTACTTTTATGTGGTTTTACTAAACCTTGTGGAATTATATGGAGGAGGACCTTGTTGATTTTTCTCCCGATCCTCTGGAGGAGGGTATTTTTAGGATTTCGCTGGATGGTGGTCTGACTACTAAGGTGGAGGCCATCAGGCACCTTTGGCTGGAAGGTTTCTCTACGGCCAAACCCTCTCCCGTTGTGGGAAACAATTTTTCTCCATTGGAATTCCTGTTGTCATCTCCCAGGCCATTTCAACTGCCAGACGACCCTTTTCTCCCAGAGGTTGATGTGTTTTCAAGTGTGAAGGAGCGAGAATATGTGGAAGGTGGGAGGAAAAAGGCATTTTTTGTTACCCAGGGTTTACATGGGACACGGACTGAGGATTTGAGGAGGGGAGGTGAAGGACCCAGTGGGGGATTGGAGGGTGTTATTGCGGAGGAATCTCTTTTGGGTTTTGTGGGCAGTGCTATCGGGGCGAGAGAACATAGGGGTTGTCCAAGACTTGTGGTGAAGTCTAATTTTGACACCAGTGGAGAGGTGGACAGCCGACAAGGCTTGAAGGGGAACTATAAATGGCGAAAAAAATGGACCAAAACCACCTTGGTTATTAACTATGTTTTTGGGGAGGATATCAAATGGGAGAGGATGGAGTTGATGGATAAACACACTTTGGTTAGTTGATTCATGGGGAAATCGCTTTTTATCAGGTCTGTGAACAAATGGGTTAAATATTGTTGGTTGGGGGATTTGGGGGTTTCTCCTGAGGTGGAGGGACTGGCACGGGGATGGTATGCCTTCAACATCCAATTTGAATATCATTTATGGTGGGTTTTGAATCAAAACTAGCTTTTTGAACAAGCTCCGATGCTACTGAAGAAATAGCACCCACTTTTCGATGCGATCTATGAAAGGGTTAACATCGTGCCTACATGGGTCATGCTCCCAGGACTCTCGTTGCCTTTCTAGTATGAAGAAAATTTTGTATACATTGGGAATCTGTTGGGTTCCTTTCTAGAGGCTGATTACTCTTTCAAATTCACCAAACTGAAAAGGGTGGCTTGGATTCTTGTCAACATTAACATTAGGAATGGGCTTCCTAGTGTTATGAAGATTACTTGGAAGGAGTATTCCTACAACCAGATGTTGGATTATGAAAACATCCCCTTTCGCTACAGAAGATGCCATGTGTATGGGCACCTGGTGGTGTACTGTCCTTTGGCGGCACGCTCTATGAATAGGCGTCACAAGGAATGTAGTAGCTCTCTGTCAGGCAGGGAAGGGGAAAACACTGAACCATTGTCTCCACCTATATCACTTGTGGGACTGGAGATCATTTCTATGGAGGGAAGTGAGGCGGAAGTGGAACCACCTGGGAGACTACCGGTGGCTAATATGGTCAGACAATTTGGTGAACCCTTTCTACTCGGAGATCCTAGTACCTCTTCTTTCACTCTTCCTCCATATATTAATTTTTTTGTAAATCATTTAAATGTTTCGGGTATTTACTAGGTGGATAGGCTTAAGCTTCGGTCACCTATCTCTATTGCATTAGTTGAGGAACCCCCTTCTGGGTCGATTCTAAAACTAGTCTTTCTAGATTTGGTCTCCCCTTGTTCTCCTACCGAATCAACTAACTTGGGTTATTTCCTTCGCTCCTGTACTAAAGCTTCTACAGGGGAACTAGGTAAAGACCCTGTTGCTACCATTAGGGGGAGGGGCAGAGTCTCACATTTAGCGAAGGCATAGTCTCATTCTAATAAGGATTTTCTGGAAGGAAAACATATTTTTATTGATAGGGAACTTAGAGCGGTGCATACCCGTAAGGTAGGAGATGAATATTCTATCCTTTAACTGGCAGGGTCTTGCTAGTCCCCAAAAAATATCATCACTACAGAGGGTGGTCGAGGTAGATCGTCCTGAGATTATGCTACTTCAAGAAACAATGGGGGCAGGTGTTGAGGTAAAATCTAAGTTAGAAAGTTGGTTTGGAGGATGGTGTTTTGAGACTCTGGATGTTAGAGGTCATTCGGGCGGATTGGTAATAGGTTGGAACACAAGGATTGTCAAGGTCTTGAATGTGTGGGGTATGGAATCAATTCTGGGCATGAAATTTAGAGCACTAGAACATGTGGAAATTTTTAGTGTTATAAATATTTATAACCCGTACCTAAATAGAATTCCATTCTGGGAAAAAATATTCAACAATTCTCTTTTGAGGGGTAATATGATGATTATTGGGGGAGATCTCAATTTCTCCTTGGGGTAGGTAGAGGTTTGGGGACCTCATGTATGTTCTAATTTGATGACTGATTACTTTACTAGGAACTTAGTGGAGAGAACTGGTTGGATGTTGAGCCCTGTGTGCTCAAACCTACCTGGAAAAATAATAGATGTGGGGAGGGGAGGGTGGAAAAAAGACTGGATCATTTTCTTGTTACGGAGAAGATTATGGACAATCATCACTTTATCAGGAAGTGGGTGGGGAAAGGGGGTATCTCAAACCATTTCCCCATCTTGCTAGAATTTAAGAATGGACCGGTCAAACCACTAAGTCCTCTGAAATTTAATAGGACTTGGCTTAAAGATGAAAGTTTTCTAGCCTTGATTTTCAATGGATGGGCTCCTTTTGACCCTGGGAATAGGAACTCTGCTGCATTTCAATTTGAAGCGAACTTTAGGATTTTGAAGGATGGGATTAAGACCTAGGTGGTGGACAAATGAAAGAGGGAGGATAGGGAACTTCAACAGATTGAAATGGAGCTGTCTGTGAAGTATGATTAGGAGGGTGGTGGATTGAGGAATCAGGTGGATAAAGAAGCATTGTTTAGGTTGGAAGGAAGGAGGATCACTCTGCTATTGGAAAGGGAGGAAACCTGGTGACTAAAGAGTAGAGCTACTTGGTTGGAGTGTGGGGATGACAACACTAAATTTTTCCATGTATGTTGGGAAAAATATGCACTATTTAATTCAACACTTAATTGTCAACCTGGGGAGGGAGCTTATGAGATGCAAACACAATAGGTGCAGAATTAAAGACTTGAACTAACATAAGATAACTAAATATGGATATGTGCTAACATGCAACTATATGATTTTAATCTACATGTATGACTATCATGAGTTAAATGCAAGAATTTAATCTAACAACAAAAAATTAACTAAGAACGTGAAAAGTAACTGTAAATTCAAATCTAATCTAATGTTATATTAATCTATTCTATAAAGGCAGGAAACTGATTAACAACTAAGATTCAAACTATTCTAATGCTACGCTAATCTATTCTATGAAATGAAATTACAACAATTAATCTAGGAAAGCGGTCACTTGGTCCAAAAGCAATCTAATGTAATGAAAGTAAATTTAACTATTCATAACAGGCAACAAATCAACTAAACTATTTCATGAATGCATGAACTATATGCTTATGAAAGGATGAGAATTAACCATATGATTAACTATGAAAGCAAATATTGAAATTAATTACGAAAGCAAATATGAAATTAATTACTATAAAAGAGGAAATTATGCTATAAGTGAAAAGATGAACTAATCTATCTATTCTATGAGCGAAGCTACTCTATATTTTCAAAAGAGAAAACTAACTAACTATCCTACTCTAGTTTTTGAACTTGTGCAATCGTATAAAGCAAATTAAAACACTAATCTAAGGACCAAGTGTAAACAAATGCGTTGCGAGGAATCATAAACTAATGTAAGCAAACTAGTTTAACAAATCCAATTTAATCAACAACTAATCTATGAATTTAGAAAGTAAACTAAGCTATGAGAACTTTCAAAATGAAACTAATGCATCTAATATGAACAATCTAAACCAATCCCTATTCCTAATGCTTAGGATCTATCATGCAAAGTTTATTAAATTCATACAAGCATAAAACTAAATTAAAGTTAAAGATAAAAATAAAAGAGACTAAACTAAGCTCAAAATAAAATAAATTAGACTAATGCAAATAACTAGGATTCACACTAAAAATAAAACTAAGCTAAACCAAAAGAATTTCATGAACTAAACTAAAATGAAACTAAAGGAAATAGTGAAAATAAACTAAATTAATTAAAATAACCTAAAACAAATTTATCATGAAATAACCCTATGTCACTCAACAACAAATTAAGCAATTTAATAACAAAATATAAATGAAAGAAATTCAAAATACAAAATAAATACAATACACATGTTAAATACAAAAAAATATAATATAGTTATATAAATTCTCACTTGCATAAAATAAATTTAATTATAAAGAAACACTTTAACCCACATTAAAAAAAATATTATAAATCAATTCAAATTATTTTATTAATACGATACAAAATTAACATATAAAAGAAGAAAACATGTATACTCATTTATATTCTGAATTTCATTATAACTAAAACTGAAATAATTAATCTTATGCATTAATATAAAACTAAATATGAAATGCTGAAAATGGATTCGAATCCCCACTAACTACAAAACATAGTAAAATGATGGAAAATTAACCTAGATCTTAGCTAATTGTTTCTACACAAAACATACTATTAGAAATTTGGGAAATGAATGAAAATTCTGTAAAATTCTATCTAAATTCGAATTAAAGGCTGCAAGACAGACTGGATTAAGGTGCGAACAGAAGGCTGAAAAACAGTCTGCATAGAGGGACGAACAAAAGGCTGAAAAGACAGTCTGCATAGGGGGATGAATGGCTGAACGTATGGAAAATTTCTTAAAAACTCAGGAAAATTACAGTTTATCAACAACAAAAATCATCTACAGAAAAATTAAATATATGTACATAAAAACAAAATTACTTATCTTGCAAAAACGAAAGATAAATGTTGAATATGTACAAATGGAACCTCCGGTTGTTGAGGGGCCCTTCTCAGCAATCAGAGGCTAGTCTACATCAATGAATTACTTCACAGAAGACTGAAACATGCATACACAGCTGAACATAAAATTTTATTAAATCTGAGCAGAATTTTACAGAGTTTTTTACATACCGGCGACTAGCTACCCAGTTTCTAGTTAACCCGGCTCTCAAGAAGAGGCTGGTATATATAGCGTATACAGGGGATGAGCAAGTCGACCCTTTAGTGGTCGACTGATCTCTAATTTTAGTCAATCATAAAGGAATTTAATTGATCCAATTCCACCACACAGGCATTCTTCCTGATTTAGCGTGAACAGATCTTCTCCAACGTGCATCTGGCTCTTTCTGGCATGGACTTGGCATGCTATGATCTTACTGCTCCTCCTTTCGCGTGTACTGATGACATTGTGGAAAGCAAGGGAAGTGACACGGTAGGTCTTCTAGAATAAGAGACCCTTCAATATTTAAATGTGTGAACTGGCAGCGAGCTATTGAGCAAATGAGAGTGACAACGATCCTTTCTAGAATGGGAGGCTCCAATAACTAAACACATGGACAACAGGTGATTTGCAGACCCATTTTAGACTTTAATGCCTGGCATCAGCGCGTGGTTAACTCAACGATCTGGACGAAGAACTGGACAACAAACTAAATATGCTCATAATTTAATTGCTGGGTTTCAGGTTTAAATAATGGCTGGTTTTATTGGCTGCACCACCATCCATTTCATGACTGTGCGAGAGTTCTATTATGCCGCTCCATTTCTTCACAGCAGAAGTCCATTCTTTACGGCCTGTAAATATTATTTACGGCCTGCATAAAACATACAATTCGTTAAAAACATGAAATGGTTATATCATATGTAAAATATTATAACCAAATGGTATTACATTATAAAGTGCACGTCATCTTATTTGAAAAATGGATTTTAGTTAAGGATTATACATATAATGGTTTAATATTAAATAAAATTAATGTCATACCAAAGCATATTTGAAAAAGCCATGTAACATGTTATTTCAATGGATGTCCCTTTTATAAAGTATATGAGTAATTAAAGTGATAAACCATTTTAATATTTAATTATTTTCTCTTCCTTTTTAATATTTAATATTTTCATTTTCTTATTACATTTAAATCAATGTTTTCAAAATTTATTAGAACTTAAATTTATGAATACCTTAAATGATGATTTTAATATATTGATTTTTCAATTATCTATTTGTTTGATAATTGAATATGTATTGATTTGCATATGCAGGATCAATATGACCGACGGGAAATAGAAGGAGAGGATAAAACAAACCAAGAACCTAATAAGAAACATGCTATTAAAACTAGTATGGTACTTAGGACTGAAAGAAAGGGCTGAATGGAGTGCCAAAATGCGCACTAAATGCAATAATACATCAAAAATGATGAATTAAGCTTCTTTTACATTTATAAGTTATAATTGATGAAAACATAGTAAAGATAAACAAATTAAAGATAAATGTATTAGATTTCGGTAAATAGGCCAAGAAATTAATGTAAACAAGGCCATTATAAAAGACAATTTCAAGGCTCAACGATGCATATGCCAGAGGGAGAAAAGATGCCAATACTGTGTGGATTCTTGAATATGAGCAAGGTATTGTTCATGATACTTTTGAAGTCATGGCCATCACTGGGGTGGAACATTTCAAGAAACTGTATAAATCCCCCTCTCAAGCTACCCTTGTTGAAGTTGTCCGCATTGCTCAGGTCTTCCCTCGGTTTGTGGAGGAGGAAGATAACCATGCATTGATGGATGAAGTGACCGAGGAAGAACTTAAGGTTCTTTTCGAGTGTTTTCAAAAGGACAAAATTCTGGGTCTTGATGGATGGACGATTGAATTTTTCTTGGAACTCTATGAATTACTAGGCAGTGATCTTTTAAAGGTTGTGGAGGATACCAGAACCTATGGGAGGATCCCAGCAAGCTTCAATTCCACTTTCATTGCCTTGATTCCTAAGGTGGATAATCCTTCTTCATTGAATGATTTCAGACCTATCTCACTTTGTAATTGCATCTATAAGGTGATTACCAAAGTGATAGCCAACAGATTGAAGAGGGTCCTATCAGAACATATCATAGATGAATAGTTTGGTTTTCTGAAGGGGAGAATGATACATGAGGCTATTGGGGTAGCTCAGGAGGGACTGCACAGCATGAGAACTAAAAATATAAAGGGTGCGTTTTTGAAAATTGATCTTGCTAAAGCTTATGACAAGGTTAAGTGGCTTTATTTACGTTTGCTGTTAACTCATTTAGAGTTTGATATTGCCTTTATCAGATGGGTTATGAGTTGCATCACTACTGTGTCCTTTTCGGTACTGATCAATGGGGCAGCTTCTCCTTTTTTCCACGTGGAGAGAGGGATGAGGCAGAGCTGTCCTCTGTCTCCCCTTATTTTTCTGTTGGTGGCTGAGGGACTTAGCAGATCCATCAAGGAGGATAATCGAACTGGATCTTCGACTGGTATCTAGCTTACACAGAATTTGCAACTTACTCATTTGTTTTTCATGGATGATGTTCAAATTTTATGCTTTGGTTCAGTGAGGGATATTAATACGCTTGATGTTATACTGAAGCTTTTCTCAAAAGCTACAAGCATGGATGTGAACTTTGGGAAATATACGGTGACCAAATACCTGTTAAGTGAAGATGAGGTGCAGGAACTAATGACTTTATTTCCTTTCAACATTGAAAGGTTGGAGGAAGGGTAATTGAAATAGATTGGGTTTTTTCTAAAACCCAACGATTACAGGAAGAAAGATTGGGTTTGGCTGTTAGGAAAACTGGAGAAGCGGCTGAAGGTGTGGAGTCACAAAAGGTTATCCAGGGCTGGTAGGCTGGTTTTGGTCAAAGATGTACTGGAGGCCAATCCTTTTTATTGGATTTCATTGGCATGGATTCCAAAAGGCATTTTGGAAAAGGCTCGTAGAATTTGTTTTTGTTTCCTTTGGAGTGGAAAATAGGAAACACATGTGACCCCATGGGTCAGATGGGAGAGGATTTCTATTCCTAAAGGGTTGGGTGGGTGGGGACTTAAGAATATCTTTCTCTTTGCTAAATACTTGGTGGCTAAAGGCGGGTGAAGAATTATGAAGACGAAAAAATTATGGTCACATGTGATGAGCCAAAAATATATCATCCCTGATTCGATTGAGGAATGGCTTCGAAGTCCTGTGAAATATCATGCTATGGGTTCGATTTTTTGGAAAGCAATTATCAAATCATTCGATGTCATTGAAGATAGTTTGGATTGGATGATTGGGATTGGAAGAAAACTCGGGGTTGGGGAAGATCCGTGGATTAAATGTATTCAACAGCATAAACTTCACGATCATATTGTGATGGCTTTAAGACAAATTGGAATTTTTTTCCTCAATCAACTCGCGGGTCCAGTATAGCTAGTTAGGTGGGAACAATCATGGATCCAGGATGGGGATCTGGGGCTTGAGGAACCAGAAAATAGGGATATGGAAAGGTATATAGGGGTACTACAATGGGATCAGATCATACTTTGGGATAGGGAAGATGTCATTATTTGGGATGTCGAACATAATAGGAAGTATATACCAAAGGCATGTTATATTAAACTTAGTTCACAAGGGGAGGATAGGGCTGAATTCTGGTGGTGGAAGTCTCTCTGGAAAATCAACTGTCCACCTAAAGCTAGGATTTTTATGTGGTGTGTTTTGGAGAATAAGGCTCAATGCTGGGATCATTTACTGAAAAGGAGCTTTCGGGGACCTGGCTGGTGCACAATGTGTAAATGTGCGAAGGAATCGATTCATGGTCTCTTTCTATCTTGTCCTTATATCAAATTTGTGTGGAAAGAATGCACTAAGTATATGGCACTCTGTGTATCTGGGATGGCATTAACATTTTGCAGGCCTGGGAAAACTAGCGAAGATCTACTACTTTGGATTCTATGAAAGCACTCCCTCTACTCGTTATTTGGGGAGTGTGGATAGCCTGAAATAATATGATTTTTTTCTGAGAAATGTTGTCCTCCAGAGATCATGTCCACTCTTTCTAGTGGTATACTCACGGCTTATCCTCAACATATCAGAGTGAAAAACCAGCGGGATATTTTAGAAGTGGAGATTGACAAGTCCGTTACATGGGCCTTTCTCGATGGAGCGGCTCAAGAGAACATTTTTGGGGGATGAGCTATGCTCTTCCTTAGGGAGGGACATTTCTACAAAATCATGATGGGGTTAGGATAAGGCAGAAATAACTATGATGAACTTTTCAGTATGAAACTATTACTCATTTTTGCAGTAGAGAAAGGGTGTTATTGTCTTAATGTCTTTGGTGATTATATGAATGTGATCAACTGGATCAAGAAGACTCAAATGTGCAGAAATATGAGACTGGACAACATATTTTCTTCTATTTCAAATATATTAGATACTTTTGATTCATTTTCATGCAGTCATGTTTACAGGGAGAATAACCAAGAGGTGGAGAAGGCCTCGAAGGAAGGCCTTCTTTTGACTTTGGGTCAGTGGAGGATCTGTGAACAAATTGAGGTATTGTTCATAATTATTTTCATAGACCGTTCATTAAGGAGGTGGCTACAATGTTATCCCAGTCAATGGATCCCAACTTGTTATTTTTCATGCTACAGTTCATGTTGGTATTTGGATCTATCTTAAATACAATGACTGATGATATATTTTGTATTGTTATTATTTTGTACTGTGTAGAACAACTCAGTATATGACTGATTATATTTGGTAGAACTATTGAGACATTTTGAGGCTTACTAGACTGGGATTGAACAAACATCCTGTTTTGTGGATTTATATTTTCGGACCTATTCGGGTTTTTTTATAGAATACACAATGTTGTGTATCTGCAAAATGTAATTTTGTGACTCGAACGATGAAATAAAATTATTCTTTTTTTCCTAGGAATTTTTATTTATTAAGGGCATATGAACCATATACAATTTGAAACTTGTGTTGTTCTCTAGAATAAACCTATCATCAGTCACCTAAATTTCCCATATTTCCCACCCTTAAGGATCTAAAATCTCATCCCACTAACAAGTAAGAGATCAACAATTGTTAAAGGTCGATTCACTTAGCATCAAGGTATGTAACACATGGTCCCACATAGTCAAACAATAACATGTGTAATTTCCTTGTGAACGGTCTAGATTACTCTAATAGATTGGGTTGTCAAATCTTGACCATTTGCACACAGTAACTAGGTCAAACGATAATGGGAAAAAGACTCCATGTGAATGGTGTGTGATCTCACGTGCAAGTCACATCGCATGGTCTAAATTGTTCATGTAAAATCACATGTTCGGGAGTTAACATGGGGTGGTATCCCACAAACGATGTAAGATATCATGTGCATGATCTCCACCTTTCATACAAAGGTATCTATTCGAGAGGTAACAAAGGGTGGTCCCTGTGAATGGTATGATATCAAATTAACAATTATCATATGTCAATCTCATCCATTTGCACACAAAGATATGATCAAAGGGTAATTAATGGAGTTCCCTCATGAACGGTATAATATTTGTTGTGAAAGTCCCCTCGCATAATATCATCCATTCACACAAATTATAATTGATCGGTACTTGGCATAAATAATGCCCCTTCAAATGACAAGGATTGATTCCAGAAAATTCGGTTTCCTAGTTGCAACCTTTCACACATGTGGTCCTTGCACCAACGATACAAATCTCATCCCATTTCAAGAAAAATGGCCTAGGATCACTATTGATATTCAAGGTAATATCAGAGATTCCTCATAATCCACCATAACACCTAATGTTGTTGTAATTATAACTTTGGAATGTATTCACTTGTATATCTTATGTATTGTACCCCGATGTTTATTCCGAGAAGTGTTTGTAATGTAATTGAGTCATGTCATGCCCCGATGTTCCGATCAGGAGATTCTATAATGCAAACAAGTCATGTTAAGTCATTGTGGGTAACCCTCCTATTGATCAAGGGTTAAAGTCCCCGCAGTTGTGGGCACCTAAGGTTATTAGACTCTCCTAGAGAAGTCGGCTCTGGTGAGTTATTGTCAAGTCAGGAATTAGTATAAATAGAGAGTGAGCCTCTCTATTTATCATACATTTACTCACACTCAGTTGTAGTGCATAACTGAGAGAGAAGAAGTTGTTGGGACAAGAGAGAGAGAGACTACTGCTATCGGGAGATCATCTTACTATTTTGGGGTTTTACTTTTGGTGTTGATTCTATCTCTGAGGAAGTTGCGAGGTGTTATCTCCCAAAATAATTTATTTTGATAGTATGAAGAATTTAACTCATGCAATGAAGGATATGAATATCACTAACAAGTTTGAAATCCTCTGTTTTTTATTTTGGTAAAAATTTCACAAGTGTAGCTTTCGGTGGCTTAGGCGAGGCTCAGAACATCTCATTAGCCACCGAAAAGGGTTGTCTTTGGCATATTAAGAAGGAGTGCAACATATACACTAACCACCAAAAGAACATTTTTGACAGCAGGTTGGAGGTTTAATCCTCTACGACGTCGGCGTTTCAGAGGTTTAGTCCTTTATACCACCGACACTATGAAAAACTTGCGGTTTAAAGCGCCAACACATTCAATCTTGGGGTTTCGATCGCCAAAAATTAGTGGTTTAAAGCTCTGATGGGTTAGTGGCTAGAGCTTCCAATCACTGACATATTAGTGGTTAGTCTTTCCGATCGCTGATGCTTAGAAGTTAGTGGTTTGAATCGTCGACACTGCGGCAGCGCTCAGGTTTAAAGCTCCAATGGGTTAGTGGCTAGAGCTTCTGATCGCCGATCATGATGTTAGTGGTTTGAGATGTCGACACTGTGGTAACATTCAGGTTTAAAGCTCCGATGGGTTAGTGGCTAGAGCCTCCGATCGTTGATCGCGACATTAGTGGTTTGAAACACCGACACTACGGCAGCATTCAGTTTTAAAGCTCCGATGGGTTAGTGGCTAGAGCCTTCGATCACCGATAGCAACGTTAGTGGTTGGAAACACCGACACTGTGGCATCATTTAGATTTAAAGCTCTGATGGGTTAGTGGCTAGAGCCTCTGATTGCTAATCACGACATTAGTGGTTAGAGACACCGACACTGCAGCAGCATTCAGGTTTAAAGCTCTGATGGGTTAGTGGCTAGAGCCTCCGATCACCGATTGCGACATTAGTGGTTTGAAACGCCGACACTGCGGCATTGTTTAGATGTAAAGCTTCGATCCTTAGTGGCTAGAGCTTCTGATCGCCGATCGCAATGTCAATGGTTTGAAATGCTGACACTGCAATAGCATTCAGTCTCGAGGTTCCGATGTTTTAGTGGTTTGGAGTTTCGATCGCCAATGAGTTAGTGGTTATAGCTTTCGATTACTGATGCTTAACCGTCGCACCGGTAGTGGTCGAAATCGCCAACATTACGGTGACATTCAAGTTTGAGGTTCCGATCATTCATGTTAGAGCTTCCAATTTCCAACCGCGGAGACAGGGTAGAAAATTCCAGCAGATTAAGCAAGAAAGATCACGTCAGTTAATGGCCAAAACGCTAGCTTTTGGCGGCAAATTTACAGTGGACCAACAACAGTGATCACTAGCAACCACTTCAGTTATTTAATGTTCACTCAGTGAACTAGATCTTCGTCATAGTTAGACAAATAGTTAGGTAGGGTTTGAAACCCTAATTTGAAAAAACTACCACTTTTGAGTATTTTGTGAAAACAGATCGAAGTTTTCGGATCTGTACTTTTTGTAGAAGGCTATAAAGCCTAAGATCGATTTTATAATAAAGGTTCAACTTCGGGGATTTATAAGCCTATAATGCTTTCACACTTCTCATTTTACTTATTCATGATATAAGCTCTTTTGTTGTGATATGTTCAGCCATCATCTCTTTCTTTACTGTATTTATGCCTTAATGTGTATTTAGGTCATTTTCATATTGATTAAAAAGATGATAGCTGTCATCCTATTGGTTTGTTAGTGCGATTCGATTTATAAATACCATCCTCATCAGGATTTATCCATTTATATTCATGTGTTTTGTATGTAAGTCTTCCAGCCTAGTGAGTTCTCCATCCCTGCACCTTATTATCGAACTTCTGAGCAAATGTAACTAAAAGCCTTGTAAGTGAGTTTTTTTTATGCATGCCTTGAGAGTGGAAAGGTTATATAGGTCAATTGACTTGATCTGTATCAGAAAACCCCAAAAACATTGTAATTTACCAAGCATCCTTGAGCTACAAGCTAGAGGAGTTTCTTGGAGTGATAACAAATTGGCGTCATTGCCGGGGAGAGGAGATTGAAGCTCAGCTTCCCTGGGAGACGACATAGATCCATGCTTTGATGATAGACAAAGCTTGGACACTATTATGGTTGTAATCATCTATCTGGTGACTCCATTGATATAAGGTGCCTTCAAGAAGACCAAGTACCAGAGCAAACCCAAAGGGACCACCAGCAACACTAGTTTCAGATCCATAAGAAATTTTGAGGAAAGCTAGGGCTTTTCTAAGACAGACCAGCAGTGCTGCACAAAAAGATACATTAGGTATTTCAAGAAATATTTCTGCTATTATTTCTTCTGCTGAAATTCTTAACTCCCAGGAATTTTTAGATACATCAGAAAAATCTATAGGTTGGGCATCTTCAAGCACTTCTACTTGTGAAGATCCAATTCTTGGTGACTCCACTGGGATAAGTATACCACCACCTTCTTGGCAAGTATCTTCATCAGTGCTGCCTTCCACAACCCTGTCCATACCCATTTCCAATATGGCTTCCCCTTAATTGACCAAGATGGAAAGGATCCTGGTAGCTAGGTATGCACCCCTAATTTTGCCAAATCCTCTCACAGCCATGCCTACTAGGGATTATCTCAAGTATATGCCTAAGTTTACAGGGGAAGGGTATTTCACTGCTGAAGAACATCTAGAGGCTTTTAACAGCTATGTTGAAAATATTAACATAGAACAAGAAGATGTATGGACTAGGGTTTTTGTGCAAATCCTAGATGGCTAGGATAGGAAGTGGTTTAAGGAACTGCCTCCTGGATCGATGGCAGGCATAGAGGCCCTAGATGACATTTTCCTAAAGCATTGGGGAGAAAGGAGAGACCACCTCTACTATATCATAGAATTTAGCAACCTGAAAAAGGAAAATGGGGAGTCTGTCTCTAACTTTACCAAGAGATTCAACAATATATACAGCAAGATCCCCACCGAAATTAAGCCCATCGATACCTCATCTACGATAACTTACACAAATTCCTTGGACTCTAACTTCTACCTACTTCTCAGAGAAAGGAGGTATACCTCCTTATCACTCATGCAGGATGCTACCCTGGAGGTAGAGTCAAACATTCTGGCATCTCAGAAGGTCAAAGGGAAGATAGACAGGAAAAAGCAGCCAGCAGACTCTAGTGGGGCTTCTACATCAGAGAACAAGATTGACAAAATGACCAAACTTTTAGATAACCTGACTATTGAAATATCTAAATTGAATGACCAAGGACGTCTACCGGTGAGGGGTAAAGGGCCAAGTGACTTTGCTCCTCGAAACCCAGATTTTGTTCCTTATAGAAGAGGAACCCCCCAGTTCATATTCTCAGAAGGGAGAGGAATCAAGGGGAAGACCAGAGGATAAGAGCTCAATTCCAAAATGTTGTATTAGAAGAAGAGCTAGAATTCATTGAAGAAGAGCTAGAATTCATTGAAGAAGAAGGAGAAGATGAAGACAATATCCACTGCATGGAGGATGAGGTGGACTATTCTTTTCTTACACAGGCAGAATATGAGGAAGCCCTGATTGATGAGTAGATCACTGAAGAGACCGTCTATCGGGCTGATGGTCAGGGAGGTTACAAACTGAGGTCTAGGCTGGTTTCTCCCCCCAAGAATAATGTCATACCTGTCAAGTAGCCTGTTGCACCAGCTAGAAAGGTTGTTGTCATACCAAAGAAGGTGGTTGTCACATCCAAAGTGTTGCCAAAACAAGCACCTTCAGCCACACCTGATCAAGTCCAACTCAAACCTACAGCTCATGAGGTAAGGTTTCCAGATAGGCTACACTATTCTTTCAACCTTGAGTCTAAAATTCAAAAATTGAAAATCCCTTTCCCTTTAATTGAGCTAATGAAGAATGATGCATTCAAGTCCTCCATTCTGAATTCCCTTCAATCCAAGGTGCACATTAACACTGACTTTATGAACCTGCAAGATGAAAAACCTATTGTAACCCTGGGCCCCATGATAGAAGACCTAAAGGACTCATGCCCACCATTCTACATATCCTTGAATATACATGATAAAATCCTCCATAACTGCCTGCTGGATTTAGGAGCCTCTCATAACCTAATGCCAAAAGCTGTGATGGATGAGCTTGGCCTTAGCATCACCAAGCCCCCATGATTTATTCTCCTTTGACTCCAGGAAGGTCAAGTGCTTAGGCCTCGCCAAAGACCTTGCTGTGAACCTAACTCAGCTACCTTCGAAAAGCATCATGATGGACATTGTAGTGGCTGATATCCCTCCAAAATTTGGCCTCTTGTTGTCTCGGTCATCGAGCAAAAGACTAGGTATCATCCTTTAGATGGATCTCACATATGCTACCATTCCCATGTTTGGAGGAGAGACTAATAGTTTGTATAGGGAAAATCGGTTGGCATACATTATAAGCAAGGAAAGCAACTCAGTGAATCACCCCATCTATGCAGTGGACACTAATTTTGGGTCATGCATTTTGCAAATAGATGATTCTCAACATACATCAGTCCAGCTCACTCAGCCCACCTATCAGCAACCCGAAGAAGTAACCACAACAATCTGGACCATGAATTTTGACTGGGCTAGCACTCAAAGCTCAGCAGGTGCAGGTGTAGTATTGATCTCCCCATCTAAGGAAAACATCCACCTGTCTTATAAGCTTGATCTTAAAACCACTAACAACATAGCAGAATCTGAAGCCTTGTTGCTAGGATTTAAAGATGCCAAGGAGATGGGGATCATGTGCATAAATATTTTTGGAGATGCGGATCTCATCATACAGCAGGTCAACAACACTTTTCAGACAAAAAATATCAGACTGAAGGCCTACAAGGACAAGGTATGGAAACTCAGAGATTCATTTATGTTTTTTGAACTGTCATATATTCCTAGGGCTTTGAATCACCTGGCTAATTCCCTAGTTGTCTATGCAAGTCTGTCTGTTCCTCCTTCACCCCCTAAGCTCAGATACGATGTTCATGTCAAGTACAGACCCTCTCTGCCAGATAATGTAAAATTCTGGAGGGTGTTTGAGAATGATGATGAGCTTAGTAAATTCATTCAATTAGTAGATGAATTCTCTGACATACACATAGACCAGAAAAACCTAAACATGGAGGAATCCAAACAACCCAAGTTAAAAGATAAAGTCAATGATCAGAACATTGTCCAATTACCCAGCAACTACACACCTCGAGGTCTAGTACCATTCAAAGAACTGTTTGATCACAATGACATCCCTTTCAATCCTGCCAAAAGGGAGCTAGATCCTGCTATCCAAGAGCAAAAAATAGGCATCCAAAGCCATCCAAAACTGATAAATCTATCCACTGGGCTGACTGCTGGTCAGAATTCTTAATTTTGCATCTTGATAAAAGAGTTTGCCGATCTCTTTGCATGGGAGTATAGTGACCTAAAAACATATGACACCAACATCATCCAGCACAGGATTCCTTTGGAGAAGGACACCATTCCTTTCAAACAGAAGTTGAGGCCCATCAGCCCTCTCCTATTACCAGTGATTGAAAAAGAGATCCACAAGCTCCTCAAAGCCAAGATCATAATTCCCCTCAGGTATTCCAAGTGGATTGCAAACCTAGTAGTGGTAAGAAAGAAAAATGGAGAAATCATGTTGTGTGTGGATTTTAGAAACTTGAACAAGTGTTCCAAGAAAGACAACTATCCATTGCCCAAGATGGAACACCTGCTACAGAAAGTCTTGGGGGCTAGGGTTATGACCTTCCTTGATGGCTTCTTTGGATACAACCAAGTTGTTGTGCACCCAGATGACCAAGACAAGACTGCCTTTACCACCCCCTGGGGCACCTTCATGTATGCTAAAATTCCATTTGGGCTAATGAATGTTGGGGATACTTTTCAGAGAGCTATGGACCTAGATTTTGTAGGGATAAAAGATAAGTTTGTGCTGATATATTTGGATGACCTAACAGTTTACTCTCACAGCTATCATGTCTACTTACAGCATCTAAGGAAGGTATTTCTGAAGTGCAGAAGGTATGGAATATCACTGAACCCCAAGAAGTTCCAGTTTGCACTCAACGAAGGAAAGCTCCTAGGCCACATAGTCTCAGTTGAAGGTGTAAAGATCGATCTGATGAGGGTGGAAGCAATCCAAAAGATGTCAATATCAAGGTCAAAAAGGGACATTCAGTCCTTTTTAGGCAGGGTAAACTTTGTCAGAAGGTTCATTCCAAATTTCTCCGAGCTGGTAAAGCATATAACAATCATGCTGAAAAAGGATGCAGAAATAAAGTGGACTGACCAGGAAAGGAATTCTTTTGAAGACATCAAGAAGGCTATCATGGAGGCCCCAACCCTGATTAGTCCCGACAACACCAAGGGTTTTTACACTTTCTCTTTTGCATCTTATGACACACTGGAAGCTGTACTATTACAAAAGAATGATGAAGGTCTTGATCATCCAATTGCATTCTTCAGCAGAACCCTGAGAGATGCTGAGCTGAAGTATGACCCAATTGAGAAGCAGGCTTATGCTCTCATAAAATCTTTGAAGACTTTCAGAATCTACATTCTCCATGCAAAGGTCATTGCATATGTCCCTTCAGCTGCTGTGAAGGATGTTTTGACTCAGCCTGACATTGATGGGAAGAGAGCTAAGTGGATTTCCAAACTCATTGAATTTGATATAGAGGTGAAACCCACCAAGCTATTAAAGGGGCTATGTCTATCCAAACTCATGGCCAAAGAAAACTATGAACTGATGGGAATAAATTTCACATGTGTCAAATCAGCAAAGGTGCAGACAAT
This sequence comes from Pseudotsuga menziesii, assembly GCA_001517045.1. Taxonomy (NCBI): domain Eukaryota; kingdom Viridiplantae; phylum Streptophyta; class Pinopsida; order Pinales; family Pinaceae; genus Pseudotsuga; species Pseudotsuga menziesii. The sequence continues at coordinate 283,119 of LPNX010788915.1, read as the reverse complement.
GATAGCAGCAGAAACATAAGTAAATCAAGATCAGAGTGACATTCCATCAGTAGCTGAAAACATAGCTTCATGTGAGTGGTACTCAGGTATCATTCAATTTTTGAAAAAATTAGAAGTATCTCCTGATCTCACTCCTAACCAGGCACGAGATCTTAAGTTGAAATCTATTAAATTTTGCATAATTGACAAAATGCTGTACTGGAGAGATCATTCTGGAGTTTTGCTAAGGTGTCTAGATAAAGAGGAAGCAAAGCAGGTCATGCATCACTTTCATTCCAGCACATGTGGAGGCCACCACTATTGGAAAACCACAGCCCACAAGATCTTGAGAGCAGGATACTATTGGCTAGTCCTCTTTGCTGATGTATGCACTTTTGTAAGGGCCTGTGACCAATACCAAAGATTTATAGGGAAGCAGCAACTCAAATCCTTACCCCTTAGGCCTGTTACAGTGAATGGGCCTTTCTAGCAATGGGGTCTGGATTTCATAGGTGAAATAAATCCATCCTCCAGTGGACAGCATAAATGGATCTTAGTAGCCACTGACTACTTTACAAAATGGATAGAAGCAGTACCTACCAGGAATGCCACTCATCAAGTCATAATGAGATTTTTATATGAGAATATATTTAGCAGGCTTGGCTGCCAGTAAGGTTAGTAACTAATAATGCACCAACTTTTAAGGCTAGGGCATTAGTTAAAATGTGTGAATCAATGGGTATTCAACTGGTGCACTCCACATACTATTATCTCCAAGGCAATGGCCTGGCTGAGTCATCCAACAAAATCTTAGTCAGAATCATCAGGAAACTACTGGAGACAAATCAGAAAAGTTGGGATTCAAAGCTTAAGTTTGCCTTATGGGCTGATAGGGTAACAGATAAAAGATCCATCGGGACTTCTCCATTCAAGCTATTTTATGGCACTGAGGCCATATTTCCTATCCAGCTCATCCTTCCAGTGGCAAAGTTCTTTCAGGAAGAGGAGGATGAACCAAATGATATGGTGAGAAGGATGATGGATTCGATAGAGTTACAGCAAATAAGGGAGCAAGTTTTAGGAAAATCAGAAGCTCATCAATAGAGGATAAAGGGCATATTGGACAAAAGAGAAAAAGTAGACAACTTGCAAGTCAAAGATTGGGTCCTCAAGTGGGATGTTGTCAGACAAGACAAGGGAAAACACGGAAAATTTGACTCTTTGTGGATTGGTATTTTTGTTATAGACCAGGTATACGAGAATAACACCTTCAAATTGCAGAATCTGGAAGGTGAAGAGGTATTTGATGGCCCAGTGAATGGGCGGTTCTTGAAACTCTATTTTATTTGAGGCTCTAAGGCCTTATTATTGTAAATTAGTAGATAGTAGGTTGTTTTGCTTTCAGAATAAACTCCATGCCCAATGGAACACTAGAAGATAGCTTCAATTATTCTTTTTTAGGAAAGGCATTTTGGTTTGGGGTTCTTGGGACCTCACTGGGAGGTTCCCATCCCCAAGTAGGAGCCATATGTTATCTCCCAAAATAATTTATTTTGATAGTATGAAGAATTTAACTCATGCAATGAAGGATATGAATATCATTGACAAGTTTGAAAGCCTCTGTTTTTTATTTTGGTAAAAATTTCACAAGTGTAGCTTTCGGTGGCTTAGGCGAGGCTCAGAACATCTCATTAGCCATCAAAAAGGGTTGTCTTCAGCAGATTAAGAAGGAGTGCAACATATACACTGACCACCAAAAGAACATTTTTGACAACAAGTCGGAGGTTTAATCCTCTACAACGTCAGTGTTTCAGAGGTTTAGTCCTTTATACCGTCGACACTACAAAAAACTTGCGGTTCAAAGCACCGACACTTTCAATCTTGGGGTTCTGATTGCCGACAATTAGTGGTTTAAAGCTCCGATGGGTTAGTGGCTAGAGCTTCTGATCATCGACAGATTAGTGGTTAGTCTTTCCGATCGTCGATGCTCTGAGAAGTTAGTGGTTTGAATCGCTGACACTGCGGTAGCGCTCAGGTTTAAAGCTCCAATGGGTTAGTGGCTAGAGCTTTCGATTGCCGATCGCGAGGTTAGTGGTTTGAGACACCAACACTATGGTAGCATTCAGGTTTAAAGCTCCAATGGGTTAGTGGCTAGAGCCTCCAATTGTCGATCACAACATTAGTGGTTTGAAATGCCGAAACTGCAGCAGCATTTAGATTTAAAGCTCCGATGGGTTAGTGGCTAGAGCCTCTGATCGCCAATTGCAACGTTAGTGGCTGGAAATGTCGACACTACGGCAACATTCAGATTTAAATCTCTGATGGGTTAGTGGCTAGAGCCTCTGATACCAAGCTTGATAAAAATCTTGAGGGAGATGATAACTTCTGAGCCTCGAAGTATAGGATCTCCCTCGTCCTGGAAGAAAATGAGTTGGACTCCTACATCAATGACGAGGTTCCAATTCTATCCATGAGATGTAAAAAAGCTGGTGGTGGGGTATGGTTAAGAGGCCCCCTAAGCTAAAAGGTCACCGGTTCTAATCCTATCAAATACCAAAAAATCCAACCATGTTAAGGGTTGGTGCGGTCCAGGCCGAGTGCAATCCCCAAGTGATTTTGACGGCTTATATGCCCCTGGTTCATGGTTACTTAGCCAATGGCAACGTTGCCAGTCAGGGGGTTCCACCACTTTTCCAACAAAAAAAAAATGGGGAGGTTCCAATTCCAGAGGGAGATGAGGCTAAGGCATTACACAAGAAGAAATTGGTCATGGCTAAGAGGATTATTGCTGATTCAATCAAGGATCACCTCATACCACAGGTGTCATCTCTCAAGACACCTAAATCTATGTTTGATGCCCTAATCAAACTATTTGAAGGAAAGAACATAAACCAGAAGATGAATCTAAGAAATCAATTGAAGAATGTAAAGATCCAGAATGTAGAAACCATCCAGTCTTACTTTACAAAGGTCTCTCAGTTCAAGGAACAGCTTGAAGCGATGGATGAAGAAGTGGAGAATGCAGATATTGTAATGACCACATTGAATGGTCTCCCTAGATCACGGGACTCCTTTATTCAAGGGATCTGTGCCAAAAAGAAGCTAGTCAAGTTCAACAAACTATGGGAAGAATGCTCACAAGAAGAAGCTCTAATAGCAGCTCGAGAAGAAAAGATGGGAAGTGAAGATCAAGCTCTCATAGTACAATCCAAGAAGAGCAAAACAAATCATCACCAAGGTAAGCATCCTTATCCTAGAAGTAATAGCAAGAAGCTACCTAAATTCATATGTTATACATATAATGAAATAGGACACTATGCTAGGAATTGTCCTAAGAACAAAAGTGGCTCTCACAAGAAGAAGGGAAACATGAAGAGACATCATGCTCACACTACAGAGGATGATGATCCTCCTAAGAAAAGAGCCAAACAAGAAAGTGATGAAGAATATGTTCTGATCTCTGCTCTTACGGGAACTATCTCAAATAGAAGCAATGATTGGCTTATAGACAGTGGTGCTTCCAAACACATGATAGGATTTAAAGAATCCTTTGTGAAATTATCAGAACATGAATCACCCCACAAGGTGAAACTTGGAGATGACTACCAGTATCCAATAAAAGGTAGTGGTGAATCCTCCTACAAGCTAGACTCGGGGAAGTCTATCAAAATGAAGGATGTCCTATTTCTATCAGGACTAAAGAAGAACCTCCTCTCCATATCTACATTGGATGCAAAAGGCATGAGGGTTGCATTTGTAGATGGCCAAGTTCTTATGTGGCCAAAGGGAAAGAATATTAATGATGCAGTAGTGATTGGGGAACAAGAAGGAGGTTTATACAAATTGAAGGGCCAACCAGAACAAGCTTTGGTTCATGACTCAGTAGAACCAAATGAACTTTGGCATAGAAGGCTTGCACATGTGCACTATAGAGCACTACCACTTGCAAGCAAATATGTTGAAGGTATTCCAGAAATACAAGAAAAACATGATGGTGTCTGCAAAGGATGTGCGAAAGGAAAGAACAAAAAGAAGACATTTCCAAGTAGCGAGAGTAAGGCAAAAGGAATCTTGGAAATCATCCACTCCGATGTACGTGGACCGATGTCATCCAATTCATCAGGTGGGTATGTATACTATGTTTCTTTTATTGATGATTTTTCTAGAAAGACATGGATATAATTTATGAAGAACAAAGAAGAAGTATTCAGCAAATTCAAGGAATTCAAAGCCTTGATCGAGAACCACACTGAAATGAAGATGAATACCTTTCGATCAGATAATGGTGGAGAATTCACATCAAATGAATTCAAAGAGTTATGCAAAGATTCAAGGATTAAGAGGGAGTTATCCACTTTATATAATCCACAACAGAATGGGGTTGTAGAAAGGAAGAATAGAACGATCATGGAAGCTGCAAGAGCAATGCTTCATGATCAAGATCTTCCCATGCATCTATGGGAAAAAGCTGCTAGAACAACGGTGTATGTACAAAACCATACTCCACACAGAGTACTCGAGAACAAGACATCTGAAGAAGTATTTTTCGGCAAGAAACTAGAAGTCAACCATCTCAGATTATTCGGTTGTCCAGTGTACATACACATTCCGAAAGAAAATAGAACGAAGTTAGATCCTTCAGGAAAGACGGGTATATTTGTGGGATACTCTGAAAGCTCGAAGGATTATATAATATACTTCCTAGGATTCAAAAAGATCAACATTAGTAGGGATGTAACATTTGACGAAGACTCGGCTTACAACAAATACAGAAAGAGACCTACTAAAGATCCTGAAGAAACAGAAGCACCCAGAATTCATGACACAACCATGAACAAAGAAATTCAAGAAGAAGATTGAGAATTAGAAGAACCTTAAGAACCTGTAGATCTACCTCAGGAGAAGAATACTCACCAGAGGAAACCTGCTTGGGTACAAGAAGCTATCTAAGGTACAGAAAGATATGGGGCTCTAAAAGAGAATCATGAGAAAGAAAGAGGACCAGGTCCTGCTCCGGGTATGTAGCCTTATTATGTGACTTCATCGATAAAGAACCTTCCAACTATGAAGAAGCGGGAGAAAGGAAATAATGGAAGGATGCTATGATTGAAGAGTATCAATCGATCATGAAGAATGATGTCTGGGATGTTGTCCCTAGACCAAAGGGGAAGTCTATTGTAACTTCCAAATGGATCTACAAGATCAAGCATGTTGTAGATGGCAGCATAGAAAAATATAAAGCAATATTTGTGGCTCGTGTCTTCTCCTAGAAAGAAGGAATAGATTATGAAGAAACTTTTGCACCTGTATCCAAATACACTTCCATCAGATCAGTACTTGCTCTAGCTGCAGTGATGAAATGGAAGATACACCAGATGGATGTCAAGATTGCCTTCTTGAATGGTGTAGTGGAACAGGAAGTATATGTGGAGCAGCCACTCGGTTTTAAGACACATGATAGGGAGTCTCATGTGTGTAAATTGAAGAAATCCCTGTACGGTTTAAAAGAGGCACCGAGGATATGGTACGGTAGAATTGACAGCTTTCTATCCAGTTTGGAATTTACCAAAAGTAAAGTAGATTTCAACCTTTACTACAAGGTTGAAGATGGTAACCCAGTAATACTCCTACTGTATGTAGATGATTTATTTGTGACAGGTATGGATGGGTTGATTTATGATACTAAGAGTAAGATTGCTGCCGAGTTCGAAATGAAGGACTTGGGTATGATGCATTATTTTCTGGGCATGGAGGTGTGGCAGAATGCGGATGGAATCTTCCTCGGACAAGGGAAGTATGCAATAGACATCCTGAAGGGGTTTGAGATGATGGACTACAAGGCCATGACCACACCTATGGCATCGAACCTAAAGTTATTGAGTGATACTTCATCAGAAGTGGTTGATGCCACGATGTATCATTAGATGATTGGTTCCTTGATGCACCTGACGAATACGAGACTAGATATTTGCTTTGTTGTGAACACCTTGAGCTAGTTCCTGACAGATCTGAGACATGTTCACTTGATTGCTTCAAAGCATATTCTAAGGTACCTAAAGGGTATAGTTCATTATGGGCTCAAGTATGAAGCGAATCAGAACATTAACCTGGAGGGTTATGTTGATTCAGATTGGGCAGGAAATGTCATCGATAGGAAGAGCACTTCAGGATGCTACTTCAGTATGGGATTAGGTGTGATCTCTTGGTTTAGCAGGAAACAATCTTGTGTGGCACTGAGTACAGCTGAAGCAGAGTATGTCACAGCCTATTCAGCCAGTTGTGAGGCAGTATGGTTGAGGAAGCTACTGTCTGATTCATTTGATCTCTAGTTGGGTGCTACTTGTATATATTGCGACAACCAGAGTTGTGTGAAGTTGTCAGATAACCCGGTGTTCCATGACAACTTGAAGCATATCGAGATCAAATATCACTATATCAGAGATATGGTGCAAAGAGAAGTAGTGAAGCTCCAGTATGTTGCGATGGACGGATAGATAGTTGATTTGTTGACTAAGCCATTAGCCAAAGTGAAGTTTGAGTACTTCAGGGAGAGGCTTGGTGTTCTCCAAATTGAGGTTCCTTCCAAGGGGAAGTGATGAGTCCATGATCCATTCTGACATGGTGAGAGGATTGGTTCCTTCCATGGTCAGATGTAAGGGCTGAGCCTTTCTGTCATGGTGAGAGGATCGGTTCCTTCCATGTCAGATGTGAGTGCTGACCCATTCTGATGTGACTGTAGGATTGTTTCCTACATGATCAGAAATAAGTGTTGAATTCCATTCTCTGAATGGAGGCACCTGGTCAGTTACCCGGAATTTCAATATGGGACTGAAGCTAAGCTTAAGTGCTGAGATGCCATTCCCTGGGAGAATGGAGGCACCTGGTCAGTTACCAAGAATTTCAGTCTGGGACTGAGAGCCTTTCTTACATGGTTGATAGGATGTGTTCCTCCCATGGTAAGATGTAACTGCTGAGCCTTTCTTACATGGTTGATAGGATGTGTTCCTCCCATGGTAAGATATAAGTGTTGTGCCTTTCTTACATGGTTGATAGGATGTGTTCCACCCATGGTAAGATATGAGTGATGTGCCTTTATTACATGGTTGATAGGATGTGTTCCTCCCATGGTAAGATATAAGTGTTGTTCCTTTCTTACATGGTTGATAGGATGTGTTCCTCCCATGGTAAGATATAAGTGTTGAGCCTTTTTGATATGGTTCTTAGATGTGTTCCTCCCATGATCGGATGTGAGTGATGGGCCTTTCTGACATGACTGGATTGGTTTCTCTCATGGTCAGATATGAGGGTTGGGTGTGCCATTCTGACATGGTGTTGGATGTGCTCCTCTCATGGTCAGTTGTAAGTGCTGGGCGGTCCATTCTGACTTAGGGTCAGATATAAGCACTGAAGAAGACCTACATGGAGGCTAGGCATACAACCAGCATGAAAAAGGGTTGGCTCTGTAGAAATTCCTATGATGAGAAGAATCAAGAGATAGCACCTGAGATGATGATCCAGCAGAGATGATCCAGATCCAGAGATGATCCAGATCCAGAGATGTTCCAGATCCAGTGATGATCCAGATCTAGTGATGACCCAAATCCAATGAAGATGACTTGAAGATGAAGATGACGAGAACTAGATGATGATCCAGATGATACAGAGAAGAAGACTTGTGCTGATAAATTATGTCGAGAGAATACCTTCCTAGTTAAGAGTGAGTGTTGTTGTAATTATAACTTTGGAATGTATTCACTTGTATATCTTATGTATTGTACCCCGATGTTTATTTTGGGAAGTGTTTGTAATGTAATTGATTCATGTCATGCCCTGATGTTCCAATCGAAAGATTCTATAATGTAAACAAGTAATGTCAAGTCATTCTGGGTAACCCTCCTATTGATTAAGGGTTAAAGTCCCCACAGTTGTGGGGCCCTAGGGTTATTAGACTCTCCTAGAGAAGTTGGCCCTGGTGAGTTATTGTCAAGTCAGGAATTAGTATAAATAGAGAGTGAGCCTCTCCATTTATCATACATTCACTCACACTCAGTTGCAGAGCATAATTGAGAGAGAAGAAGTTGTTGGGACAAGAAAGAGAGAGACTACTGCTGTCAGGAGATCATCTTATTGTTTTTGGGTTTTACTTTTGGTGTTGATTCTATCTCTGAGGTAGTTGCGGGGTTTTCTCCTTTATGGTTTCCCCGAGGAAAAATTTTGTGTTCATTGTCTCTTATGTTTGATTGTTGTGCTTGTTATTCTCTCAGTTAAATATTTTAAGATAATGCTAGCTTAAATGATAAAAATATAACACCTGAGACTAAATCTCATAGGCCATTTAGTCGTCATTAAAACAACACAATTGGAGGGATATCCCTATCATCTCCTTAAAACCAATGATAAATCACCATATCTCCCTCCAAATCAGAAAAAATACGTTGACACTACCCTACGACATACTTGAATTCCACTTAATGATGGGATCAGTGGTCATTAATGAATATCATTACCTGTTTAATGTTCATGAACATTTATTCTCCTATTTCATTTCAAACTTGAGCATATGGGTGAACTTATAGAGTGCCTTCCCTACTACATAATGCATAGAATTGACCAAGAAACATCTACTTATCAAAGAGCTAATTCAAATCCATGCTAAAAGCATCACCATTGTTCGATGTTTTCCTAGTTACTAAGTAATTCTTCAAAAATATCGACCTAGTTACTTTTAGTAAGAACGATGTGAATTTACCTACTTTTTTGCCACTTTATATCAATAATAGTCTCATGTGTCTATGTAATATCTCCACAACTATGCTAAAACCTCCAAAGTCTCCTCTGAGAGTTCCCCTTCCCACTTTGCTAGTGCCCACTCATACAACAATGATATATCCTCTTCCCAAATCCAACCCTTTCATCAATGAGATTGATCATATTCCCACACCTCACACAACTTATTCCTTTCCAAAACCACTGATAGGTGCCACCTATGGTAGATTCATTACAAAAAATTCACTTAGCACTCTCTAGTCATCAATCTTGTGTTAACACTTTGTTGTTTACATGTACATGTTACCTAAATTCGTGGAGCTATACGTTAGTAAATTTCAACCTACTTCCTTTACAATTACAATTGTATATGACCAAGTTGTAATATTTCACTTAAACACGCTTTCCCTCAACCAAATAATGGGAACTTCCATAGGAAATGTCTCCCTATCATAGAGGCCCAAGTAGAGAGATACATGAATTTGAACCAGGTACAAAGAGCCAAAATATTTTAGAGGTTGAAATATAACCAGGGTTAGAATGAGGTTCCCCCCATCCCATGGAGAATCAAGAGTTTTATCCTCTGTGCACAGGATTGTATATATATGTTTACTTTAATCTTGGTGAGAGATTTTGATGAGGAGATTTTAGTTATGGTTGATGCATACAATACATGAAACATTCCTAAATTTTAGCATGAGGTAATAATTAGCTAGTTTCTCGACCACATGGGTCTTCAGGTACCGATTATACTTAATATATTTGTTCATACACTAGTATGGACTCAACATAGAGGCTCTAAATTTGTATAGGATTGTAGGGGTACAACCCACGAGGGGTTCTAACTAGCTACCATGGTTGAAGAATGGGGAACCTAGATCCTCCTTCCTGAACTTTGTATTAGAATTTATGTACATCACCTATTCTATTTTCTTGGGGAAGGAACCAAAAGAATTCCATATGATATTATATCATACCTTCAATTGGGAGAAGTAACCAAGAGGGGGAAATGGTTTCTATGGATATATTACATAGTGACCGGGTTATATGGAACAAAATACTCCCCTTACTAACTACCTAATTTATTGACCCCCAAGTATTTTGTGTTAAAATATGTTAGGTAGATGGTTGAAGTGGATGAGGTCCACTTTCTCAAAGCTAAGTAGAATGGTAGACTATCCTTCTGCATTTCCACGGGGGTATTTGCATTAATGACAAGAGGGGTTTTGAAGAATCCCTAAAATTATTAAAGGAACTTGATATTCCCTTCGATAAACCTTGGAGGTTTTATCCCCGCCTATTGATTAGCATTGAAAATAGAAGGAACCTTATAAACCCATATGACTGTGAAGCTAGGAATGAGATTGAGAAACTAGGAAATAAACACTCCTATGAGGAGGTGGATACCAACCTAAAAGGAGAATTTGTTCCCATTAGAGTGGCAAGCCAGTATTTCCTAGCTCCTAAACCTGATTTACCAGATCTTTGAGCTTATTACACCTTTTGTAGACCTAAAGGGACCATAGTAAAAAAAATACATGAATTTAAGGCTCATAAAGTTCATAGGTATGCTAAGGTAAATCAAGAAGGCTTCAACTATCATAAGCGAGGATCCTGGTGGAGAATCATGATATATCCAAGGAAGGAAGATTATACCTATCAGATAATCCTTGAATATGAATAATTCAATATAGTATATGATGACATATATCATGACGATGAGGATGAGGATATAGGCATCATGAGGGAAGCAACATGAGAGACCATACCCCTTAAAGAGTAAGTGGAGCAAGATGATCTAGATAATAGACTACCCCCACAAGAACAAGTTGTGCCACATATTAAGGAATCATTTCCTTACCCTAAGGTCCTTCACATAATGCATGGCATGGGATTATCAAAGGATAATGGATTAGGGAAGGAAGGCCAGGGAATAATAGAACATGTCACTATTGAGAAAAGGCCTAAAGGATTGGGATTGGGGGAATACTTGAATATGCTCCCAAATAAGAGGGTATACCTGCATTCCACATTTACTCCCCCTGATTAAATTTCTCAATAGTAGGGACTTGTAGTAGAAGATAACCCCTTCTCACCTCAACAACAAAAGAGGAGGTCTCCTTCTAGTCTAAACAAGAAGTCCCCATTTTGACAACCAAATGGGAAATATCTCGAGATGAGAAACAACCCTCAAAATGTGAGGAAATCTTGGTGAAATTTTCTTATGAACTAGAGGAGGGGGTCGCCTCCAATCAACTAGAAGTGTTGGATGTATCAGGTATTGTAGTAACTACCATGAACCTTAGTGACATCTTGAGGGAAACAATAAGGATAGAGAAGAGGAAGGGAGAGTAAGAACATTTTTAGGAGGAACTTGATCATAAAAGGGCTAGGACAGACCCCCCTAGCCAGGGTTCAGTGGAAGAAATAAGGGAATAGACCCCACTTAGGTCTAAAGGAATAGATCAAGATATCCTTGAACCTAGAAATAATCAACAAGAAGAGGATTTTATTGCTCAAAAAATATCCTTTCCCTCTCCTTTCAAAATATCAAACCTTTATTGTGCTGCAGTTTGTTATGGTGTCACCAACACATCTACTTCCATCTCATCACAAGAACCAGGGCACCAACTTTCATGAGAAAATATAATTCAACCCATGGATATATGTGACCCCCTGGAAATACTCAAGGAACAATAGAGAAGGAGGATAGAGACAAAGAAATATACCATAACGATTGAAATGGTGGATGGTTAAGCATAAGACAGACTATTTCTTAGTTATGAATCAACCACTGGGTATTTTGTTTTGACCACTTTGGAACCCTTGGCTCTTGATACTTACAAGGAAATGAAGCCTAATATACATTTGACATGGTATGAATTCCACCTAAGGATGATGTATCTATGACCCAAGGATCTAGTAGAATTTCCTACCATAAATACCACAAGGAATCTTCCTTCAATGGTAATTATAGGAAGCAATTGGAAGCCAATGACCTCAAGAATCATTTTTTGAATTCTAGGGTCAAATCAGTAGAGTATGATAAGTATATACTACATGCCATCCTACTATTAGTAGGAAATGGGAAATAAGAATTATGGGATGCCAATATCATGCTTAAAGAGAAGGATGACATGAAAAAATACTTAGAGATCTCAAATATGGCCCAGGTTATCCTAGTTAAACAACAAATGTTAGATGAACAACAAAAACTGGTCAAATTTGAGGCATATTTTCTAAGGAGAGAGAAATATTCTCCTTCAACACAAAACCAAGTGTTGGAAGATAAAATTGATGAATTAGAGGCTCAACCAGATGCAAAAGAAGATGTAACTCTTCAACTAGAAGAATGTGATGCCCCAATTATCTCCCTCATCTTGTCTTTCCTTTGAGGATGCTCCAAAATAAATGGTCTCCTACACATACCTAGCATTTAATTTATTGTGTTGTTCCTTATCCTTGGAACTTTGTCCTCTTGGGTGCATCCTGAGCTAGATTTCTTTGTTAATATGAATGTCGGTTGCTAAATAAAGGTGGCTTAGATCCTTTCTCCCTCTGATCCTAATGCACCTTATTCTTATCTATCTAGGATCTCTACAAATATGTTCTTCCCCTGTCGTGATCATACAAGTGCTTAGCCTTCCTGATAGCTTCCTCTAGAGTCCTACATTCATCATATTGGATTTTACTATGTAGGAGTAAGGTAACCGACTTTAAAACCTTTGTATTTTTACCTTATTTTCCTTGATTAACCCCACATATATGATAGTTACAGTAACTTCTTCTCATATTCCTCCATGCTCATACTTCTCAGCGTGAGTTTAAAGATCTCCTCTATATTTTTGTCATAATAATACTCAAATAATTACTTTCTATGGAAGTACTTATTGAACGTCCTCCATGATACTTGTTTTTCATTAATATGCTTTACCTATATGAGTTGGTCCCACCAAATGGAAGTTTTTCCCTACAAATTATATGACAATCCCAATCTCCATGTTGGATGAATAATTATGTAACTGGAGGTATCTTCTCATGTCCAAAAAACATGCTTCAACCTCTTATCATTTCTTCATTTTACCATCAAATGTGGGATTCTTGGTCTTCCTCAACTCCCCTTACATCTCATCATCCACGTGTCTCCTCTTATGAAGTTTGACTAGAGACATCTTTGGGTTGTTGCTTGTTTCTTTAGGGGTGTATTCTCTTCTACTTGCCATGTGTGGGGATCATTGTTGCCTATAAATTTTGGTAGCACTTTTGGAATGCCCAAATACTTCATGGGACCTTCTCTTTGAGCCTTCTTTGCCTTCATTTTCCTATGATGAGGTTGATCCACTTTGGATTTTCTTTTGTATCATATTCGAGATCTGCATAAGCTAAGTGCTCAGCTGATTTTGCTGCTTATGGGCGCTCAACATTATTTCATTGTCTACCCTACAAATATACACCTCCATACTCAAACTTCTCATTGTCTCCATGAATCCCATAAGTCCAGCATTTCCTCTGTGAGCATTTGATTATGTTAATTCATTCCCCATACTAATATTTTGGTCCCTGGCTTCCTCCTCATGACTCTAAGGAAGCTCTTCTTCCTCAATTATACTCATGGATGTTCTGGATTTTTGACCTATAACAATACCTACTACAATTATTGTATATGCAATGTGTTCATATCATTAAAGGCTATTAGTCACATTTAAGTTCCAAAATTTAAATGAAGATCTCACATTTTCTTAATTCTGGAAAATTCATCTATTTGACAAATTTTGTCAAATAAAAATCACAGGTACCTTCCTAATCAATTTATGAAAAAATATGTAATCTCCTTGTCTTATCCAATTGTACTCCTATATGCTCTTATTAATCATCTTTCCAACGACTATCTTCATGCTTCATTTTGACCTCAGTGCTCAAAGTTACATCATTTTAAAGTTCATTTTTTTTTAAATTAAACATTGTTATTTTAGTTTCCTTCATTGCATCGGTCTTGCCGTATTGGGTTTATTTTACATCACATTGGGCTTACCCCATCACTTTGGTATTTCCCCATCAAACTTGTTTTACATTTCCAAAAGTTGTGTGCCTTGATGGCCTTTTCCCAACCAATAGCATTGGGTTCGCCCCATAGGAAATATTTCATATTGCTACTTTATGGTCTACCTGATGATCCATGTTTGACCAATATCATTGGCCCCTTTCTATTGGGAGGAATCCATCGTGTCAGATTGGCCTCATTGGTTCGTTTCATATTGCAACTTATGGTCCTCCTCGATGAGCTATGTCTGATCGATTAAAAAAAATTTCAAACCCTTGTATCATAAAATCCTCGTCTTACTAATAACATATTGCATATTCCCGATCCCTCTGATGACCTATATTTGATCAATCAGATCGACCTCCTTCCATCGCATTAGGCTCATCTCATCGAGCTAGTTTCATGTTTCTAGTTTTCAATCGTATCGATCGTCTCTATCTAACGGCTGATGTCCAATTACATCAAAGACTTCCAATAAGACTTTATTTTTTATATTTCTCTTTCGAAAATCCAATCAATCCATCCCGATGGTCAATGTATGATCGCATAAAAAAATTCTAATCAAACTTTACTTTTTATACTTCTCTTTTGAAACTCTGATTGGCCCACTCCAATGGGTGATGTCCGATCACATCAAAAAAAATTGGTTGGACTTTATTTTTTTTATATTTCTCTTCTGAGACACCAACTGACCTAGTTCAATGGTTGATGTCCAATCACATTGGAAACTTCCAACCGAACTTTACTTTTTATACTGCTTTTTTGAAACTCTAATCAACCTAGTATGATGACCGATGTCCCATATCAAACCCCCATATATTGGGCTAACGCCATCGACTAGATCTCATCTCATCTATTTTTATCCCTATTGTGGAATTCGATGGTTCATGTCTAATGAAATACATCGTCCCATTCCCATGGTCCTTATGCATTAGTTTTGCAAACTTATTGCTCCAATGAGACGATCCTCGTCTAACTTCTAGGATCATTGCATTATTTTATCCTGGTTAGAAGGTCTTCGTCTCATCCCTTGGTGACTTTAACAAATCATTTCTAATATGCTTCCATGTAATTCCTTTGCTCACATGGTTGATCCACATCACTCCTTTGTTCACATGGCAATTATTTGACCCACACCAAATCTTCAATTTGTTTTCAAAAAATTTCTCAGTTTCCTTAGTTTCCAAAATTAGACAGGTGGTCATCTTGTAGGTCTTTACAACCAATGTGTTTCCTCTGATTGCATATTTATTGTCCATTGACGAATTGACAATTTTTTTCAATGAACCCAATTGTGTGACCATGTTAGTGGTTTGAATTCTTCAATCCATTCAACCCATTGTTGGGAACTTGGGTTTTGATACCACTCTGTCATGTGCCCGGTCACGCCAATAACACTTTGAGATGACCATGAACTCCATCAACACCATTAATCGAAAATTTATCTCTAATAACTGGATATGAAGGTCTAATAACTGACACTGATATACTATAACATAAAGCTAATTGAACACAAAGCTCTAATATTGCTTTATCAACTGGATCTGAAACTATGTTACTTATCTGTCACATTTCACTTTAATCTTAAAACCCAATTGCAATTATAGAAATCCACATAGGGATTCAAATACATCAACAAGGTTTAACTTGAATAAATAGACAAATCCATGCAGGGATGTACTAGCTTATATAATGAAATAACATTGATAACTACATAATGGAATTACATTACAATCATGGTCACCCAATAATCACCAATTTATCATCTAATTAAGCATGGAATATATACATGAATGCAACCACACAGATGGCATGCAACCCATGCACACATGCATACTTAGAGACATTAATCAAACACATTCCATAATCAAAACAACAATGACATTAATAATTAAAAACAAAGCAATCATAGTAAGATAAACACTTATCTTCATAGATGTCTTGAACTAGTTGCATGAGTTGGGCATTCCTCCCAGTCGTATGCTCTCTTTGGTACTTAATCTCTACAGGAGAGGCCACCCTTGATTTGGGGTTATCAATCTACAAGGATGATGTACTCTGCAACACTCCACACAACTCAACCACTTACAAGCTACTCAGGTGACCCACTTTTCCCAACCCATCACATAACCTTTTTGGTGCAAAAACCCCATCCACATTTGTCCCAATCCTCAGTACTCATCCCCTAACAACCTAAACAACACAAGGAACAACGCCCTTCTCTAAGTTAAAAATCCATCAGGTGACCTCTAGTTCCCTTTTAGTGCTCCAACACCTACCTCCCACGGAGTCTATGTACTGGGACTCTAGGTGATGCAACATGTAGGTTAGGCCTTCCTAAATGGCTCATTATCCCATTACATCATTATCGAGGCTTATTAACATGTATAAGGGATTCCAGGGTATTTTCACAACAAAATAGGGATCCCCCCTTTAGTACAATGGTACAATTAATATTCTTGCTTTGTGATTACTCTGTGGAGCCAACATGTAACACCCAACAATGCATTCCTCAACCCAACTGAACGATTTCAGGATAAATTCATACAACTAGTCAACCTGTGACCTTCACATTCCAGCAAAATAATACACAGAATAATGGTCAATTACCCGATCATTTACTCTCCATTGAACACTGAACATAATGGTCAACAACAATCCCCCCAACAACACTAAGTTCCCATCATTTTGTATGCATGTTGGAAATTGGACAAGTGTCCACCCATGAGGTCTCTCTCTCTTAATATCCACTTAGATAATTAAACATGCTTAATCCCTTACATAACAAAGTTTTAATATAACTTAGGTTAAATAGATTCCCAAGGTTTATGTGAGGACAAGGACATAAACAAACTAAGGTCTATCCTTCCCAATCCTTCTCTCACCCTCACCACTTGTGGATTCATACCCCCCCATATATTTTTGTCTGATCCTTCCTACAACCATTTGAGATTTTTTATTAAATCGTAACAAAATATACACAATTGTCTGATCCTTCTAAGCAATTGTTTGCTTGTTATCACAATAAAATATATCAACATGGGGGAAATAAACGATGATGTATTTCATATATATGAGTTCCTCCTAACCTCACATGTTAGGGGGCATCTGTTATCACCTAAATTTCACACACATGTGACTTTTCAACAATTATTACAAGAATACATCATCGGCATATGACATGCAGCTCATAAGACTTCTTCATAAGCAAAATCAACTTGTGAAACAAATCAAGGAACAAAAAAATCACACTTTGTTACAACCGCGCGGGTTTGTAAAAGGAAACTCGTGCGATATTTTACAAGCCTGCACGATATCACCTAGAAAATCCCTCAAAACCTAGACATATGTACCAACATGCATCATGATGGATTCAAGGCTTTGCAACCACATTTTGGCTCCAATGGATTCAAATTGGCCCTTCTCACATGCTTGGGCATTCAATATCCCCATAGTTGTACCTTGAAGCCACTTTATGAGAGAGAGCATGCACATTAAGAACTAGCTTTTGGACCACCATTTGGCCTATAAAAAGAGTCCATGAGCACATATTTAATAAGGAGAAATTAAGAGAAAATTTTTGCTACAAGAATTAGTTTGAGAGAATCATCTTTCATCCTCATTCTCACCATACAATGGCATTTAAATCTCACTTATCTTATTCCCCAAGAAACAAGTATTTTCCCTTCATCATTCTAAGTTAATTAGCAATAAATTTGAGAGTGATCAAAGGACCCTCCCAAAGGGAGTGTTGGATAACATTTGCATGCAGCATTCTCATAGGTTACACCATTGTACTCAAGCTTTTACATTGGACATAGAATTTTGGTTGAAGCTCATCTCATTGTTGTGTTTTTTTCATTTATGTAAGCTTTATCTTTCAATTAATCATTATATGTGTTGTTGTTTCTTTAATAGCTTCAACATTGTTTATTGGACTTACTAACCACCCACTTAACTTGTTGCCTTGCCTACAACCTATGAGAGAAGGAAGAATTTCCCACACTTGGGCCACTTTTCTCAAAACAATTTGGTTTGATATTATCTTTGTTTCCTTGGATTACTTAATACCAATTTTGAATATCCCCTTCTTCATCACATGGATCCAACCAAGGCTTTCCTTCTTTTGGGTTGATAGGAATAATTATTCTTCTTCCCTCTCATTTTAGTTTTATTCTATCTTTTTCAATGGATATAGTTGCTTTCATTTTCCAACACCAAAGTCAACTGAATAACCTAGGATATGTTGTTGTTCCTTTGACTAAGTCAATTACCTCAAAGTTGCCTTTTGTTGTTATGCCCATGATGCTTGTTTTTGTAATTCTCAGTTCCCCA
The DNA here is from genome assembly GCA_001517045.1 of Pseudotsuga menziesii. NCBI lineage: Eukaryota > Viridiplantae > Streptophyta > Pinopsida > Pinales > Pinaceae > Pseudotsuga > Pseudotsuga menziesii. The sequence goes on along the minus strand of LPNX010788915.1, from coordinate 264,998 downwards.
ATGGCTTCAACAAACCTCTAATTTGTTAATTTCAAGAAGTTTATTGACCTAACTAGGTTAGGTATTCCATTTTTGTTGATGTGTCCTTTGGAAGAATATTTACTTAATAGTCAAAGGCAACTATGACTTCTAGAATAAAGTATCCCTAGATTTTTAATCGACCTACAGGTTGTAGTTGTCAATGCATTTATCTTCATGATTTATATCACACACACACACACACACACACACACACACACACACACACACAATCTTTTTAATGACTTCCTTATAAATATTTAAATATCCATTAATTCCAATAGTTGAGGGACATATTCTTCTTCACTCAAAAGGTACAGGAATTCATCTAATGCAACGATTTCATGTAGTCATTATTTCCCCTATTTATGCATTTGCAAGTTGTCTTCTTTGAATAATTCTTCAAATAGTCCGAGGAAGTATTCAATGATTTATATTTCCTTCTTAGCATTGGGGTATTGTTCCTTTCCCTTTTTGCTAACATGTGTAAGGGTTTTATGGAAATTTGTATGCTCTTTCTTCTTAGCTCCTAGTCTGGTTACCACATGTAAGTTTTTGGGATTGAGGGCTTTGCGCTTTGGAATGATTTGCAAAAGGTTGACATTATTTTTTTCATTATTTTCTCAAGCATGATGGGACAATATTCTCAGGAATGGTTTCCCATTCCACATTTAGTGCAATATTTTAAGTGTTCCCTGTCTTTCAGTGGACAATCTGGACTTCTGTGGCCTTATTTAAAACATAAGAGACAATATTTATTTTAAAATCTTCCTATACCTCCATGCTAACCACCTATGCCTTTGTGAGACCACAACCACCATATCCACCTCTTCCTCTACCTTGGTACTTTCCATTTTGTTGGTTTTTATTTGTCGATTGTGTATGGTATATTGTTTGATAATTTAAAAAAAAATAAAAATTATTCAATTAACACTATGTCGTATTGTCGAGAGCTTCCTTAGATATGGCATGCCATTTATATTTAGCATTTTGTAATTTACATGGACAATCTTATGGACAGTGGCTCGACACACTTTCACATATTTCACAAAAGCATTCAATATGTACTACCCTAACATCCTATTGTCCTTCAATTGGTTCTAGATATTTGCATTCATCTTTGGTGTTTTCATCATTTATCTATAATGCACACAACCAGTCAAACCACTTTAGTGCAAGTTCACAGATAGAATTTTTCATTATTATAACTTTTCCTCTAGTTTCCTATCCATCATTATGGTTGCACCGTCATCATCTAATTCAATTTATTGAACCTTCCTAAGGTATTCTTCATATGAATTTATCTCATACATTTGTAGAGGTGCTTTTCTTCCTTGTAGCAACCCAACAATGAACCATTGTACGATGATATTTCTTTCATAATCTGAAGGGATTTGACTAAGTAAATCTTTGAAATTTTTATCATAATCTCTCATTTAATCCCCAGGAATTTATTTTAGATTTTTCATTCTTTGTGCAGCCAAATGTTTGATATATTGGGTCTTGAAAAATAATAAGAATGTCCATTTGATTTCACTTTTGCTTTTGCTGTGATTTTATGTATATTTCATAAACCAAGTGTTGGATTTATTCCCTCTATCTGCCCCTGGACCCAGGTTCAGTCCCTTCTGCTCAACACAACAAAGCCCAAGATATCGACCCGACGGAGCGGAGCTCAACCAGCAACACCTGCGACATAGATTTCGTCTCACTCGAGATATCTCAGTTTTATGGGTAACTGCCAGAACCATGTTTTCACAGTTGGTGCGGGAGGGTTTTTTAGTACCTTGGCTCTACTCCAAGGTTTCCACCGAAGTCCAGGACAGTGGGTTACTTGTATGCACAGTATTTCAATACCAATATATGATCCAACCCTTCTTTATACGACTTAAGTGACTAACAGTGAATAGACACATAATAAGACTCATTAATATAATGAAGTAGTCACACATTTATCCAATTGCAACACAATAATCAACTAGTCATTCAACACAGCACTTATGCATATACTAAGCTACTCAACATTCACACATATACACAACATATAACATGGAAACCCATCCGAGAAAAAACCACAAGGTGTTCTTCATCTAGAATGAGAAAATAAATGCACCTTTTGTCTGCACATAAAGCTGTAGACTCTATTTAAGATCTTCTCTTCTATCTTTACATACTTTTCCTCCCTCTCATGCTCTCTGGTCTTCTCTCTTTCTCTTTCTACTCTACTCCTACTAGCGATCCGCACATAGCCTAGACCAACTCAACCTTCTCTACTTGTCTGTGCACTTAGCTGCAGAACCACTACTCTGATGCACTCAGCGATCCAGGGTCATTAACCAAAAACTGCCTATCTCAAGTCTAGCTCAAGCGTCTTTTCCAAGAGTCTAGAGGTTACTCAAAATACTATATCATATAATCAACTAAAACTGACTAGCTTTCTCTCTAACCCAATTACATCTTGGGTTCCTTCTTTAATATCCTTATTACAGACTCGATACAGATCCTATACATGCTTGTTAAAGAATCAATACTGACTCGATACATACTCTAATAGACTCATTACAGACTCTTTTTCAGTTGCTATCCCAACCGACTTACTATCTTCAACCAACAAGTTGTCTTTCCTATTCTAGTAATACATAACAAAATGCACTACCAACCTGAATTACAAAGATTCCTTCACATGTGTGGCTTCCACCGGCTCCAGCTGAGCTCACACCCACGATCGCTCAAAACTGTCGCTTTCTCGACGTTATGCCTTACTGTCACTTTCTGGTCATTACACTATCTACACACCTGCTTATGTGGATATTTTTTCATGTCATCTCGTATCCCGTTCTATCCTTCTCCCGTGGCTTACTCATCTGGTGCAGCTTCCTCATCTCACACCTTCTCTTTGTCTTCTTCTTCTCTTTCCTTATTCTGTTGCAACATCCTTCACTTTTCCTTGATGCTCCTTCCTCTTACTATTGTATACCCCTTCTTCTTACTTAGGCATAATTTCACATGAATTCTGCCCTACTGTCCTGAATCCCAACAGCCCCCCAACACTCACTTGTGCCTCGTCCCGAGCCACGCTAACTATTCCTCCATGGTCTGACTTGCGCTAATTTTGGTCTGAAAATCCTCCACGATTTTTAGGAACTTCTCTTTTTCTGTGCGCACTTCTTCTTCGATTTTTTGCATATGCTTCACCAAGTTAGAGTTGATGTGTTCTAGCATGACTCTTTCTATAGATGTTTCTACCTTACGCACCTTCTAGTGTACAAGATGAATTAAACCCTTAACTCTTTATACTTATGCTTGCAATTGTATTACCTTTTCTCTGCATTGCTGTTGCTGGGTGTGTAACACAGTCATTTGTTGTTGTAATCTCCACATCTCGGCGGCCTTAACCTTTATCTGCTCCAAGGGAAGTTGTGTATCTCATTTCTTATCTGTGTTATATTTGATTCGAACGCAATGTTGTTCTATAGCCTTAACACATGTTTTCTCGACATCTTCTATTCCTTTCGAATCCTGAGTGGTTGCGTCTCTTCTACGTGCCAACACTTCTGGGGGTGTGTTGGGTCTCCTTTTCTCTTCTAACTGAATTAATTTTTTCTTAAGGTCAGCTGTTATTTCAGCTAGCTGTGCTACTTTGGTAGCCGAGGCCATTTCTTCGGTCATTCCTTCTTCTTCAAAGTTCCTTCAGGCAAGGGCGACTGCTTCACTCATTCTTTGACAGTTTCCATCCAACTCCAGCTTCTTTTGTTTAGCTTCTTGAATTTCAAGTTTCATTTTCATGATGTCTTGGTGTGTAGTCTTTCCCTTTATTGGTAGTTTATGCTCGCACAATTTTATCTCTGCATTGACAACAATTCGGACCGCGTATACTTCGTTCATGTGCATAGATGAAAATTCTAGAATAAGCTGTCCAATATTCTCAGAAGAAAGATTAGATTTTGGGGTGCCAAATTTAACAACAGTTTTAGATACTTGTATCATTATTGGTGATACAGGAACAAAGGGACCAACTTGTTCCATTCTCGTTGTTCATGATGAGGCATGCGACTCGGCTGTTGTGCTTAGAAAATTGACAGCAATTTTAACTTCTTCAACTACTTTACACAAAACTTTAAGGAGATTAGTGACTGTACCTGAGAGTTCTTCTTGTTGTTCTTCGATGGACTTGAAACTAGTCTGCACTGCTTCAGTTATTGCCTCAGTCATTAGTTGGACATCATCACTGTCCAAGCTAACAATGTTTGTAGTTCAACCGACCTTCATCTTCTTCTTCTTCCTTCTTGGTTGTACTGGTTCTTCCTGAGGTCCCCCCCCCCCCCTCATTTTCGAATTTTGTGTCTATTGGTAGGGAGGGGGTGTGACTTCCTTCAAAGCATAGCTCATCTAGGGGGTCATCTTCTTCGTTTTCCTCATATGAGTTATCAGCTTGTGCTTGGATATCATGTTGTTGGATTTGTTCTTCGGATACTAGAACACACAAGTCCTCTAACCATTGATTAATAATTTCCTAGATCTCTTCCCTTGTCATGACAAAATTGGCTCGTATTTTTTGACATTGCAACTGTTGGCATGGCAGTATGTAGATATGGTGTGGGCCAACCTCAAATTTAACAATGGAGTGAAACTCCTGAACAGTGGCATCATCTAACCTGGACATGTTCTTTACCTAGTCTAGTATAGCCTCCCCATGCATAAAGAATTCAATATTTCTCTACTTTTGTCGATCCTTTAGGTCCTTCTCATACCACAGGTTTTGATATTTATCTCCTAGATAAGTCATTGGTAGGTCGAGGCCTTGGTAGTCTTGTGGGTCAGACCATGCTGCAAATGAAATTAAAAGTAACAACCATGAGTAGTGAAATTCCCAACCCCTTTCCTGGGAATCGTTGGCGTCTTGTATAAGCTCATTTAACAAGAATTGGCACTAGTTGCTCTAAGTTCCTGCCGCACAAAGTTCCGCCAGTGCAATTGCTCCTATAGTAATATGGTTTGGGTGCATTTTGTGGAGTAACTTAGAGGCCAATACCTTGGTAGCAAAGTGAACAGTGGAGTTGTCAATGGTAAGATTAAAAAAAACCCTCTTACTCTTTTGGACGCCATACTTCTTCTTCATCTGGTTAGCTATGGTAGCCTTTTGGTCCTTTTTTAGCAGTGGTGTTGGGTCCATTCCAGTGGCTGGTAGGCTTGTGATGGTGGTGATGAGTTGAACATCCACATGTATGGGTTTTCCTAACTAGAGAACCCTGTCATGGAAAAATAGAAGTAATTTCTTGACACAAGAGTTAATTTGTGGACTGTGCCCAAAATGTGGCATATAAAGCATCGATAATATGCCAGACTGCTCCAGTTTCTTAGCCCATTCCTTTTCAACATATCGTTGAGGCGCCTCCAATGTGTCCTACACAATGTCCATATAATTTTTGCGATCCAATTCTGGTTGCAGCTTGGTATCATGATCAGCATAAGAGAGATTTTTCACATTGGGCAGAATATCTTTTACTACCTTCACTCCTTCGGGTATTAGTGGCACTATCAGCGGGATCTTTCCATTCTTCGAGATTATAGATTCTAGTGCATTTCGATGTCTAGGTGGGACATAGGGTGGCAATAAATTTATTTTCTCAAAATCCTTTGTTGTTGGTGGGGTCGGCTTTGGGGGTGTTACTGCTCTCCCCTTCCTTTTTCAGGTGTTGGTGCATTTTTCTTGCTTAGTCTCTGATGTACTTGGTTTGTATTTCCTAGCCAGTTTACTAGTATTCGGTTGTGCTCCTGGATAAGCCTATACATTATTGGGGCCTATCTACAGTGGGATGTAACCAGTAGCGTCCTCCATGATCAGGGTAGGTGATATAGACTTGGATTCAACTGTTCTTGTGCTAGAAACAAAGACAACCATACTATGACTTCACTGGTTCAATGCTCAGGGGTGGAAACAGTTACAATGTTCTTCTTCGGCAAGCAAGGAACAGGGTCCTGGTGGTCAAGCTTGATAAATACCTTAATTGATGCTAGTCGTTCTTCGCACGCACAAGCAATTAATCAAAAAGGAATCTGTCCTTTCCGGTGGATGGGCATACCTTGGGCTCTTTGATCAAAATTTTCTACATTATGCCACCAGTGACCTGTCACTTTAAATTGTAGTTATTGTTATAAATTGGGCTAGTGCCAAAAATCTCATTGTCAGTCCCCCCTTTTTTTTAATGTCAGATTGGTTAGGGTACCATGGATTTTCATACGTGCAAATTCTTTCCACTTCGTACTTTCCTTCTGACACCTAGAGATTATGGAAAATGGGTCATTATCGCTCATATTTTTCATGATATTATAGCATTGCATCCAGCTATGTGTAGTCCTGTTGCATTGATAAAATTTCATGTCTACAATCGGTATTTCTTCAAATATCTTCTCCTTAATGACTTGTAATGCAGCATCCACCGTTGGGTGTTCACTTTCAAATTCAAATGTATGGGTAAAGCTTACAGCTAAGCTTTCCCATTCAATGGTTCCTCGTCGCAACTCTTCTGAGGTGTACCAAATTCTTGAGACCATTTCCAAAGAGTGGATGAATCGGTGAACCCATTCTTGGCGCGGATATTCTTGTCAAATCCCACGACATTGCTCAATATGTTTTGCAGGATATGTCAATCATGTGTACTTTTGATCAGAATAACTAATCTCTTCTCCAAATCTGATCTCCATTAGTCTCCTACATTGTGGCCATTTAGAGATAGATTGTTTGTGTGTACCCCACCATCTAGAGGGCGTAGCTTTCAGCACATAGTCCAAAGTGGACAATCATTGTGATTCTGTGACCTTTTCTTCAAATTCTTCCAAAAAATATACAAGATTAGGAAATCCTTCATATGTAGGCATTGCGCTTGCTTCGAATCCTACCCTTCAAACATCTCTTATGACTCTCGCACATCTGTGCATGGAGACTACATGCAACCTATTTTTCCAATTTTATAGAGTATCATCTAAGTCGGACGTGCATGATCTTACACTCCACCAACTTAGGTTTCCATCAGTTGTTGGGTTAATATAGTATTCCTTCGAAGACATGATGTCCTACAGCTTGTCCAAATAATTGTCTTGCGCTTCGATATGCACATGATCGACATACCATTGTCGTTCAAGCAGATCAATGGGAGCAACCACTCTTATTTCATAATCTTCGAAAGACAATATACTTTTCTTGAAGTTTATAATAGTTTGGTTGTCTATTTCCCAATCAATTCCTAGAAGTGCAGGATATGGGTTTGTGTCATCAACAATGTCAATAACTTTGAAGTCAGTATATGTTCTTAATCCTTCGACTTCCACAGGTACTTTGGTCAGTCTACCGATTGGTAGAACCTTCGACTAGTTTGCAAGCCTTAGCTTAATAGGAGACCAGTCCATTCGCGGCTTATTCATGCTCTCCCATGTTTTTCTTGTCAATGTATTCACATCCGAGCCAAACTCTAATATGATATAGTCCATATCATAATCTCATATCTGCGTAGTCATTTGCAGTTCTCAACGTGTCTTCACTTTTCCTCCAATATGATTAACTCTTTTTTCACGTCACATGTCTTTTGTGGTTTCTTCTATGAGTGTTGTCAGTTCTACGACAACATCTTTATAATGGATTAGTGCTAAACCAATTTTGAAAAAATATTTAAGCTTACTAACCTTTTTCATTCATGGCTTCCTAATTAGTTGTTCAAATCATTCAGGCATAGCTATAACTTGTCCAAATGTCGATGGTTGATTGGTGTCAGCAAAGTCTTGTCGCGCCTTCAAGAAGACTTCTTTCTCTTGTTGGACATCTAGTGAGGCTTTCTTTTGTGTCGCAGGTCTCACCTGCGGTTGTCCTTGATGTGTATTTTGGTCTACTCCCATCACAACACCTCCTCTTATGACTACAACAATGTTAGGTTGTCTTGGTTCGATAGAAATCATCTGAATATTCAAATTAGGAATTCCTTGGGTGTTTAGTGGGTTTGACGCACCTGCTGCGACATAGTTCATGAGCATCAGGAAATTATATTTATGGTGTCCCCTTGTTCTGTATCTTGTACACCATAGTTCCTTCTAAAATTTGTTTCCTCTTTTGATGTCCTGGAGCTGCACCGTAATATTGGCTAGCTGCGACTGAATTTGCATCATTCCCGAGCCAGTGTCTCCAACTGGCGAGGCTTCTAACTTCATCGCGATTTCAAGAGCCTCAGTCTGTGACATGAATTTGTTGCATCAATGGGGTTCAGATATGTGGTAGCAAGGTGGAAATAAACCATTCCTTGTGTTGCACATCTGACATTTGGAAACCCACTTTGGCCATTAATGTCTTAAACCTTTGGTCAAAGTCCCAAACAGATTCTGTCAGTAGTTGCTTAATCTCTTTGATTTCTGTGATGCATTGTGATTCAGACTTCAACTTTTTAAATTCATCTATCAACCCCATTCGAATCTTGTTCAGTGTTTTTGGGACAACTCCTACTCGTACTATCGAGAATTTCATATACCAGTCCAGTGCACGAACTTATAACGTTGTGATCAATTGTGCTTTCTTTATATTCTCATCTTAGATCTGTCGTACAGTCCAAATAGTGTCACAAAGAAACCAATGTTTCTTTGGGTCTTCCAACCCGTTTCCATTGAATATTGGGAGCTTAATGTCAGCTCTAGCCATTGTATTTGCTGGTGGTACAATTGAAACAAAATTTGGACTAGTCGGACTTCCTTGTCCATTATTTACAGTGTTAGTATTACTTTTATTTACATAATCACTTGGATACATGTCTCGCAATATTACCTATAGTAGTGTAGGCGAGTTGTACGCACGTTCTTGTTCTAGAGCTTCAATCGACTCTTCTAACTCCTCCTTGCCTTTTGAGATCGACTGATATTCCTCCTCTTCATCACAAGATCCTTCGTATAAGTATGACGCAAACTTGTAGCTTTCTTCTTCTTGATTTGTGATTCAACTCCCTTGTTCTAACATATTTTTTCTTCTTTTAACGAATCTGAATCTTCTTCCGCTTCTTAAAAAGCATGTTTCTAGTTTAGTTCCACTATCTCCTGGGAACATCTTACTCTAGGGTTTTACTGAGACATAGCCACCCTTTTTCATTCAATCTATCATTCACAGAATTCCTTTTTCACATAAAAGCATTTTTATCCACATCTTTAAAGATAACAGGTATCTGCTGCATGGTACTCGAAAAAAAATCGCTTTGCCCCACTATATGAGGTTATTTTGTCAACAACAAACTTAGTGATATATCCTTCCAGGATACTTTCTACCCAAAAATCGACAGCCCTTGATATAGGGTTGTTTACTCTATTCAGTCGCTCGATCAAGAAAGGACTCCACTCTTTCAGTTCTCCTCCTTGGAAATTCCTTTGTTGGGTTGCTAACTTACACAACCAATCATGCAACACGATGGGAAACTCAGAAAAGAAGATCTCGTAAATGTCTGAATAAATGTACTGACCCAACCACTCTGTTGGGTTCCACTGGGTAACGGTCTGTAAAACAAAACCTCACAGGTTATATATAGGAAAAAACTAAAACACGCATTAAATGCGGTCGCTGGGGCATTTAAATCACATGGGAGAAAAATGTTGTTTGGCGCCTAAGAGTGGAAACTTCATCGGTGCATTATCAAATACGCGAGGAAAGAAAAACCTCCTCCGACCATGTCAGCTCCAAAAACCCAACTCTGTCGCAACTGTTGGCTCGCTTTGTAAAAAACCAATCGCAAAACAGCATTGACATGGTTCATCCAAAGGTTTCAGCAATGAAAGATCAGCTACAAGCCATAAAATTTGTTGCTCTCTTCGAAAAGATATTCAAATTCTACCAGCACTGTCGAAAAACTTTGCTGGGAACGCACGATGAAAAGGTCATCATTATACTCATGAAAAAACTTCTAATTTTTGATGAAATCTAGGTCCAAGATGATCACATCAGCTATGAATGGATATTTTAGACGCAACCATTGGCAAGATTCAGTGAAAAGAACCGTCAGCTTCAAAAGATGATTCTAGTCGGACATATCGGCTCCAACTCTTAAAAATATCTGCAACTATCGGAAGAAAACTCAAAAAACCTCTAATAAAGGCGTAAACTCAAGGAAAAAAGACAAATCAAAATTAGCTAGGAGATGTCAGATGGAAAGTTTGAATTCCTCTACCGTGTCAACTAAATTAAAAAAATCTTCCGACACATCGGGAGAAAAAAAGGGTTTTAACTTTGTGCAAAAACTTTTCAAGATTTGTCCAGAATAATAAACCTAGTCATGGAAAGCAACTTTTAAGGAGCAGAAATAGTCTGAGTAAGATCAAAAGCTACAAATCTAAGGAGGGGCCCTAAAATCATAAAAAAATTGGGGTATAGGTTACAGCAGCAACACCGTGATGGATGCTTACATAATTGAAAAAAATAAATAAAGGTGGTGGTGGTGAAGACAGACGATTATGGTTCGACAAAGTCGACTGGTTCAACTGAGTCTAATGTAATGGGTGTGTCAACTGGGTCAACTGAGTCGAATGTACTGGGTGTGTCGACTGGGTCGAATGTATTGGTTGTGTCGACTGAGTTGAATGTACCGGTTGTGTCGATAGAGTCAAATGTACTGGTTGGGTATACTGAGTCGATGAGGTCAAATATTTGACCATTGTTTCTTAACTGGGGCTTTCGTTGCTTTCAACAACAACTTCTTAGTCCTCAATTACATTTGTCTAACAATGCTAATATTTATTCTCAAGGAAACCATTTGTCTTTAGTTTTTCCTCTACAACGAACCTCTCTCCCCTTGGCATTTGACTTTCCACAAACACTAAATTCATTAGAGGGGGCATTTCCATGAGATCCTTGAATCAAATAAACAAGTTATTTTGATTATTTCTAGGTGTGATACTTAAATAATTTCCTTCTCTTTCTAAACTTTGGATCCTAATATTATCAATAAACTATCCATTTCTGTCTAATCCGCTCCATACCAAGGAAGTGCTAAGTTCAATATGTAAGTGACGCCTTAATATTTCATTGACTATGAGATTGTTTCATGATGTGGTTGTTTCAGGAGATATCATAGGTACTTAATAATCAAATTCCATTTCATTTTCATTATTTTATATGTATAGGGCTTCCAAGTCTTTCTATACAATTTTCAAGTATTCCTCCAAGTTATGAACTAACACAACTGCTTCCTCTTCCACATCTGATTGATCATCCCCTAACTTGGACAGGGTTAGATCTCCATTAACCCGTCATTCCTCTTGAACAAAATCTTATTTTATCATTGTAGTTACTTCATATTCTATACTTTTTTGGTCTACACAATACAACTCAGTTAAGCTTAATATGCTATCAACCTATCTCTTTGTTTCTTATTCTTATGTTCTTAGTTGGTGTGGTTTTGTGGCCTCTTGAAGTTTTGCTCTCTTTTGATGTCTTTTATCTCTTTCTAGTTTTCGCAAGTCGATTTAAGGTTTGTATCCTTCCATTTTTCTTCTCGTTCTTATATTTGACTCTTCGTCAAGTGTATACTCTTTTAATCAACTAATGTGTCTCTCCTCTTGGCATCCTTACTATGTCTGTTCCCCTTCCTCATTTAATGCAAGTTGACTAGCTATTTACACCCCCATCATTGACCTCGATATTACTCTTAATTGACAATGGTGGCTATGGTAAAAGTTTTCTCATAAAACACTCCCACTCTTCTTGCTTTTTCTTCCATATGGATATGAGAAGGGTGTGTATTGAAGGTATTGATTCTACAACATGGTTGATGCCCTTGTCAATGAGAATTTTATGTTGCAATGATATCACCACTAGAGGGAATTGCCATGCAAGTTTTAGTAGAATATTCTCTTTACGTCGTCTACAATTTTTTTCTACTCAATCACTTGCTCTTCACAAGATTCATCGCTAATTTGTTCTACCCAATCGTATAGGTTTATTTGGCCTCCATTAATTAAATTCAACAACAAATTTTTGTCCTTGGTGCTATTGTTCAAGTGCAAGTATATTGAGCAACTTCTTTATCTCCACATCGAGTAATTCCATGAGTCTTTCATGGGTTTTTTGAAAAATTGTGTTTTCCCTTTTGCAATTGTTAGTTGGTTTCTTCTAGTGTAATTTTTATTTTCAAGCTTCCCATTCCACCATTGACAAATCTCCTCCTCACTCAACATCCATGCATGCTTGCGCTATCTTACAGGTCCCTGATCATGTACTATCCACAATAGAGATAATGTTGTAATATATGTGATTATATAGTAAGTAGTTGCTAATATTGCATCTAACTGGGTATAATATACACACAAGTATACATAGTGAGAGGGAAAAGAGAGAAAAGTAACAATGGAACCAACAACAAGTATTTTTTATTATATGATAATAAAAATATGATTTAGGGGGCCAAATGGTTTCCTTTGGAATTCATTTGGCCCCATTCTAAAGATGTAAATCTCGAATAGAATTTCCCAACAAGCTATCGAGTGCCCAAATCAGAGTTAGTATGCAAAAGTTATGACCCCACGAAGTTGATTGTTCAACTAGCAACCTTGGGGCCATAAACTTTATGAAGTTGCATCTTCTAGGGTTATGTTTCAAACCTTTAGGTTTATATCCCTCATTATTATTATAATTAGGCCCTTTCAGTCTCAACTTGTATTCAGCTTGGCACGAATGAGCGTAGCAGCCAAATCTCTTCCCAAAGATAGTTACCACCATTCTAGTTGTTGTATTTACAGTCCGTTCTATTTCTGCCATTTAATATAATATGTGTTTATTGCATCTATGTTCTCATTTCAATATGTATGTGTTTATGATTCTATATATGTTCTTTCATTTTGTTCTCACATAAATCCAGATCAGTGGTATCAAAGTAATCTTCTCTTTGATTGTTTCTCGGCACATGTCCCCGATGAGGTCAGGGTATAGAGAGTTGGGTCTCTAACTAGTTTCAATTGGGGAATATCACTCTCACCTCCCCAAATGACCTCCCATGGTGGAATAAAAGAGAGATGATGGAGCAGGAGACCCTATCAAGTCATTCAGGAGGAATCCCTCACACGACAGAGGAACAAGATGATGGATTGTTTCGCCCATATCCTTCTACGAATGTCAAAAATGGTGAATACGCCTTCAATGAGCGATCATTTCAGACATGCAACCCCATTCAAGGTACAAGTTAACTTTTATATTCTTTTATTTGAAGTCCAAATCGATGTTGATGACCTAGATAAGTGGTTGAGTGTTCTAGAAGGGTATTTCTCTATCCACAATTTTTCTGATAAGGAAAATATCACCTTTGCACTCCTCAAGGTCGTTCCCCATGTCAAAAATTGGTGGTAAACTTATAGGGGGAAAAAATCATCAGACGAGTCTGGAATGTTTGAGAAAAATCCCACCTTGGCTTCTTTCATAGATGTCATCAACAAAACAATATTACCATGTTGGAAACTATGATGACCAGTACACATAATGGACCATTCTGTGTCAAGAGAGGGACCAAACAGTGTTGGAGTACACCAACAACTTTCATACCTTGCATACAAAGTTGGGTATCAAGGACTCCAACCAGCACCTGGTACTAAAATATTTTAGTGGCCTACATTAGAACATCTGAACTGAGATGGAGTTCCTCGACATCTCTTCGCTTAGATCTGTCTATCGGTATGTTGTTAAAATCAAGGAGAAACTTCAACAAAAGAACAAGCGAGACTTTGGACCTGCGAACCCACCGGAAAAGCAAGGAAAGAAGAACCTTGGATCGCAAAACATAGGACAAGGAAAAGACAACTAGTCCCCACCACAAGCAAATAAGGGGAATAGAAAGACAAAGAAGGACATCGGAAAGTGGTGCAAGTTCCACAAAATCCCCTGGCACAACACAAATGAATGTCGCTCAAAGCAGTCATTGGTTGCCGAGATCAAACATTCAGAATTAGATCTCAATTCTGATTTAGAACCCAATGTCATGGCCGTGGACCAAGGGAAGTGGATAATTTATGTAGAACCCAATGTCATTTTTGCTACAACACAAATCCAACTAGAGGAACCTGAAGAGTCAGAGGCAGAGGAGTGCCTCTTCCACTCGCAGATGTGGGTGAAGGGAATCCCATTAAATTTTGTTGTTGAAAATGACAGCCAAAAGAACCTGATCTCATCATAATTCATCAAGACATTGGATCTTTCGACAACACCACACCCACAACCATACAACATCGATTGGCTAAGTAAAGGACAAGCTATCTATGTTTCTCAACAATGTTTCCTAACATATGACCTCAAGCCTTTCAAATATGAGGTAATGTGTGATGTGGCCCCACATGAATTCTATGATGTTCTTTTAGGACAACCATATATGTGGAAGCGTCATGCAGTATATGAGTCATGACCTCATAGTGTCATTGCCACTTTGGGAGGACAACTCTATCGGATACCAAAGACAATTGCACCTGCCATAGTATCGTAGGGAAGTAAGATAATATCCAAAACCATGAAATTATCCCTCTTCACAATTGCCTTTGAAGGATAACATCAGATCATAGAGACCTCTAAACCCTTTACACAGGGTGTCTCTACTCATAAAAAACAAGAATAAAATAGGGTCATTGTTTCTTCATCTATCCAAGTACCTCTGCAATGCAAGGCCACACATTCAAGTTGATTCTCCGGGAATAATTCATCCAAATCCGTTAAAACCAAGGACAACGCAACAACCAAAATTGTTGAATAGTTCCAGTGCATCCATCAACAACAATTATGAACATCTGAAGATGTCAAGGAAAGGAAACCTCTTAACTTCAACAAACGTCACACCAGGAGATCAAGTCAACACACAATTCAAGATATGATATGAGATTTGATGCAATGGAGACCATTGCTTCCTAAGGGGGGGGATTGATCTAGATGGATATTGGTGGCCACCCACCTATTCCACTGGCTCAAAACAATTGTCCATTTTGGTAGCTTCCTAGTTATTTTTCTAGAGCTTTTCGGGTCCCAAAATTCTAGGGTCGTTTTGAGGCCCTAAACAACATTTTTTTGGCAATTCGAGGGGCAAATGGTTGCCAAAGATTTTGATTTGGCTCTAATTGAAATATGTAAAGCTCGAAGAGATATTTCCAACGGTCTATCAAGCACCCAAATCAGAGATCTTATGCAACAGTTATGACCCAGGGAAGTTGACTGTTCAACTAACCACCTTGGGGTCATAAACTTTGTGACAGTTCATCTTCTAGGGTTATGTTTTGGACTTTTGGGGTTCTCTTACTCATGCTTATTATAAATAGGCCCCTTTGGCCTCATTTTGTATTCAACTTGACATGGATGAGCGTAGCAGCCACATATCTTCTCAAAGATAGCTACCACCATTCTATTTGTTGTATTTACAGTCTGTTCTATTTCCGTTATTCAATAGAATATGTGTTTATTGTATCTTTTTTCTTTGCAATATGTCAATGATTGTGACGCTATATCATCTCTTTCACTTCGTTCTCACATAGATATGGATCAGTGGTATTAGATCAATCAACTATTTTATTGTTTCTCAGGCAATGTCCCCGACGAGGTCAGGGTATAGAGAGTTGGGTCTTGAACTAGTTTCACCTGGGTAAGATCACTCTCGCCGCCCCAAATGGCCTCCCATGATAGAAGAAAAGAGAGACTATGGAGCAGGAGATCCTATCAAGTCATTACTCGATGAATCTCTCATGTGACAGAGGAACAAGATGATGTATAGTTTCGCCCATATCCTTCTATGAATGCACCTTCAACGAGCTGTTGTTTCAGAGATGTAACCCCATTCAAGGTACAAGTTAAATTTGATATTCCTTTATTTGAAGGCCATATTGATGTTGATGCCCTATATAAGTGGTTGACTGTTCTAGAAGGGTATTTCTCTATCCACAATTTTTCTGATACGAAAAATATCACCTTTGTGCTCTTCAAGTTCGTCCCCCATGTCAAAAAATGCTGGGAAACTTATTGGGAGAAAAACTCATCAAACAAGTCTGGAATGTTTGAGACAAATCCCACTTTGGCCTCTTTCATAGATGTTGTCAAGGAATATTATTACCCTGTGGGAAACTATGATGACCAGTACACAAAATTGACCATTCTGCATCAAGAGAGGAACAATACAACGTGGGAGTACACCAACAGATTTCATACCTTGCATACAAATCTTGGTATCAAGGACTCCAAGCGACACCTTGTACTAAAATATCATAGTGGCTTACATTGGTACATATGAACCGAGATGGACTTCCTCGACATCTCTTCACTTGGATATGCCTATCGATATGCTGTCAAAATTGAGGAGAAACTTCAACAAAAGAACAAGCAAGACTCTGGACCTGTGAACCCACCACAGAAGAAAGGAAAAGGAAACCCTGGCCCACAGAAAACATGACAAGGAAAGGACAATCAGTCCCCGCCACAAGTAAAGATCAAGGGGAATGTAAAGACAAAGAAGGACACGAGGAAGTGGTGCGAGCTCCATAAAAGACCCTGGCACAACACTGATGAATGCCATTCAAAGCATTCATTGGTGGCTGAGATCAAATATTCAAAATTAGATCCCAATTTAGAATGCAATGTCATGGACGTGGACCATGGGAACCAAATATTTGATGCAGAACCCAGTGTCACTGTTTCTACCACACAAATCCAACTAGAGGAACCTAAAGAGTAAGAGGAAGAGGAGCACCTCTTCCACTCGCATATGTGGGTGAAGGGAATCCCACTACATTTTGTTGTTGACAATGGCAGCCAAAAGAACCTAATCTCAACAGAAGTCATTAAGATATTAGAGCTTCTGATAACACCACACCTGCAACCATACAAAATCGGTTGGCTAAGCCAAGGACAAGGTATCTATGTTACTCAACAATGTCACCTACCATATGGCATCAAGCCTTTCAAAGACAAGGTATTGTGTGATGTGGCCCCACTTGAAGTCTGTTATGTTCTTTTAGGACAACCATATACGTGGAAGCGTCATGCAGTATATGAGTCACGACCTCGTTCTGTCATTGTCACTTTGAGAGGAAAACTCTATTGGAAACAAGAGACAATTGTACATGCCATAGTCTCGCAAGGCAGGAACATAATCTTACACACTGGGAAATTATCCCTCTTCATAATTTCCTCTAAAGGAGAACATTAGATCATAGAGACCTCCACACCCTCTGCACAGGGTGTCTCTTCTCATCAGAAACAAGAAGAAAGCAAGGTCATCATTTCCTCATCTATCTGCGTACCTCTGCTATGCAAGGCCAACAAAAAAACCAAAATTGTTGAACAGTTCCAGCGCATCCATCAACAACAATTACGACCATCTAAAGATGTCAAAAAAAGACAACATCTTCACTTCAACAAACGTCACACCAGGAGATCAACTCAACACACAATTCGAGATATGATACAGGATTTGTTCAATGGATGCCATTGCTTCCTAAGGGGGGAGGGTTGATCTAGATAGAGATCGGTGGCCACCCACTTATTCCACTGGCTCAAAACAATTGTCCATTTTCACAGTCTCCTAGTTATTTTTCTACGGTTTTTTGGGTCCCAAAATTCCAGGCCCGTTTTGAGGCCCTAAATGACGCTTTTTGGCGATTTGTAGAGATAAATGGTTGGTTAAGACATTCACTTGCCTCTAATTAGAAGATGTAAAGCTCGTATATACCTTTCCAACAGGCTATCGAGCGCCCAAATCAAAAGTTGTATGCAAAAGTTATGACCACGGAAAGTTGACTATTCAACTAACCATCTTGGGGTTGTAAACTTTATGACAGTTCATCATCTAAGGTTATGTTTTGTACTTTTGGGGTTCTCTTCCTCATGTTTATTATAAATAGGCCCTTTTGGCCTCATTTTGTATCCACCTTAGCATAGATGAGCGTAACATCCACGTCTCTTCTCATAGATAGCTAACACCATTCTAGTTGCTGTATTTACAATCTGTTCTATTTCCGCAGTTTAATAGAATATGTGTTTATTGTATCTCTGTTTTCTTTGCAATATGTCAATGTTTATGATTCTATATCGGTTTTTTCATTTCGTTCTCACATAAATCTAGATCACAAGTGTCGATTTTCATTGTCAATGATTGATTACTTAATGGATAATTCAAGTAGTGAAAAATAGTTCTCGAAGTTCAATTTAAAGAGTCGATACCACCATATAAGAACTGGAGAAGGGGATGACTAAAAAACTGTGTTTAAAAGCAATGATGGATTGTATGAAAAATTTTTTATCTCAAATTTCCCAATGCAACAAGTACATTCATTTGGTTGATGACACAAGTGTTGAGATCATATTTTGGTAAGGTTGTAGTTGTATATTTTCATGATTTGTAATTTTAGTGGAAGCAACATGGATCATCTAAGATTGGTATTTAAGGAATTGAGCAGAGAACAATTAATGTGCAGTCATATAAAGAAATTAAAATTCATAAGGGATGAGTTGGTGTATCTTGGATTCATTGTAAGCCAAAGAAGTTTTCACTTGGATTTAGAGAAATTGATTTTGGAGGGGTCGACACCAAGGAATGTTATAAAGGTAAGGAGTTTCCTTGGTATTTCTATTTTTTACATGAAGTTCATCAAGGGATTCAATACAATATGTGGATCAATGATCAAGTGTATAAATGAACACTAATTTAGTTGGGATGCACAAGCATATGGTATTTTGAGTTGTCGAGGAAAAATATTACATAGTTTCCAATGTTGGCATTACCTTGGCTTAATGATGTGTTTTAGTGGATTGTGATGAAAGAATGAAGTTGTTGGCACAATGTTAAGTCAAGAAGGAAGGTTGATCACATACTTAAATGATAAGTTAAACGAGGGGCGGAATAAATATTTGACATATTAAGTCAAGGAAATCATTTTATGCGTGGATCACTAGGAATTGGAGTTCATTTAGAATGAGGAAAAGTTTGACTAAAGACATATGACATGTATCAAGGTGTTGCGAGGCTACACACGTGTGTTGAAGCATAAGTATGGGAAGAAAAATAGAGTTGTAGATGTATTGACTAGTCAAGTGCCATTGTCGAATACAATGAAGAACATGTCAATTGAATTTGTGCAATCGAAGAGATGTATGCACAAAACAAATATTTTACATAGATATGCGAGCAATTGAGAAATTGAGTTTCGTAGGATATATGTTTGAATTTAAAGTATTGCGTATAAGTTGTTTATTTGCTTAAAAGGAAGAGATCATGCAAGCTATATAACACAATGCACAATAATTTGATGAGAGAGTTGCATGATGGAGTATTAGCAAGACATTTTAGATGAGACAATACAATAAGTTTACCAAAAGAAATGCAACATTGGCGAAGCTTGCATACAAAAGTAAGAAATTTTGTAGAGAGATGTAGAGTATGTTAGACGACAAAGGGTACACATCAAAGACAAGATTATACATGATTGAACTGATATTAAAGATTCCTTGGAAACATTTATAAATGGATTTTGTTATAGGTTTAACTAAAACACACCAAGTGGGGTCGAATCTTATGGCAGTGCAAAAATGATTGATACAATGTATTTTCAATAATACTTGTGTACTTGACAGACGGGGTGGAGCAAGGGTTTTGACGGAACGGGAACAGAAGTGCATGGAAGCGTTGTGCGAGTTCTGCTTGGGGTGGGGGCTACAACCCCCCCCCCGAGTAGTCATGGTAATAGTAACCTCCCGGATCCATGCTCATGAGGGGAGTGGAGGCACTAATAGGGATCCAGACGGCGAGAGAGATGGGACTAGAGCGGGGAGGAGATCGGATCAGGGAGGCTGTCTCCCGAAGGCCCAGAATATCCCAGCGATCCAGATCCGATTGGAAATGATTCGAGGGAAAATTGAGATGTGGAAAGAAAATGCCCTCATCTGAAAATTTGTGGGGGTTTGGCCGAGAGAAAGAGATCTGGTATGGTGGATCCAGGGAACCTGGAAACCCAAGGGCCACTATGATATCCAACTGGGGGCAAAGGGGTTTTTTACCATAGTCTTTTTCAACCAGGAAAATAAAGACAAAGTCCTAGAGGGCAGACCTTACTTCTTTTTCTTGACAGGGCTCTACTTGAGACCCTGGAAGGAGCGATTCAACCCAAAAACTGAGGACCTAACAGTCGCCCCAGTGTGGATTTGATTGGTTGGCCTCCTAGGAGAGTACTGGGATATGGAAATTTTGAGAGACATTGGTAACTCGGTAGGGGAATTTGTGAAGGTAGCCAAGCAAACCAAGAACCAGAGGTATACAACTTATGGCCGCATCTACGTATATATGAATTTATCTAAGGACCTCCCAGAGGCAGTGAGCTTGAACTGGGAGGACGAGGAATGGATCCAACAGATTGACTATGAGCAACTTCATTTTCAATGCAAGATCTGTCACGAATATGGTCATTTTTGGAGAAACTTCCCAAAAGGGGCCCAGAAGCAGCTAGCCTCAAGTCACTAAGGGAACGAGAAGCAAGACAATGAGAGATTCATGCAAGTTAAGAGTAGGAGACGATGCAAGAGCAACGGGGGGGAAAAACCCCACAAGGATACACCAGGAAAAAACGCAAACAACTTCAACCCCTTTCATATCTTGGAGGAAGAGGACTCAGGGAAAGAGCAGATGGGGGAAGAGGTCATGGCCAAATCTTAGGAAGTCGAGATGGGGGAGCTCACAATTGGAACTGAGATGAATAGCCAAACTGGTGTCATGGAAGAAGACGAAGCGAAGGAAATGGAATTAGGAGAACTAGATCTAGATTTGCTTGAAAAGAAATGTGAAAAGGTGGATAAGGTTTATGTCTCTCGAGAGTAGTTGGAACTTCTCCAGGAAGCCATCATCTGGTCTAAAGCTCATCAAGCTCTGGGGATCAGTGCAGAGCATCAGAAGGGGAGAAAGAGGAGGTATTCGGAGGAGGATCTAAAAAGAGGCCGAAAGATGAACAAGAAGAGGATCACAGCAATTGGGGTCAAGCTAATCGAATCAAGCCAATACCCAACAATAAGGGCGGCCTTCTCTGAAGTAAGTAAGGTTACCCAATGAAGATAGTTTCTTTGAATATTAGGGGTTGTAACCACCCGAGAAAGATTAAAACCATGGCTAGGAAGGTTAAGGAAGAAAGACCATACGTTCTATTTCTACAAGAGACTAAATGTAGTTTCGAAGCCCTGAAGAAAGTCGGATAGAAGATCTTGAAAGGTAGTAGGGTCATGGAAACAGACACGGATGGTATGGCAGGGGTATGGCAATTCTATGGCACCCAAGCACTATCGACCTCTCTGAGTGGCAGTCCAATCATATCTCACTAATGGAAGAATTTAATTTTTAGGATCGGGGATCACAGGGACATGGTCAATGTATATGGGCCCAATGCTTTCCCTCAGAAACAACCCTTCCTACGCCTTCTGAACTAGCTGAGTGCTTTGGCCCATGAGGGGAATTGGATCATAGGTGGGGATTTTAACTTGATCACCTCTCTCAGGGAAAAGAATGGTGGCGGAGGATAATGGACAAGTACCAAGAAGAATTCAGGGAGCAGTTGGCCCACATCCCCCTAGCAGATCTAGAGATAGGAGATGGGTGGTTCACTTGGAATAATAGGCGAGGTGGGGAGAACCTCATAGCCTCCTGGATTGACAGATTCCTGGTGTCAGAGAACATCATTCAAGGGTCTAGGGAAATTAGGGCAAGTGTTCTCCCAGCAGCGGGCTCTGATCATTGGCAAATCAGTATCAACTGGGACTGGTCGAATGCTCTCCTGAGAAAACCCTTTCGCTTTGAGAAGCTCTAGCTGGAACATAAGGACTTTAGGGGTCTGGTGGAACAGTGGTGGCAGGAGCTTGAATACCCTGGGGGGACAAGAATGTACAACTTCCAACAGAAAATCAAGGCCCTAAAAGAGAAGATATTCACATGGAACAAAGAGGACTTTGGTAACATCTTTGAGGATAAAAAGAGACTCATCAAGGACATTGACCTCATCCATCAGAAAGGTATGGAAATTGGATGGGACATGGAGATGAAAGAGAAGGAGGAGGATCTACTCATCCAACTAGATGCAAGAGAAAGGCAGGAAGAGATATACTGGAGGTAGAAATCCAAGGTCAAATGGCTTCAGGAAGGAGAGAAAAACTCTAAATTCTTCCATAACTCTGTGACCCACAATAGACAAAGCTTGAAGAACCATAGAATAAAAAGAGTAGATGGGTCCCAGGTGGAGACTAGGGGAGAAATTGAGGAAGAGCTAACCAGATACTTCAAAGGGATAATGACCGAGGATGACAATGATAGGGATCAAGACATTACTCGGATCACTATGCTCATTCCCAGGACTGTAACCACGGAGGACAATGAGATGCTCAATAAACCTATCTCCATGCAGGAGGTGGAGGAAGCAGTAAGCCAGATGGCCTAAGGGAAGGCCCCCGGTTCGAATGGCTTCACAACCAACTTCTTCCACTTTTTCCAGGACATGATCAGGGATGAGGTCTGGGAAATCGTTGAGGAATCAAGACGCAAGCGAGGGGTGCTCAAAGCCTTCAATGCAACCTTTCTCTCCTTGATCCTGAAAGGGAAGGGTGCTGACTCACCAAGAAAGTTCAGACCTATATCCCTATGCAATGTGATCTATAAAATTATTTCCAAGGTAATTATGAACTGATTAAAACCCCTCCTTCCGGGTTTGATCAGTCCGAAACAATCAAGCTTTATCGAGGGTAGACAGATTCTAGATGGCATCATTGTTGTCCATGAGACAATCCACTCCCTAAAATGGATAAGAAGGCCTGGAATGCTCATTAAGCTTGATATCACCAAGGCCTATGCTAAGCTCAGCTGACAATATATGGAGAAGATGCTGAGAGCTTATGGTTTTAGCATGGAATGGGTGGAATGGTTCATGGATTTGGTTACTACACCCTTCTTCTCCATCTTGCTAAATGGATCCCCGACCAAGATCTTTAAGCCTTCTTGTGGGATCAGGTAGGACGATACGCTTTCACCTTTTCTCTTTATCCTAATGGCGAAGGGCCCGAGTAAAATCATCCAAACCCAGGAGGGAGGAGGAGAAACATGGGTCTTTCCCTTCATGAAGGTATGGAGAAACAAACTCACTAGCAATTCGTGGATGACATGATGCTTATGGGGCACCCTTCAGTCCAAGAAGCTCGTGCTTTCAAAAAGAGTTTATGCTCTTTGCAAAATCATCTGGGCTGGCAGTCAATGTCGAGAAATCTTAGGTATTTTTCTTAAACACATCCCCCATCGTCCAAAGGAATATTGTCAGAATTTTGGGTTTCACCAAGGGATCCTTCCCTTCCAAGTATCTTGGAGTTCCATTGGGGTTCGGAGCCATCAAGAGTGCATCTTGGCAGGATCTAATGGATAGGCTCAAGGGAATACTCTCAAGCTGGGTTCTCAGGCCCCTTATCCTACCAAGCAGGCTGGTCATGGTAAAATCGTTCCTCCAATCCATGTCAGTCTATCTTTTCTCTGTTTTGTTTGCCCCAAAGTCTGTCATCAAGGAGATAAGGAGTATTCTGAGAAATTTCCCGTGGGGAGGTTGAGAAGCTAAAGTTAAGTTCTCTCTGGTTAGTTGGGATACAATTTTCTCCCCTCAGGACAGAGGAGGTTTGGGTCTTCGTAATCCCGATTCATGGGTGAAATCCAGGGGGCCAAAATCTGGTGGAGGTGGTGCAACTATATGCAAGAACCATGGGCTAAGCTTTGGCACATTAAGTATGCTAGGGATTGACCCAAGACCCATCTGATTCGATTTAATGAGGAACCATCGGGATCTCACATTTGGATGAAGGTTCTGACGGAACTCAAGATTGTTCAGGAGCATAGATTCTGGGAGATCAAGGTGGGGAACGATGCTAATTTATGGGATGACTCGTGGAACCAGCTCCCCAAACTAGGGAACGACCCTCGTTGGTAGTACATACGAGCTAAAGGGATCAAGGAAGGCAAGATCAAAGTGCGTCACTACTAGGAGGAAGGAGCTCAGGGGGATCAATGATGATGGATGATTCGGGATAGGGGGGGTGAATAGATATCATAGGATGACCTTCGATCCTTCAAGGATGAACTCCAAGAAAGGTGCATTCTGCACAAAGACGGGGAGGATACTCTTCAATGGGGTTACACCCAAAAATGGTCCTTTAGCATAAAAGAATCCTACAGTATCCGGATAAGGAGCCAGGATGGGGGGGATGAAATTTGGATGAATATTTGGGTGATCAATCCCTGGCCAAAGATCGCCGCCTTCTGTTGGATGGTGGTCAAGTGAAGAATCTTAACTGGGGAAAATCTGAGACGTAGAGGAATCCATGGTCCCTCACAGTGCACCCTTTGCTTATGTCAAGAGGAGAGCATGAACCATTTGTTCGATACTCATCCCTTTACTGCGACGCTATGGGATAGGGGTGCTCAGGCCTTTAAAAGGACCAATCTATGGCGAGGTGATCCGGGCCAAACTTTGAGGGACTAGAATCCCAAAGCTTTTAATAATCGCATCTTATGGGCTCTATGGCAAGCCTTCCCGGGAACTGTCATGTGGGTGGTTCGGAAGGAGCGAAAGGGTTGAATCTTTCGGGGAAAGCAGTAAACACCTAAGGAGGTATGGAGGAATCTAGCCACGTATATCTTGGAAACCATACTCATCATGTAATGGAGTGAGGAAGATAAAGAATGACCAGAAATGATCATTGCGGATGGTTGGGGGCTAGAAAAAGGAACTATGGATGGTCTGTGACAAAAAGTTAAAAGCTACAGAGTCTCTAGCCCCAACTCCTGGGATCCCCCTCCTCGCCTAGTTTTCAAACTCAATTTTGATGGTGCAGCAAAGGGAAATCCAGGCGTGGTCGGTTATGGCAGAGTTTGCAGAAATTTGGATGAGAATATGCTTCAATTTTTTTTTGGGTCCATAAGGTTTGACACTAGCAACTCTGCGGAACTCGAAGGTATGCTCAACGGTCTCAAATTCATGCTCATGGAAGGATGGCTCCTGTCAATCATCGAAGGGGACTCAAATATCCTAATTTAGATGGAAAAGTAGCTCGCTAATGGGAAGACAACCAAGAAGGTATCGTCTAGTTGGCACTTAGCCAGCAGTCTAGAAATCCTACGTAGCTTGGTTATTGCACACCCGATAGTCTCCTTCCACCACGTCACATAGGAGGCGAATCGGGTAGCAGACATGCTGGCAAACATCAGAGCGAATGGGAATGGGGTTCACAGGACGAGGACGAGACAACTAGAGGACTTCAGAGTGGAACAATGGTCTCCATAGTGCAGACAGCTTGCCATACAAGATGTCGGTACAATCAGATAGATGGCAGGCGACACGAGTGATCATCAAGACGAAGACAGGAGGTGCAGGGAGCCTTCCATGGATCTGAACCACTATCACGCGTGATCATGCAGACTATGTACATCTTAATTCAGATTAGTCACCTCATTCTTAAACTACAGAGCCCAGCTTGGAAGGAGAGGTAGGACAGAGTTTATGCGGAATTGGGATTTGGATTTGCTGATGGGAATGATGCCTAAGTTTGTGCTAGGTACGAGAGAATGTGATCTCTAGATTTGGGAGATCTTGGGCTCGTACAGAACTGTTAATCTAACCACTACTCTCTTTCTTATTAATACCAATAAGGTTGTGTGGCATTTTATCTGCTACCTATGCAATGAGTCTGTCGGCCTGGTTGTGATTAGGAGTGGTGAGCGCTCTTGGGACTTTTAGAGTAGATCAGTGAAGAGTTGGGAGGTGAAGTGTAAGATTCCCCCTCCTGCGGTAGTCACGAGAAGACGAATGTGGGCGAAGCTTCGGCTCTGAGCCGTGACAAATGAAAGGGGGTGGCCAGGAGGGGCAAGGGAATTGCTACCCAGGCTGAACTCTAGGACCATGCGGCCACCGAGTTTTTCAAAGACCGCATTCCGTTGATCACCTGCAAAGCTATGGAGAGGATGGAAAAGGACCTATGGGAGCAAGTGAAAGCCATGCCAATTGAGGAAGTTTGCCAGGAAGTTGAATACTGGGTCATGGACCTTGGTTCTACAACCGAACGAGCGTCGACCTATGATCATATGATTGTGCTATACTGGGTAATAATGAACCTGGTAATGCATGTCACACTTAACCTGGAGGCTAGAAAGGAAGAGGTGGCGACCAAAAAGGAAGGGGACAAGGAGCCTGCAAGGGCCTGGAAGAACCACAACGAAGATTGTCGGCTAATGCACATGAAGGTTGATCAAATCACCTCTTGCTTGGGAATTGTCCTCTATCGTGCGGGGATGGAGCAACAACTTGGAGGAGGATCCAGCTGAAAGGCCAGCTGACGGGGAGCGGAGAAAGCGGGTGGCGTGTATCCTCAGCGTGCAGAGGAATTGGTTCATACCTTTGGTTTCCCACGTTATGACCCTCTTCCTTAGTTCTGGGAAGTTGTCTCTGTTATACTTTTGTTTTTGTTTGCATGGTAGTTTGTCAATGTTAATAGTCGGGGATGGCGTTAATGGCCGTATTTCTACTAGTTGTGGTCTTAATATTGGGATTGAGCTCTGTATCTTTGGGGCTCTCCCTTGTTTGGGGAAATAATGTTTTTTTGGGTGTGAAGACTGTAAAGCTGTTTCAAACTAGGGGTTTGGTTCTGATATGTTGTGGCCTATGTTTTGGACGCTTCTATAATCTCTAATTTCACAATAATACAATCATCTTTTAATTTACTAAAAAAAAACTAAAACACACCAAGGGCTTGATGCTTTGCTTGTGATGGTTAACAAGTTCAATGCTACTCATTGCATTGAGTTATTCTTTAGGGAAGTGGTAATTTTGCATGGATTTCCAAAGATCATTACATTAGCTCGATTCATAAGGAATCCAAGTCATTTTTTAGGATCTTGTGGAAAAAGATAAGACTTGAAGTTATAATATAGCTTAGCTTATTGTCCAAGAAAGATGGGAATGCTAATATTTGGGGACTCTATTGAAGTATTTTGTTAGAGATAAGAGAAAACAATGCAATTCAATTTTGGTGTAGGCAAAGTTTGTATACACTAGTTCTATGAATAGGTCCACTAGGAAATGATCATTTCAAATAATATATGGAATTTAATCCGAGAGGATTTGTTGATTTAATTGATTTTCCCATAAAGATAAAAATAATCAATGATGTTGAAGCTTTCATATGATATGTGAGGGAATCATATGCATTAATGGTACAAAACACTTTGAAAAAAAACACCAAGTTTAAAAGAACACAAATGCACACCATAGTCTTAGGGTTTTGAGTTGGCGGGGAAGTGATGGTTCATTTGAGGAACGAGCATATGTAAGAGGAATATATATTGTGTTAAATGTGTAAAAAAAATTCCATGTTGGAGAAGAAATATAAAAAAAAAAGAATGCAAAGCAAGTTGACTTACATGAAGAATTTACATATCACTAATATTTTATATTTTATATTTATATGCATAGGATGCAGCGTATGATGATGAAATAAATGATGTTGAGATAGATTGATCATGAGCATGTGCCAAAGAAAGAAAGTGGAATTGAATAAGTATTGGATGAGAAGGTTTGTAGACACAAAATGGAGAATACAAGCAATATCTAGCTATAAAGTGGATTGATTATGTTGTTAAGTAGAGGACATAGGTTTATGAAAACAAGTGCTAAAAAATTCACAAGGATATGGCAAAGGTCATTGAAGATCAATGCACGGGGATTTCATGATGATATACAAGTTTTTATTTGTAGGGGGGATTTGATGTAGTGGAATATTTTGCATTTGCAAGGATTATTGCATAGATAGAGATAGTTGTGCAACAAGGAATACAAGCAAGTGATGCAGATGCACAAAGGGTGACAATGTGTGCATAAAAGAAAGCATTGTGTAAGGTGAATGAAGGAGGCACACATAACAATGTGCACAATTCATGCTAACATATACCAAGTATGAGTTAATGTGTGTAGGAGAGAAGGTGTAGGGGATGGTACAAGAGGTTGCATAAATAATTAAGCTAGAGTTCATATAGTCATGAAAGGTGATGCGACGAGTCAAAGAGTGCAAGGAAAATGGTGTGACATTCAAAGCAAATGGAGCGATGCATAGGGAAGTTGAAGTGAAGATTCTTGAAGAGTCAAGAAAAAATCATTATGGTTTGATAATAAGACATTGAAGTTGGGAGGTTGGTATTTTAAGGATCATAAATATTTTCCAAGGCACTAGTTGCTAAGGGGATTTGGATATTTCTCAAAGGTTGAGGGATATGGGTCAAAGTTGTATGGTATAAATACATTGCTCCCCTTTCAGTGGAAGAGTGGTTTAGGATTGAAGGAAAATATTGCAGGAACGTAACATGTGGAAGGTTTTGCTTAATGCTTTTGATGTCATTAGAGACTAGCTAGTTTGGTAGACTGGTAATGGAAGAAAAGTTAGGCTAGGTCAAGACCGATATTTCTCAAAGGCTGAGGGATATGGGTCAAAGTTGTATGGTATAAATACATTGCTCCCCTTTCAGTGGAAGAGTGGTTTAGGATTGAAGGAAAATATTGCAGGAACGTAACATGTGGAAGGTTTTGCTTAATGCTTTTGATGTCATTAGAGACTAGCTAGTTTGGTAGGTTGGTAATGGAAGAAAAGTTAGGCTAGGTCAAGACCCATCGTCTGATAGTGATGGAGGCCAAAAACTGCCTCTAGCCATGGTGGAAGTTTTGAGAGATTAGGGACTCATCGCCTTGTCCCATATAAGTGATATGACAAATCCCAATGTTTTTGTACAACATTGGCTATCGACTGATGATCTAGATTTAGAGGAAGTTGGAGACAGGCTAGCTTGGGAGAGGTATACCCAAGATCTCAAAAATAGTTAGGCCACATTAAAGGATATTGAAGATTCTTTGGTGTGGGAAAGAAATCCCTCCAAGGTTTTTTACTCTCCAAAGCTTGGATATATGGTTATAAGAGAAGAAGAGGAGTTTCCTGAGACCAGCTGGTGGCACAAGAAAATTTGGAATTTCAATTGTCCTTTGAAATGCAAACTTTTCTTATGGCTAGCCCTGTCTAAAAAAATTTCAGTTTGGGACCTGATGTTGAGGAAAATTTGGCAAGTGCCTAGCATATGCCCATTGTGTCATGCAAGTAATGATAATGTTGAACATATCTTCATTTCCTACTCTTATCTTTCTAGGATGTGGGCTCATGCCTCCCTAGTATGCAAAATTCCCTTTTGCTGGTATGGGGCCTCCCTTGATGAGGCTCTTGCTCTTTGGACCAAAAATAAGTCTTTTGAGGGGTACCTTGCCTTTCCTATTCTTTTCATCTGGGGGGTTTGGATTGCCAGGAACTTGGCTATCTTTGAGGATATTCACATATATCCTATTGTTTCAGCTGATAAGGAGTTGCTTATTTTGAACCACCTCCCACAGTTGGTCATTCCAACCAAATCTAGGGTGATTAAGGCAGAAGTGATTAATAAAAATCAACCTTGGTTGCTTTTTGATGGCACTTCTCAAGGCACTCCTCCTTTAGGAGGAGAAGGAGGTATTTTGTATCTCGATGATCATGCATGGTTTCAATTCTCTACAGGATTAGGCCCCAGTTCCAATAATTGAGCGAATCTTTTGGCACTTAAGTTATCTCTGATTGTGGCTATCCAAAAAGGAGTGTAGTTCCTTAAGGTATTTGGAGATTCTAAGCTGGTCATAAATTGGATTAAGGGGAATAGACCACCCATAAATATTCTCCTTATTCCTATTTATGAGGAGATTCAAAGGTTGAGGAGTCAATTTCATGTTGTTGTTTTCTCCCATGTTTACAGGGAAATAAATTCCTTGGCTGAGAGGCTTTCTAAGGATGGTCTTCGGGTGGCAGAGAGCTATTGGATCATAATGGATAAGGAGGATCATGGGGAAATTATCTATGATACGGATTTATACCCTGGTTAATGATGACAATATTTTTTTTTCTATGGGGGATAGTGGAGGCTGCTTCCCTTCTTTCTTTCTTAGCTTTGGTTATGGGTTTTCTTTAAAGGACCTGTTATCCGTTTTCTTTTTTTATCTCCTATAATACATGGAATGCACTCTTTTTGTAATTACTGGCAAGGTTTCAAGCATGTAAGTGGTTTTGATGGTGACAATTAGAGGCAGTGTTGTATGTCTTTAGCTTTTGACGCCAAATATGAATTTTTATCCTGTAAGATCTTTATGATCTATGCACAATGCGATCTATTATCTAATATATTGCATTTTTTTTCCCAAGGTAAAAAAAGACATTGGTTATAGAACATATTATAAATAAGATAGTTGGTAAGAAGTGTGTGGTGAAGAATGGTGTAGTTATGGAAAGATACAATGGTTATAGAAGTTTCAAACAAAGGGGAGTAAAAGTGGATTAAGATAAGTGGTCCAAATGTAAAAGAAAATTGTATAATGTGAAGAAGCAAAGTTGAGAATGATGTCATAGAGAAGATTGTGGAGTACCAAAGATATTGAATTGGACAAAGTTGTTAAGACATGTTATTATGTAAATATCATAAAATCTTAATAAAAATAAGTAAATCATTATCATAAATCTTTTATCTCTAATTGCTTTTTCCCTTCCATTTCACTCTTACAAGTTGTTTATATAATTTTGTTAAAAAACATAAAAGTTTACCAAGCACATAGATTTCACCTCCAAAAAAACCCATGACACATACCAAAAAAAATCTATGTGATTGGCTTCAAACTCCTCTTGGTTTTGAGAACAGGGATTTGCTTGTTTTTCTTTTTTTTGTAATTTTCTTCCTCGCCAAAATTGAAAAGGATTTGCTATTTGACCCGTTAATCCAAGGATCCTCTAATTATTATAACCTAAATTCACATACAACCTTCTCGCTCACGCACTCTACGTTGCGCGTTTTCATCCATCCATTGAAAACCGATGGACGGCTACAATAGAACTTCCTAAGGTTTCAGGGGATCAAAACCTCTTTATAATGGAGAGCCTCTGCGAATCACACACATTCGCCGTTTGCAAGCATCTTAGAACTGTTTTAGGGTTTGCAATTTTCGCAATGATTCATTGAATAAGTAATTTGTGTATCAGGAGGGTGGACGGTGATGATAATATTTATGTTCAACAATGATTCACACAAAGTGATTATACAGTATCGCTACGTTCTTCCTGAGTCCATGCCTCTTTAAGTTATTATTCTGCGTTCTTGTTCTAGATTGGATTAGAGTGTTTCTGGGTTTTGCTTCATTGTCTTTTGTGTATTCATGTATTTGTACTGGTTTTTTGTCTTGTGTGGTGACACGTATTGATTTGCAGAGTATATGAATGATGAAGGAAATAAATCTATCCAACACTTTGTTATTGATGTAACCCTGCTTTTATATTGCTGAATCCAAAAACTCTGTTCTGTGCTCTGATGGTTCATCGTATGATGATAAAAAACACATAATCCTAGGACACCTTCTTACACATCTAGAAAGCTGTGGATGAGATGATGAACACTACGCATTAGCTTTCATTCCTTATTTTTTCCATTGTGTTTGAACTCGTATTTTTAGTGTTTGCCATGCAAAACTTTTAATGTTAGGTTTTCCCCAAAAATCCAATATTCAAATATTTTTGCTCTAAAGAAATTATTGTTTTGGGTTCCACTTAAAATTTAGTGTTTCTCCATAATAGATCCATTCTGATTCTTGATGTTAACGTTGGTGAAGAATAGATCCAATCAAGCCAAAAATTTTCTAACAAAAACTCCCATACTGTATTTCCGCCGTTTTATGAATATCAGTTATCACATTTAGCCAATTCAGACAAGGAGAGGGATCATACCTGCTATCATTGAACCTGGATCAATGTGGCGACTGCTGCGAGTCTCCATTAGACCACAGAGATGTAGTCAAAGAGTGCAAGGAAAATGGTGTGATATTCAAAGCAAATGGAGTGATGCATAGGGAAGTTGAAGTATGAAAGGTGGTGCGACGAGTCAAAGAGTGCAAGGAAAATGGTGTGACATTCAAAGCAAATGGAGTGATGCATAGTGAAGTTGAAGTGAAGGTTCTTGAAGAGTCAAGAAAAAATCATAATGGTTTGATAATAAGACATTGAGGTTGGGGTTTTAAGGGTCATAAATCTTTTCATTAGTTGCTAAGGCGATTTTGAGATTTCTCAAAGGCTAAGGGATTTAGGTCAAAATTGTATGGTATAAATACATTGCTCCCCTTTCACTGAAGAGTGGTTT
Source organism: Pseudotsuga menziesii (assembly GCA_001517045.1). NCBI lineage: Eukaryota > Viridiplantae > Streptophyta > Pinopsida > Pinales > Pinaceae > Pseudotsuga > Pseudotsuga menziesii. The sequence goes on along the minus strand of LPNX010788915.1, from coordinate 232,719 downwards.
AGGATTGAAGACAAATATTGCAGAAACGTTTCTAACATGTGGAAGGATTTACCTAATGCTTTTGATGTGATCAGAAACTAGCTAGTTTGGTAGATTGGTGATGAAAGAAAAGTTTTGGTAGATTGGTAATGGAAGAAAAGTTAGGCTAGGTCAAAACCCATGGCTTTGCAGTGATGTTGTCCATAGACTGCCAGAAACTAGCTAGATTGGTGATGGAAGAAAAGTTAGGCTAGGTCAAAACCCATGGCTTTGCACATAATGCCTCTAGCCATGGTGGAAGGTTTTGAGAGATCAGAGACTCATCACCCATATAAGTGATATGGCAAATCTCAATGTTTTTGTACAACATTTGGCTATTAGCTGATGATCTAGCTTGAGAGGAAGTTGGAGACATGCTAGCTTGGGAGAGGAATAACAAGGTTCTCAATAATAGTGGGATCACATTAAAGGATATTGAAGATTCTTTGGTGTAGGCAAGAAATCCCTACAAGGGTTTTTACTCTCCAAAGCTTGGATATATGGTAGTTTCCTGAGACCAGCTGGTGGCACAAGAAAATGTGGAATTTCAATTGCCCTCTGAAATGCAAGCTTTTCTTATGGCTGTGTCTAAAAAAATCAATTTGGGACCTGATGTTGAGGAAAATTGGCAAGTACCTAGCATATGCCCATTGCGTCATGCAGGTAATGATAATGTTGAACATCTCTTACTTTCCTGCTCTTATCTTTCTAGGATGTGGGAATTTTGAACATCCCACATCTCTTAATAATAATAATGATAATGATAATGTTGAACATCTCTTACTTTCCTGCTCTTATCTTTCTAGGATGTGGGCTCATGCCTCCTTGGTATGCAAAATTCCCACAAATTTTTTTCCTTTTGTTGGGGCCTCTCTTGATGAGGCTCTTGCTCTTTGGACCAAAAATAAGTCTTTTGAGGTTTACCTTGCCCTTCCTATTATTTTCATCTGGGGTTTGGATTGCCACGAACTTGGCTATCTTTGAGGATATTCATATGTATCCTATCGTTTCAGCGGATATGGAGTGGCCTAATTTGAACCACCTCCCACAGTTGGTCATTCCATCCAGATCTAGGGTGATTGAGGTGGCCAATCAGATCTAGGGTGATTGAGGGGGTGATTGAGGTGGAAGTGATTCATAAAAATCAACGTGATTGAGGGTGATTGAGGTTGAAGTGATTGATAAAAATCAACCTTCGCTGTTTTTTTATGGTGCTTCTCAAGGCACTCTTCCTTTAGGAGGTATTTTGTATCTCAATGATCATCAATGATCATGTCCTGTTTCAATTCATAAATTGGATTGAGGAAAAATAGACAACCCGGAAATCTTCTCCTTATTCCTACTAATGAGGAGATTCAAAGGTTGAGGAGTCAATTTCATGTTGCTATTTTCTCCACAAAAATAAATTTTTGGTTTTTATTCTACCCTTCAACACTGAAGGTTCGCTAGAAATTTTACCCTTCAATAATTTTTTTTCAAAATAATATTTTTTTTTAACATTTCTATATTAAAATAAAAAAATGACTAAAGGTTTGGTAGAAATTTTACCCTTCAATAATTAATTTTTGTTAATTTTTTTTAAAATAATATTTTTTTAACATTTTTATATTAAAATAAAAAAAAAAACTAAAAGTTTGGTAGAAATTTTACCTTTCAATAATTAATTTTTGTTAATTTTTTTCAAAATAATATTTTTTTAACATTTTTATATTAAAATAAAAAATAATTATTAATATCTATCATGGTACATTAACTTGATTCCTATTCATTTTATAGACCATGTACTAAATTAATATTAAATAAAAATATAACTATATGTCTTTTTCAATATAGTTCATTCTTTAAAGTGACTCCTCAATTCACCGTCAGATTTTGATTAACATTTAAGGAGAGTGACTCCTCAATTCACCGTCAGATTTTGATTGCCATTTAAGGAGATCCTCTGCCGGTTTAGCTTTAGATTTGCCGATAGTTGGGATTGATTTTTTTTTAAACGAACAATTACAGAGTAAGTCACGCTAAGAATCGAAGTGAAGGGAGAGAGTCAATGACCCATTACCGCATAAATGGCTTACAAATTAAATGCCAAATTAAAATTAAATGCACACATAGATGGCGTACAAGTTAAATGCAGTCTTTAAAATAATAATAATTTTAAATTTTCACTAATGAACACTAGTCCAAATACTTAAAGTTTTGGAATTACCTACAATTGGGTGACAGATCTATAAGATTATGGTGTATCTCATACCATTACACAATATATTTTTTTACTAAGCTTTCACAACATTTAAAAAATATAATTGAATTTTTACAGAGAAAAAATATGATCCTTAATTCTACAAATTTCAGAGGCAATTTTCATTCGAAATGTTACACACATATTTCATGTCTTCAACTCCTTAGTTTACTTGCATTGCATAAATCAACAGTCAATTCAATATACATAATTTTCATTTAAATTTCAATGGAGTTGGAAAATTAATCAATACTCTTTGAGTCTAAATCTATATACATTACAAAAATCATGGTAGAAATCACTATCAAAAAATACAAGGAAAGAAAATGTTTTATAACATTTCTTCAAAATAATAGATTTTTAAACAAATCTTTAAATCTAAACTAAAAAAATTCTACAAGCAGTACCTTTAATAATGTTTTCCAAAATTGTGTCTCCAAGTGGCAAAGGCTTCCAACTTTCAAATCATTTACTTGAACAGTTCGCAGTTGCTAATTGCAATAGTAAAGAAAATAAAAAATAATGGAAACATCATTGTTTAATGACATTTTATGCTTCCAAGACTACATGTTAATTTCAATTGTAAAAAAAAATAATAGAAAAAACGCGGATGATAAATTTGGCCTTCATAAAAGACTGTTTACAAAAAAATTTAACCGTATTGACAGTCAAAATGATTTAACCCTATTGACGGTCAAAATGCCGCATGACGGTCATGGTCATTTTGCCCATCAAAATTCCATCACTGATGGGACTGAGTATATGTATTTCAAAATATGAACTACTGAAAAGCTTTTTGTATATAGCTTCTGATTTTAAAGTCTCTTGGTAAGTGCAAAGCATGGATGATTATAAAAATACATTATGTAAAAGCTAAATGTATAGTTTCCTTTTGAGTAAACTACAATTAGAAAAAAAGAACAAAATAAAAATATATGCCGGTAATTTGGCGTGAAATCTCTACCAGTGGAATAAGAAATAAATAATTGAAAAATAAACTATAGGAAAACTGTGATATGGAAAAAATGAATTTCAATCTCCAAGTCACCCATGATGAAATGAGAAATAGATAACTTAAAAAAATAGAAAAGTAATTGAAAAAATACTTTGAAAAAAAAACATTGGAGCTTGGGACAAGGGGAATGCATCGTAGTCTAATTATATCTATTAATCAAAAGAATATCTCAAGCTTACTTGACAAAGTTGATCAAGTTTAATGTGACGGTAATCGAGCACTAGGTCCTTAAATCTTAAATCTTAAGTAGCTTCAATAGCCTGCCATATAGCTGCCCTTGCATTAAAGCCTGCTGGGCATCAGCAGGCTAGTTATTAATCGCTGATTCCTTAGGTGTTTGTAAATCCGCTTCCTAATTAGTTGTACTGTCACTGAATCCTCTTGAGTAGAAAGCATTCAGATCCCGGCAGCTTCCTTCATCTCTTGGAAACAAAGAACGAAGCAGTTGGAGAGAAGGCCTGCATCTATATATCCTTTTGCCGCTGTGACCTGCACCCTCAGGTTACCCATGTAGCTTGTGCACGTCACAAGAAGCGCCTGCCATGTTCCAAATCGAATTCAATAATGGAAATCACAATTTTATGATCCATTGATTTACACATAAAACAAAAGAAAGGTTGAGGGTAACAATATCGAACCTGAGGCACACCAGATGCCGAGAAATATAAGGTTTTAATCCCATATCCAGCGAGACATATCTGTTCTCCCGGCCCCGCCATATTTGACAATGAAAGCGTCGTGTTTGCCAGGGTTTTGTACATGCATTTAGCAGATGTCTATTGCAACATTCCATATGATAATTATAAGACTTTCATTTCTCTCTAATGTAATCTTTCCTACTACATGTAACAGTAATAATAGATGTATTTATAATGTACCTGTGGTCCTTTCAATTTAGTTACATAGGCCATCGCTTTACCCAGTATGAAGACTGCAAACGACATTTTCTTTCTATCTAGATCTTCTTTAACCTTGCGAAGAATGTCCAGAGGATTATCCAACATCTCCAAGGGTATCCCAACATGTAAAAGACCAAAACGGTTTCCCCAAGGTGCTTTACTGTTGGGTTTAAGCATCTGCTTCATGTCCTGCATATTTCCACTTGTTAGCAGCAACATTCATTTGACTATAATTAGAACTGCAACTATAAAAGTAGATAGTAGAGTTTACTAAATTATACCCTGGCTTCGGACCTGGCTCTCATGTTCATCGAAACTATCGCCGTTAATTTCAACTTTTCTACTGCACCGACACTCTTCTCATCTGCATTCAATATCTCAACAAAGATGACTAGTTAGTTACGAAGTGAAAATACATACATCAGAAACAAAAGGGATCAAGGATTTGGTTGCGGGACGACCAAGAGTTATCCGCAGGTAGCGTTGAAGTCCATTAAATACCACGCCCAGTAGCACATCATTCACGGTCTGTAAAACTATGCAGAGTTCAACAAAACAGAAAGCCACTTGCAAAATGTTTCAGAAAATAACAGTTGACGGATAAATTACCTAGTACCTACCCCTCCAACGGAATTTTTGATGGGCTGAATATCTCCCATACTGAAGGTGGCAGAAGACATAACTTTAGGCATCCACTCAACTCCTGGAGGTCCCCGAATCGGCAAATTGCTATCGTCCATCCAGTTCAGTCTCAATAAACTGCTGATCAAATCGAGCAATGTCCACCACATTATAAGCACAACGGTCAACAGCCGCTGCCATACTAATTTATGAAGTGTGAACCAATGGATTTGGGATTTCTGAGATTTTGGCTGCTGCTGCAAGAGCTGTGTACATTCAGAAGTAGGAAGGGTGGGATTGTCAGCCCTGGTAGAGGAGGCAAACAATAAAGACATGAGAGAAGGTCCATCCCCGAGCGAATGATGTAGGTTCATAATCATCATCGCCGATGCCGTGCTAGTCTTGTAGTTGAGAAAATGAAACTCCCAGCGAGGACGAGAAGGTGGAAGCCGCCTGAGATGCATATCGGAAATATAGTCGTTTACATAGTCATCGTATTCGTTAAGTCCGGGAGGAAAGTTGGGAACAAAAACATGATCATCTACATTCACTTCCGTTTTCTTCCACTGGGCAACTCCCTTGTCATCCTTTGTCTGCAACCACACTCGAAAAATGACGTACTTAGTTAGATATAGTAAAACCAGAAAAAAATAGATGAATATATAGAATAGTCGATGATACCATGATGCAAGAGAATCGCGGGTTGTTAGGCAAGAGGATATCCACGATAGCTTGCTTGAAGTGAGAGACGTTGACGGGCTGGTCGAACTCACAGATGACATGCACACACGGTGAAAATTCTGCAGTGTTAAGAATGTGCCCCGTCGGACTCACAGGAGGTGTTATTTGACAATTCATCTCCTCATGGGTTTCACCATGAAATCCCATTGCGATCTGCTGCTGAAATGATTTGGGCGTGAAAAAAGAAAGCAGGCAATGTGCAATCTCAACGCTGCGTAGAAATGAAGTAAATGGATGAACTTTATGGCATCCATATACTTCTGGGTGCATATGTAACTAATAAACTATGATTTGTGCAGTATTGGTAGAATGTTAATGTGCACCGTACAGTAGTAATTTCCTGGGAGAAAAGGCATTTTGCATTGCAACATTTATAATTCTGTAGTTGCAGAGATGTCAGTTGTTAAAATAGAAAATTGAATCAAATCTAACTGCTGGCATTCTTGCTACCGGGCGGCGGTGCTTAATGCATGCCCTCTAAAAACTCTTTCCCAAACATAAATGCTTCTCGACAGATGTAACCATGAAGAACAAATCACCTGTGATTTGTCCAGTATTGGCAGGGCAGAATGTTAATGGGAGCTTTCGTCGGAAGGGGAGCCTGTCAAATGGGCACAGTCGGATCAGAGATCTAACTTGTACCCATTTGACAGGCTCCCTTCCCAAGGAAAGTCTATCCATCTAACTGTACCCATTTGACAGGCTCCCCTCCCAAGAAAAGTCTATCCAGTAAAGAAAGATTGCCATGTTAATATGCCCCGCACAGTAATAATTTTGTGGTAGAGGTTACAGCCTTAAAAAGCATTTTACAGTGCAATATTTAATGTTGTAGTTGCAGAGATCAAATTTAACTGTTAGCTGCCCCTTGTTTATTATATTTCTACAAACATAAAAAAATACTAAAAAAGACTTATCGAAAGTTAAATTCCAAAACCTCCAAAGTCCAAAACCTCCAACAACAAATAGACTACTCCACTGTAAAATAAGTAATATAGTGTGTACATAACAATAAACAATAAAGGCTTTGTCACAGGTTACCCAAGTTTTTGATTATTAAAAATAAATAAAAATACTTCACCTTACTGTAGACATCGCCAATAAATGATATCTAACTATACTATAATACTTGGAGCCTGTCATCAATAAATATGGGCTAACGTTATCTTTATTTAACAGTGTTATGAGTTTATGCGATTAATTTGGTTGTTGTTCGACTTATTTTAGAACTGCGATTTGTTTGGTCCGAGTAATAACATGGATCCTGGTTTTTCAACAACTCTCGGTTGGAATTTGATGGGCATATGCATGTTGTGAGGTATTTTATTTATTGGAATAGAGTTTAAAATTTTAAGAAACCGTCAAAATTAGATAAACAATTTGTTAGGACCTATTTTTGAGGATCAGTTATTTTTCTTAATTATTATTATTTTTTATTAATAAGTTAGTTAAGATATGTGTATATCTAAATAAATGGTTGGAGTAGGTGTCAAGTTATTATATCTGTAATAATGAAGATTGCAACTTTTTCATTTGATTGAAGAGTAGGTGTAGTTTTCATTCCATGGAGATGGCTTTGTTTTCATTTCATTTACTATTTTAGAAAAAGTTAGTTTTAAACTTATTAATGAAGGAATTACACCTATGGAAATTTAGACTCCTTTGTTTTTTTGGTTATGAGCCTCAGAAGTTAGAATCACCTCTTGAATTTAGATACCCATTTCTCTATACCGTTTGAAAGTTCTCTCCTCTTGGAAGTTAGAAGCACCTTTTGAATTTAGATACCCATTTCTCTATAAGGTTTGAAAGTGCTCTCCCCACTCACTTCTCACGTCTAGCTACTAATTTTCGTAAGGTTCAATCCAATCTGATAATCCTATAACATATGTTGGTCCAATCTACTATTGTTAATTAGAACATGAATTTTATTATGAATCCAGAGCTTTGTAGAACTTAGAAGCACATCCAAAGTATATGGTTTTAAATCTAAACTTAGTCTAAAAGAAATAAATCTAAGATGTATTGAACACTCTAGGATTAAGAAGTACTAAACTCCCTTACATGAGATATCGTCATTAGATTCCTTAACATCCATAAGCATTTTATTCATCAACTATTATAAATATGAGATATTAAAAGTCATAGAGAACTATAACATCATGTTGTTGAAGACAAAATTATACATTGCATTCTTTTACAAGAAATTAACTCACAACATATGCTAATGATACAACAACTAAATGTGCATCCTAAAATTAATTAAACTAGTAAATGCTAGAATTAAAGCTTGAATTAAAAAGTACTATAATGAATATGAATTCAATAGCAAGCTACAATAAGTAAAGATGCAATTCATACTATAAGTAAAAAGATGGAAAAAGAATGAATGCATAGGCTTGGAAAAGGGGGCCCTCCAATGCTTCCCTTGCACACTTGAACAAAATAAGAACTTATAGACTCTGCTAACTACTCATAAACTACTCCAACAACATGAATTAACACTAGTTTGATAACAACTCGAAGGTTTGCAAATTCTATTAAACCCCAAAGTACAAATTCCAAATTCTTAACTTATCAAACCATCTATGTTTTGAAGTATTTATACAAAACGTTTACAACCATAAATGATAAAATAACTCCCGATCTGAGGATGAGATCCCATATTATCTCTCATATGGCTGAATTCAACCTTTAGATCCACAAAAATGGGTAAAATCCCACGAAATCCCAAAAATGCCCAGATTTTATGCTAAAAAGAAAGGTATTTTTTACATAAGTGGCCTAGTTTGACCAGCGTTGAATAGACACCCGCAAAGCCCTTTTTGTGAAGCTGATAGATATTTATCCATCCTTGGACATCAAGGATCACGCCACATGTGTCAAATTTCGCCTAGTTGTTCTGCAAGCATACAAACCTTGGAGCAATTACAAGAAGTTATGAAATCCTGTAATTTCTGTTAAAAATTTAATTTTAATGCCTAAAATTTACAAAATTCAATTCATAAAAATAATGAAAAATGTACTTGATATCGTCAAATTAAAGATAAAGTGGATGAAATATGAGAGATATGTAGGGATTTTGAAGGAAAAACATGGATTACATGACAAAAGTAAACATAAAAAATGGTGTCCAATATCTCCCCAAGAGGAAGATCTTGCATGTCCTCATGCACAAAAATGTATTAAAACTTATGTAAACTTTGTTGTATGTGCATCTTGTTGCAATTTCTCAATCCCTTTTTTTTTCTATGATTCCTTAATATGATCTTTCCTCTCCATTTCTTCAAGAACTATCCTCACTCCATTAATTTCATTTTATGTAGAGTATGTAGGAGCCTCTTTTTCTTTACGTGTCTCTTCTTGTTGTGCCTCTAAAAATTCTATATAAGTATACTCCATCTGCTCAGTTGGATCCACCTTTTATTTTTCAATTGCATCATGTTGGGTGGGAGGAAAGTTTCTAGATTTCCTCTTGTAGGTTCTAAATGGCTTATCTCTTTCTTGAAACTCATGTTATTCCTTACAATAATTCTTATCATTCTTTTTGTTCCCATGGGGATATTTTGGGTTTGTCGCCTCATGAGCCATAATTATTTGTACTTCATCTTCTTCTTCATCATCAACTGGAATAAGTCCTCTTCTCTAGGTTCTTCCTTCATTGTTTCAAACCTAATGTCAATTAGAAACTGTCAACTCAGCTTGCAATCATTTTCTATTTGAAATTTCTTCTCTGTTGAATTCTCAACCCTCTTTTATCCACAATTTGATTTTTTTTAAGTATATTACAAAATTGGAAGAACGTTATTTGTACTTAATGGAAGTCAAAATTGTGCCAACAAGACAAATTTATTAACAATATTTTCGAACTTTCCTCTTTTGGAAATTTCCCAATTGAACACGTCCTCTTATCCTTGATTCGTGCACTCAATCTTCACGTATCTCCTTAATTCTGGTTATTTAAGTCTTGCTTTACCATAGAGACATAATTTGTATGTTAACAGATGGCATTGTCAACATATAAATCATTTTTTTAATTGCATTCTAGTGGATTCGGGCTGTGAAGATGTGGAAAATGGGGTAGAAAGGAATGAATGCAAAGAAAATAGGGGTTCACAAGTTCTAATATCATAATTCACAATGTTGACTATAGAACCAAAGTTAAGGTGAAATGTGTTGGAGCAGCGTGTTGATTAGGAATGCGTTGGAGGGAAATGTATTGGAGGATAATGCATTGGAGTAACATATTGATGAGGAAACAATTTCGTTCTGGTGGTCTAAAGCTGTGAATATGGAAATATAGTGCAAAAATAGCTTGCTTGGGGAATTAATACATCAATGGTTCGAATCCCAAGAGAATATACAATGAACAACAACAAATTATAAAACATTAAACATTTTGTGGAGGTATAATGCTCGAGGAGAGCTTTTACAAGGGTACCTTTATGAATGTATTTGCACTTGTACAACTTTTGAGTGATCACATTATCACTGAAGATGTATTTTGATTTCATAATTCCTCTTTTATTCATGAAATTTCACTTCTCTTTTGTTATCATCATAGCTTATGACTCCCAATGTATTTCATTTTAGATTATAAATCCCAATGCATTTCATCTTTGTATCTTAGCTTATGACCCCTGTTGTTCAGGAAAACACACCCTTATAACATAGGGCCTCTGGGGTTATCAACATACTAACTAACTTGCAAACAATCAACCATTTCCAAAATTGAAAGAAAAATAGGAAGAAAACTGAGCATACCTCATTTATGATGGTCGATCCTAGCTTTTCTTCTCCTCTTCAAGTCGTTTCCACAGCTTCCAGAGTATCTCCAATCACCTGCAAAGAACAAGACCTTCCTGCAATATCTTATATCTTATATCAGTGGTTAATGAAATAGCATATTCATAATAACAATGAGATAATTCATAAATCACAATATACAAGAGTGCACAATATTGGAAAAAGAACTTTCTTTATTGATAAACAAATGAGATGAGATTACAACCCAACTTCTAAGACAAGGACTCCTCTGCAAAGCAAGGACACTGAGTTATGCTGCTCCAAGATGTCTAAAGGAATGCCACCGGCATAACTTTTCTCTAAGAATTATGATTGATTACCCTCAACCACTACCCTCTATTTATACATGAGGAAAGGGAGAGGTTTCGAAGGTTGAGATGGTTGAGGAAGTTGAGATAGTTATGATTAAGGGCTCAACTGCCCTCGACTAATCATGTTTATATTTTTTAATTTCAAATTAAGGCATACATGACTATTGATTTAGGAAAGTCACGTATGATACACACCTTGATTTAAGGAAACCCCCGGGTGCAATGCATATGCGAGTTATAATGCACATACTCGCGTATGATATGCAGGTTTCTATGCAAATAGTCGTGTATTCAACCTTAATGTCCAAACAAAAATATATTCAGCTGGTAAGGTGATGCTGTATCAATGGTCATTCTTGTCTATAGTGTTTTGGCTACTTCAATCCAAATTGTCCCTTTGTGTTTCGACACATTGGGTGTCAGTACTCGAACAAAGAAGTGCCATTTTATATGATAACAAATGCCCCTTGATGTGTGAGGTTAGAGGAAAGAGATGGCCAAAACACATTACAATATTTTAATCTTGGAGAACTCAATTACCAAGGTAGCAAAGGAGATACTTGAAACAGATACATATCAAAGTCATATACAAAATCATATCTTAGGATGCCATGTTCAATATAGTGGAGAACTAGCTCCTTTACAATATTTGATTACATCATATGATACAGGTAACAAGACCACGTATATTACAAAGGTGGATCAAAGCCACAATATACAATGACGAGTAGTCAAAATTTGGAAGCTGTGTAGTTGAACATAACACATTCTTATGCAACTTAGGCTATAAAGGTGAACCTAAGGTCTTCTTCGAAATCCAAAGGAACCAGTACAATCCCTACCATGTGAATAAATGTGTTGAAGTCGGACATGGAAGGAACTCAACAAAATGTCAGAAAATGAGTGATACTGACAACTGAAGCAAAGGAATTCACCAATAATGGTAGTGAAACCTAAGGTACTATCGTCAAAGATCTAGGTCTTTGTCTTCAGGAGGTGCCAATGAGAAACCATACAGTGATGAGGAAGGAAATGAATCCTCCAATGGATCACAAGAGTGACTAGGAGCTGGATACGTGAAGGTAGAAACAAGTATTTTCAGATAGGATAATGATGGGATCAGGATAATAATCAGATTAAGGGGTAGATCCTTTAACAGTGAGCACAACACAGAGATGACCCAAGGCATCTTTTTACTTGGAGATAGAACAACTAGACTTATCTGTCATGTAGGATACATGATCATATTCCCCATGTATAAAAGACAAGTGGAGGAGTAAAAACTCAAAGTAATAGCTGAGCTGAAAGTGTAAACTAAAACATGAGTATCAAAAAGTTCAGAGAGTGCTATGTTCAAGGAGGACATGCTGCCACTGTTTATAACCCAAAGAGAGTACTTCTTCCTTATCTTTCCTATTAAATTTTAACGAGTCCAGGAAATTCAACTCAGGTCTCTCTTCATTTTTTACAAGCTTAAAGAGGGGAGAGAATAATGCTTGATAATGTCACTGATTTGTGGATTTTACGAGCCTGAACTAGTACATGCTCGTTGGTGTTTTCATATTTGAGAGTCTAAAAACTCCGAAGAAGACTCTAGGGGGGTGCTTTTTCGTACAATTTAGTCTCCTGAGGCCGAAAAAGTATAAAACAATCCACCAAAGAACTCTCTTAGCTCCCAGAGGACTAAGGTATACCCGTTTCATACTTAGTCGGTAAGGTCCAAAAAAGGGGTAAACTAATACACGACCTACGCACCTTAAAGCGGTAGGTATCATGAGTTTAATGAGTGTGAAGGAAGGCAAGATCACTCGGAAAGATCCATTTGATTACGATAAATGGGGATTACAACAATAAACTCGATGCTTTGTTCTTTAGGTTTTGTGAGCATGACAAAGACATAAAGTATGCTCATAATCTTTTTCATGTTTAGGTCCAAAGCACGAAAAAGAGAAAACTAAGCTCATACCGGGTGTTCCGTTTCTGTAAGTTTAGTCCCTCAGGTTCAGAAAAGTGATAAACCTATACCTGAGAATACTCTTCTCAATTCTGAAGAAAAGATAGTGTTCATTTTTCGTAAATATTCCACATGGTCCAAAAAAGCGATAAACTACCACCAATGTGGATGCCTGTTCCCTTATTCTTAACGAGCCTGAACGAACAAGTTTACTCGGCAGTCAAGTCTATTTTGAGGAGTCAGACCTGGGCCTAAAGAAACTCCATAAGTGCGGGGATCCTTATAACGGGGATAGCTTGTACAATATGCAAAATGAGGCTCATTTTGTCATGAAAAACTACTAAGAAGGCTCCTGCAAACCTAGCACAATTGAGGCATGGGTACTAGAAAGAAAATAAAGTGTTCTAAACTAGAATACCCATGAAGAGGAGGCCCTATCCATGGAGGAACAATGATGCAGACGAGGTAGAAACGGTTGAACACCATAGTCCGTGGTCAAAGAGGTAATCCTAGGGTTAAAAAAGGATAAGGTGTAAATGAAAAAGTACATATTGAGGACCAAATCCTACCCTATATGAGCGGATAACATCTTCTTAAAGATCGTGAACCTATTGCACTTAGTAAAAAGTCATGGTATTAGTTGATTTATAAAAATTAATTTTTAAACTATATACTATGGGTCCAAAAATTTGAAATTTTTCTATATATAGTTCAAAAGCAAAAATAAAACATACCATTTGACAATTTACCCAATTTGAAAAATTTTTAGCTCTGGCTTCAACTGTTCACCAGGGATAAACTAGTGGACCAAATCGACATCCGTCAGTTGCAAGTTGGTAGATTCTCCCTTCTCCCTCTTTTCATCTGTTCTAAATTTCATTTTTATGAAAAAATTCACGGTTTTGTGACTACCCTAAAAGGGTCACGCGGAATACACGAGTATGCTACTATGACAGTCGCGTACACGTGTTTCATACACGACTTGCTCAAAAGAAGCATGTGTATGATACACGGCATGCCTAAAGGACAGTCACGTTTTTTGCGCAGCCTAATAGAACTTGTAAATTGGCCAAAATTCAAAGAATATAATGGATTCTAATTGTTGATGATGGTCAATGGGCAGGTATACAATGGAGGGAAAGAGAGCACAAAGAAATGGACCGAGAAGATCTTCGGTATGCCCCAACATTACAAGCTTTACAACAATGTGGGTTGTTAAAGTTCTACTGTACTTCTGGCATGAGGGCCAATGTCTATTTTCTAGAGCATCTCATCAGCTAATGGGATCACGACCTTGGTGCCTTTGATATTCAAGGAGATATTTTGGAGGTCACAGTAGAGGACATGTATTTTATTACAAGGTTGTCCCGCAAAGGTATTCTCGTGAATATTGAGGGTACAAGTAGGGGTGGTGACCCTATGAGTATCTAGGACTATATTGACACTTACTGCCCACCAGGAATGTAGAAGAAGGGAACATGTATCCCTAATGTTCACATTAGGAGCTTTCCATTACATGTAGTGGTAAGCATTGTGGTCAGAATTTTCAGATCTTCTGCATTGCATCTAGCTACTCGGACTCAGATGCGGATTGCAATGGAGTGCATGCAGGGCATAGTATTTGACTGATGTTCGGGTATGATCCTGATTATGAGGAAACAACTCTTTGAATGTAAAAGAGGGCACAGGAATAACTTTGGATACTCAAGTATTCTAGTGGCATTCTTCTTTGAGAGAGTGTTTTCTATTAGCCCCGCAGTAGCACTGCCACCACATTTCCCTCGACATCCTAGACTTACCAGATGGGGGGAGGTGTTTCTCCGTCAGGGTGGCAAAGGATCTATTCAGAGTGTTTATGATGATGACTTCTATCTGTGGTGGGAGCGACAAGTACCATCTGAGAAGAATTTTCTGTACGCTGGACTGGATTTCCGAGGACATAACGATCTTGTCCTCCCGCTAGGGGAGGCATGGGGAGAGCTACATATTTTTCTTTTTATGTTTTTTAATTTTTATGAATTTTAGTCATAAAGATAAATACATATGTATCAGATTTTTAGTCCATTTAAATGTTTTAAAATGCAGATATTAGACCTGTACGCCCCGTTGGGCACCCTAGAACTTTTGTGCAGCCTATACAGGGTGGGGACCAAGGTATACTTAGAGTTCTCGAGTGAAAGTTGGCCAGGATAACCCAATGGGTCCCTACCATACACATAGAGAAAATTCCTATTGTGATGCAAAAGTTTGTAGTAGGTATTCCTCCTACCTAGATACGCCTACCGAGGAGGGTAGCCAGGTCCATTTTGCATTACAGAGAGGCTGAGGAGACAACCGTAGCTGAGAAGGATGAGGATCAGGCTTAGATCTATAGGAATATTTATGGATTACGATCCTATTTTTTGTATATTTATACAGCTACGTCAGGATCTTCAGATCAAGACTCGATCTATCTATGGAAAAATTTTACACACACACACACACATATATATTCCTGGTTATTTACATTTGTTCCAAATGTATCTGTTATGTTTATTTTACAAAATGTGTGTTAAGTTCCAATCTAAGATGTAGTTTGCATAAGCATCAGTGATTGTATTTTCATTTCTTGGAATGTGATTAAATGAAATATATTCGAAATTTCTTTCAAGTAATCTAACCTGCAAAAACTGACGTAACAAAGTAGGATTTCACACCTGATAGTTTACATTGAGTTGGGAAACCACAATTTGAGAGTCAAGCCTGACCTTCAAATGGGCAATGCCATGTGATACAACATCCCATAACAACTCAATAACAAATTTGTATTCGGCCACAATATTAGTAGCAGGACCTAAGCAAGTGCCTCCAGAGGTAACTATCCATCCTGAGGATGAATAGATGACCCATGTGACTGAAGCTAGGTTACAGGTATGGCGGCTAGAACCATCCGTAAAACCTACGAACCACTTAAATGACATCTGTAACAACCAACAGATCAAATCAGAAACACTAACAAGCTAACTATTGTACATAAAAAATACATACAATAAAAATACAAGAACAAGCACCATGCCTAGGCATAGTACTTCTTCACATAGATCCCATTTCTAGGCTCAGGAAACTTATTTCCATCAAATTTCGTTAACTCATACGACCCTTTTTTCAAGACCTCTGACACAACGTAGGGACCTAACCACATGGAATTGAACTTTCCTGCCCCCAAGGGTTCTTTGTCTTGATCCCAGAGCAAGACAAGCTCCCCTTTAGAGAAAATTCTTGGCTTAACCGCTTTGTCATATTAGCTTCTTACCCTATTCTTATGAGATTCATTTGACATCAACACACTGCGACATTCATCTAGATTTTCCAAATGTAGCAAACGTTCTTCTAATTCCTTCGTGTCAGGGAGTACATGAATGGCTATCTTAAGCGATGGAATTTCGCATTCGACCGGAGTGACTGCTTCCACCCCGTGAACGAGTTGGAAAGGTGAAAAACCTACCACAGTATTGACATTAGTCCAGTATGCCCAAAGTGCATGATATAGCATGATGTGCCAATTTGACCAGCTTGCATTAATGATACATTTGAGAATGGTCTTCAAGGTCTTATTTATTACATCTACTTAACCTTTCGCTTGCGAGTAGAAGGAAGATGAGTGATCTTGATTGAACCCTAGCATAGTAGTCAGCTTGGTTGTCATACTATTATGAAGGTGACTGCCATGGTTAGTGACAATCTCCTTTGGAATACCAAAATGAGTAATGATCTGGTTGAACACGAAGTAAGATGTCGTTTCATCGTCAGCTTTGAAGGTAGGCATTGCCTCTGCCCACTTAGGGAAGTAATCGATAGCGACAATGATATATTTGTGCCCCCCTAGCCGAAACTAGATTGCACTTCACGTAATCCACCCCCCACTTAGTGAAGGGGCCCACCACAATGACAAGAAACAATGGATCAGGATGTGAACACATTTTCCTAGTGTAGAGATGACATGGATGACAATGCTTCATAGCCTCCACACAATATTTAAATATCATGGGCCATAAATAACTGACACGTAAAATCTTCTGGGTCATTGCTAACCCAGATAAATGACCCCCACACGCTCTGTTATGTGAATCATTTAGGAAATGCTCAACCTCCTCATGGACAATGACTATCCATTTGTTGAATTTTCCCTCAATTATGTGTCAAGACAAAACATATTGAAAAGGATTTACGTCCGCCACTACTGTGGTTGTCCTCAATAAAATGTAGTGACACAACCTTTGAACAACATAAACAGCTGCTAATGCTAACTTCTCGATATGGGAGTATCTAAGTTCAGGACCAGCTAATGCATGAATGAGATAATAAAGAACATGCTCTTGGAGCTTATCATCCTCCTAAACCAATACCACCCCAATGGTCGACTCTGACGCAGCTAGATACAATATCAAGTCTTTAGATTAATCTGGTGGATGAAATAAAGGAGCCGACAACAAAGCTTTTTTCAATCCCTCAAAAGCAAGTTCTATGGTTTCATCCCATACAAATGGAGTGTCCTACTTAGGCAAGTGCATGAAACCCTTAGTTATCTTGGCATAGTTAACTATAAAACGTCGAAGGAAATTAGATTTCCCTTGTAGGCTCTGAAGTTTCCTGATAGAACAAGGAGGAGGAAGATTTACAATGGCCTCAATTTTCAAAGGATCCACCTGAATTCCTTTGTTTGACACGATAAACCCGAGTAATCTCCTCGACTCGACGCAAAAAACACACTTGTGGGGATTCAAGCATATTTTGTAATGTCTACATCGTTCAAAAATTAAGCAAAGGTGATCTGGATGTCCCTCCTCTTACGAGAATGGGCATGTTAACCCAAAAAATCCCTCACTCAGCTCTACATGGCCTACACCACCCAAGGACACCCATGCATGACCCTCATAACACCCCATTAGACCCCCACACCCTCAAAAAGGCTTAAAATGAGTAAAAGGGCTTAAAAACCCCAAAAAAGAGCCTAAATAACTCTCCTAGGGGCTAAAGCCTCCAAAAAGGGGCTAAAACCCCTCAAAGGTGCCTAAAACCCTAAAAGCCCAAAAAAGTGGCTAAAGCTCTGACTAAGGGCTTAAAACCCTAAAAGTCCCGAGAAAAGATATAAAAGGAGGGGTGGGGGTCACTCTCAAACAATTCCTCCCTTGCATACTATTATGCTGCCCATGGATGCCTTGAGACCCTTTGTCTCTCAAGCCACCCACATCCCCCTCCCATCCATGCATTCTCCCATTGAGCCATAGCTCCTCCATTGCCAAGAGAGAGAGAGAGGTGCTTCTTCCAGCCAGGGCATGTTGGCCCATTTCACCAAAGAGGAGGTATACCAGTGTTCTTTTCATGCATTTGCTTTAGTGTTTTATAGTTTTTCCTAACCCATTCTTGTTTGCAAGTTTATTTCGAACATGTTTTTGCAGGTATTTTATTTCTAATAGTTGTTTGCAGGTTATTGGAGAAAAACCCTAACATTGTTTGTAGAGGGGTTCTCCATTTGATTTTTCATTACTGTTCAGCCACATTTCTGCTTTTCTTTTCTGCATTTCCATCCAGGAACCTATCCTTCTATCCTATAGACGGAAGGTAGCCATTCCTGCTTTGTAGCAAGGGAGAAATCCCTGCTACAGGGCAGACACATCATCTAGATATGACTCGACAATATTTTTGATGTCGTGGAAGGAAAAAATCATTGCCCGTTGAAAAGTGGCCCCAACATTTTTCAAACCAAAGGGCATTTTTTTGTACACAAAGGTACCCCATGGAAAAATAAAATCCATTTTGTGTTGGTCTACTGGTATGATTTGGATTTGATTGTATACAGAAAAAACCATCCATAAACAAAAATACTTAACTACCCGCAAAAGCATCAATGATTTGATCTATAAAGGGTGTGGGGTAATTGTCCTTGGGACACGCTTTATTTAGGTCATGAAATTCATTGCACACGAGTATTGTCCCTTGTTTCTTGTCAAAAGGAATAGGATTCGATACCCATTCTGTCAAAGCAATCGGGTAGATAAAAACAACTTTCAACAATTTTTTCACTTCATCCTTAACGACTGTCGCTTTACATGGATTAACAGGTCAAATATTTTTTTGAACCGGTTTAGTGTCGAGATAGGTTCATATTTCATGTTCTACAATTGATGGATCAATTCCTGGCATCTCCTCATATGATCAGGAAAACACGTCGTGAAACTCCTTAAATAAGGTAGTATATATGGCAATCTCCTCCGGAAAGCAGTTTGCACCGATATGCACATTTTTCAATGACTTCAAGGTTTGCATAGATGTTGATAGGAATAATAATAGAGATATTTTCCATATTCCCTTCAGTAAATATTCCCTCCTTAGGAAAAGGATTAATCGATAAATCAACATATTTCGCCAGTCTCACATGGAACTCTCAGTTTTCAATTCTACTAAGTTCTGGAAGAAAGTAGGATCTATGGTGAATATCTTTACAAATATTATCTCTCCCGCTCATGGCTTCCAAAATTGCTTCATCCGAAGGAAAAACCATGTCTAAGCAGTCATACGAATATAAACAGTTCTCTACCCAAGCAGGCAGGTAAGCTTCTTCTGACTCCTCTAAGACTGTAGAAGGAGTCGCGATAGAATTGGCAGTGGTGTCAACAATAGCTTGATAAGCCACTTTCGATCCAGATAAGGGCACCTGAGGTTCGTGACACAAAGGAAGGACCCAAGGATCATTTCTATTGACAATCGTCGCGATAGACTTCCATACACTCGAATAACCTAGATAATTTAACGGGGTTGGGATATCAAACGTGTCCATCAACGATGAATACATTCCAACCCCCAATATCTCATTAGTTGGTTTAACCTGATCAATCGAAGGTAAGGTGGACTCATTAGTTTCGAAACGGCCTTTTCGAGTGAAACTAAGTTGGTCAACATAAACCAACTTCCCCTCACGTGGAAAAACCACCACTCGAAGAACGACCGAGGAAATTGCACACATGGAGTAAGTCCAGCTTCTCCCTACAAGTAATTTATAATCCAAAGGCACATCAATCACCTCAACTTCAACAACCACTGCTTTCACTACCAACTTAATCTCAAAAGCTGGTAGGATACGATGCAGATGGAACTTGACCTCCCGTCGAAAGCAGTAAGTAAGGTGTTTGACGGAACTAGCTCTGGGGAACCAAAAGCATTCTAGCAAGAAATTGACATTACACATGTGGAAGCACCTTCCTTAATAACTATATGCCCAATGGTTTTTCCACCATGGAAAAAATCTACTAAAAAATTCACATGATACAGTAGGTGAATCTTAACATCTGACAGATTAAACTTTGCCAACAAGCTCGATGAATCCATGCTGCCTAAAGCTGCTAAGAGGGAATCCCGCTGAGAAGGAAAACTTTGTAACACTTTCAATGCTGACATTGCACATGGAGTTTGGGACAAATATTCCACCACAGAGTTGTTAGAAGCAGCCCTAGAGTTAGGATTGTGAAATGTTTTTTTAAAGACACCTTTCAGTATCTTAGGCATTGGATCAACAAGTTTCTCGATGGTGAGAGGGTTAGAGGTTTCAATGATAGACTTACCCTTCTCAGGATCCTTTGATTCATAATTTTATTCCTTGTATGGAGTAAGTATCTAGATCACACCATATTGATATAGTTCTGATCAGGGGGAGCACTGGAAGTGCCCCAACTACATTAGAAACAGAACCTGTGATCTATCCTTGGGGAAATGGATCCTTTAAGATAGCCAGTTGTTGATTTTTAAGCAACTTTTGAGCTTGATCTATGAGAGGGAATTGATGAGTCAAGTGGTCTCCTTAGCACAACTTACAAGGAAACTTAACATTCTTCTTATATTTATTACCCCCATCAATATTATTCATGGGTTTCTACTTGTTTTGATTACCCTCACCCTTCTTCCCTTTCTTCTTTTTCCCACCAAGATGTTGATTTCCCTTCTGAGAAGCTTGTGCAAAAACAGTTGCGTTTGAGATGAGGGGGTGGCAGCCTTTGTTGCCTCCGTTGTAGATTGCTTCACTGACAACTTATGGAGTTTCTTAGCCAGTGACTCTACAGTGGGAGAATTAACTTAACCAACCACACCATTGGCATGGGGTCCAGGCTTGGGTTTCTCAACACTATTGGTATACCTCGGTGCCTCAGGTATAATCTCATACAAGATCCTATACTGAGCATAAATAAAATATTACTGCTGGGCCTTGAGGATAGACTCTTCTTCTATGGTCACCCCTGAAGTGGATACGTCCTTAGATATGTAAGGTAGTAAATATTTTAAGAACCACTCTAATAAGAACTTGGGAGGTATGGTGGCTTTGATAAGCCTCTTTCTTATTTGCCACTCTTGGATGTGATCTGAGATATGCATGGCTTTGTTTTTCCGAAAAGTCAACAACAAATTTGTTCCAGCATCATACCGGACAGGAAGTTGTAAGTGATTGAGGAACACACTTGCTAAGTAGAAAAAACTGTCATATGCAACAGAGGGAATTTCAATATACCATTTTTCTACAACACTAGTCAAGGTTATCTCAAAAAGCCTCAACCGAATGGTGTCATCATTCAGTGAGTTTGAAGAGCACCATACGTGAAAAGTGGTTATATGGGAACCTATATCTTTGCCAACTTTTCCCTCAAAGTTAGGAATGTCTAAAGGTAAATTGCCAGGAACAGGTGGCCATGTGGCACTATGTTGCATCGGGTCATTCATGCATGCATGCCCATGTATGCAGGTGTAAGACCTACATACATAGTGGATGGGGGGATGTGCCCCCCATTCCATGGGAAACCATAAACAAGAGAGGAGGATCTGCTAGGACCACTCTGAGCAGTATGCATGAAAGAGAGGGAAGCGAAAGGTGCACTGGGAATCATAGTGACTACCCCACCAGAAGGATCTACTACATTGGAGGAAGCCGGTGGTTGGACCACTCGACTACTTGGTGACAAAGGTGTAGTAGATGCACTTGGTATTGAAGTACCAACTGGGGGAGGTGGCACTCCTCCAGCCAACATGGCTGAAGTGGGGGTAGAAATACCCTCTCCAGAGCTAGCCATAATTCTTCTCACAGGAACACCAATAACATGTGAACTAAAAGGGAGAACTTGGAGAATCACGGGATCGTTTAAGTCAATCAGAGGTGGGTTAAAATTCCTTGCAAACTCATCAGCTTGCAAGTCTTCAATATCTACTACAGTTGTATGTTCTTGATTAGTCCTAAGTTCCGATTCACCTGGAACTTCGCTAACTCCTACTGGTTCAAATGAACCGTCAGTATCTAGTCTCCGCCTTTGAGAGGGCAGTGGAGGCTCCACTGTATTGGATGGAGGAAGGTTTTGAAACCTTCTTCACCTACGAAGAGGTTGGTCCTCCACAACTAAAAATTTGACTAACACACACCTAAAGGCCAACTAAACATAGACAAACCAAACAACACTCACTAAAAATTTCCTAAAGTCACACAGACACAACAGATATAAGATATGTCTTCCAAAGGAAATCCTGGGATGATTAGGGCCCAGGTCCAACCAGTGAAGAACTGAGAGATGGTTACTTGGTGTCCCACGAAGATGTTCTTAGGTGCAAGCAGAGGAATCACCCAACCGCCCTCCCATGCTGTCTACTGAGGTTACCTTCCAAGTCCATCCAAGGTATACCAGAAATAACCTTCCGGTATCACCTATGTATGATCCCTAGTGTTAAGAGACTAAAGGCTAACACAACTACATTGAGAGTCTCGTGGAACAGTCGCAAGCCTGATACTTATGCATGGGAAAGGTAGAAAAAATTGAAAACCTGTCAACACCGACACTACATGGGGCCCAAGAGGTGGTATTGGCAAGATCCCCAAATGCATAAAGATCCTAATTGATGCTCGAACAAGGAATCAGAGGGTTATCTCCTCAACTAGGTCCTCATGCAGCCTCGTGCTTAACTCCTGTGTGAGAGGAGCTTTCAAGATGGTCTCATGTAGAGGAGGATTTACCTACTAAAAGTCCAACTATGTATGAAGTCAAATACTTATGGAAAGTTAAAACTTCATAGTCCACAAGCCTATCTTGAACTAGTTGATGCAAGAGCCTAGAAAAAAGGAATTTACTAGTAAAATTTTAATTAATCATTATTTTTCATTGGTTGTTTTTAGTCAGAGGTAGCAGGATGAAACTGTATGGTGTTATAGACTCAGCAAAAGAAAGCAAAAATGATGGTAAAACTAGATTTTCAAAGCAAACACAACTACAATGCCAACTTTTTCTTTTCTTTTCTTGTAAAATGAAAGCTAATTAATTTCAAAACAAAGCATGAGAAACTACAAGACTTCAAATTTTTTATTTTTTTTCTTGAAAAATAACGAAAATAACATTAGATGCAACCTAATGCAAAAAGTATAAATTATTTTGTCTTTTCTTTTCAAAAAAATTCAAAAATTATAATGCAACTCAATGCAAACATGAGTAAGTTTGAACAATTTAAACACATAGCAACAAATAATGCAAACAGATCCTATAATAAGACACTTCACCCAAACAAGAAGAAAATGTACAAAATCAAGACTTTGCAGAACTATCCAATCAAAGATTAATAGATCCAAGAAAGGCAAGAATGACTTACTCAGACCACAAACAATAGTACAAATCATATAATGTTTCCAAGGATTGATTAATGACCCAAAACACAAGTTCACATACCTAAGCCAAGTAGGAGGACCTAACCATTCACCAATGAATAAAGTCAAACACAAAAGCACTCAAGGACTTGACAAATCAAGTAAACTGTGAAATGTATAGACCTTAGACTTACAGTATCATGTCAAAAATAGAACCTTCCACAAGCATTTGAGAGGACACAAAAACAAGGACAAGCAAGATCCCTATGAACTCAGAGAAGCCTGCAGGAATACACGACTGTTATAAAGACAACCTGCATATGATACACGGCTGTCTAGAAGGAAACCCACATATACAAAGAGGAATACACAACTATCAAGAAGACAACCCGCGTATGTTGCCAAAAATTTTCAAAAAGAAAAAGTACTGATAGGCAAGCTGTGAACATGCAAAACTAAAAATCCAAGGAAAAACACAACAAATTACACCCAAAATAAAAAAAGAGCAAAGACTGTTCAACAAGCCTACAGAGAGGACCTACAATAGGTTGGAATCCCCAAAAGAGTCACTAGTTCTGTTTTCCAGGAAAACACAGCCTTATAACCTAGGGCCTCTGGGGTTACCAATGTACTAACTAACTTGCAGACAATCAGCCATTTCCAGAATTGAAATAGGAATAGGAAGAAAAATGATCATACCTTATTTATGATGGTCGATCCTAGCTTTTCTTCTCCTATTCAAGTCATTTCCACAGCTTCCAGGGTATCTCCAATCACCTGCAAAGAACAAGATCTTTCTGCAATATCTTATATATTATATCAGGGGTTAATGAAATAACATATTCATAATAACGATGAGATAATTTATAAATCACAATATACAAGAGTGCACAATATTGGAAAAAGAAATTTCTTTATTGATAAACAAATGAGATGAGACTACAACCCAACTTCTGAGACAAGGACTCCTCTGCAAGCCGAGGACACTGAGTTCTGATGCTCCAAGATGTCTGAAGGCATACCACCAGCATAACTTTTCTCTAAGAATTATGATTGATTAGCCTCAACCCCTACCCTCTATTTATACATGAAGAAAGGGAGAGGTTTCGAAGGTTGAGATGGTTGAGGAAGTTGACATATTTATGATTAAGGGCTCAACTGTCCTCGACTAATCGTGTTTATATTTTTTAAGTTCAAATTAAGGAATACATGACTATTGATATAGGCAAGTCGCATATGATACATGCCTTTCTTTAAGGAAACCCGCGGGTGCAATGCATATGCGAGTTGCAATGCACATACTCGTGTATGATACACGGGTTGCTATGCAAATAGCCGCGTATTAAACCCTAATGTCCAAACAAAAATATATTCAACTGGTAAGGTGATGTTGTATCAAAGGTCATTCCTGTCTATAGTGTTTTGGATACTTCAATCCAAATTGTCCTTTTGTGTTCTGACACATTGGGTGTCATTACTCGGACGAAGAAGTGCCATTATACATGATAACAACCCCCAATGCATTTTTAAGAAATCGAAACAGAGCATTTCTTCCATTTTAATGCTTCATGTAGTTAGTTCAAAAATAGTGTTTGGCATAAACAATCTCAAAGAACCCAATTTGACAATATTTTGTCAAAAAAAATTTACGTTTAAAAACCATAATTTTTTTCAAAAAGAGCCTTCTCACTGTCAATTTCTTTGTTTATATTTAATAACCTCTCCTTATGACACCTCCTTGTA
The DNA here is from genome assembly GCA_001517045.1 of Pseudotsuga menziesii. Lineage (NCBI taxonomy): Eukaryota > Viridiplantae > Streptophyta > Pinopsida > Pinales > Pinaceae > Pseudotsuga > Pseudotsuga menziesii. The sequence goes on along the minus strand of LPNX010788915.1, from coordinate 207,736 downwards.
AACCAAAGGAATTTTTCTTTCATTCTTCTTGAATACTATTTTTTATGCTTAAGGGTGATGGAATGAATGGGTTAATGATGGAGGCCTATGGGGATAATGGAAAAAAATGGAAATATAATAGGTACTTTGTCACTACTAAAAATGAAGAATATGCAAAATTTTAAAACATTAGAAAGATTTTTTTCTTACAAACTTTTTGTTGCTCTTTCCATTATGCTTTTCATGATACTCTATCATAGCTGGTCTTGATTGGAATGTTACTGCAAATATTTGAATGTCTTCACTGCATTAGGAGTTGTTATGATCTTCAAATTGTTGAAGCTATGATTTGACAATTTTGATAAAATTCTTTTCGGGTCCCTTTACTTGATGTGCTCTTTAGGCCCCTCTGCTAGAAATTGTAACAAACTTGATATGCTTTTCAAGTCCCATTATTTGATGTGCTTGTCAGGCCCCTTTGCTTGATTTTATGATGAACTTGATATGTTGTGCATTTCCCAGGTCCCACTGCTTGATATGCCTTTTGAGTGAAATGCTAACATCTGTAGAAAGTTTTCAAGAGGGTCCAAAAAGCTAAAAAACTTGACTTCTTCCCTCTCACCCTTATTGATTGACTTGTCCTCAAGTCTTTTGCACATAAAAGACCTTTTATTTTTTGCTAAGAAATTGTTGCGTACAAAAATATTATAAAAGAAACTCATGAAATTGAAGCTGGAAATTCACCATTAATTTTTTTCAAGAATTCTCATTAGCCAATATTACTTGGTTTTCCATTGAGAATTTTCGTTTTTATTGTGCCAGTTGCATGGGTTTTCACATCTAACCTTGCCCCATGTTGATGTATTTGTATCTTCGACGGAATGTATTCACTTGTATATTGTACCCCGATGTTTATTCCGGAAAGTATCTGTAATGTAATTGAGTCATGTCATGCCCCAATGTTCTGATTGGGAGATTCAATAATGTAAACAAGTCATGTAAATTCATTGAGGTTAACCCTCCATTGTAATTCGGGGCAATAGTCCCCACAATTGTGTCAAGGTTAACCCTCCTTGTTGATCGAAGGGCAAAGTCCCCACAGTTGTGGGGCACTAGGGTTATTAGACTCTCCTGGAGATGTCAACTCTAGTAAGTAATTGTTAAGTGGGGCCGACATGTTAAAGTGGACATTAAGTGAATGAAAGAATATAAATAGAGAGTGAGCCTCTCTATTTATCACACACACTCACTCATTGAGGCGCATGAGTGAGAGAGAAGTAGGTCTCTCAAGTGAGAGAGAGAGAGAGAAGTTGTGGAGATCGTCATTATGTTTTCGGGTTTTACTGTTGTCATTGGTGCTCATTCTATCTCTAAGGAAGTTGTGGGGTTTTCTCCTTTATGGTATCCCCAAGGAAAATTCTTTGTGTCTCTTGTCTCTTATGTTTATTGTTGTGCATGTTATTCTCTTGGTTAAAGATCCTAAGATAATGCTAGCTTGAATGATAAAAATCTAACATGGAATCAGAGCTAACCTGAGACAAAGACATTGTGCAGCTATAGAAGCTAGGGCTTCATAATTTTTGGGTCTCTCTCCACAATCCATCAGCAAAAGTATGCTAGGATGACTCTCCATTGAAGGGCGCATCTTTCTGTCGAAGTGGAACTCGATTCCGGACAATTTTCAGTTTTTGGTGCGGGAAATTAGGACTTCTTACAGAAGAGGAATTTTTGAGTGAGCTTGGCATAGGATTGCTCTCATCATAAAAATCAAAGTTTAGAGACCTGGCTCAAGATTTTTGGTTGGATGAAACTTCGAGAAAGTCAAACCTTAGTTTGACCCTGAGCAGAAAAAACCCTAAAATACTAAAACAGATAAGTTTTGGTACATTCGCTATATCGTGGGATTGGAGAAGGCTCAGGTTCTTAAGGTTTCATATCCTGAAGATAAAATCTTGATTTACACTTTTTCCAAATTTCAGCCTCAGATTCGCTATATTCTAGGAGATATGATCCCTCCAAGTTAGGGTTCCATCCTCTTCTAGGATTCATCCCTAAACAGGACACCTGGGGAGAATTGCTATATCTCGAGCTACGAAGGTCTAAATGAAATTTCCGAAGATGTTCCAGAAAGGGAATGGAATTTACTTTCTGTGGTCCAAGTTTCATACCTTGAAGATGAAATAGTGACACGTGGAATTCCGTACAACTTTACTATGTTGAACAGTATTGAAACAAGTCACCTTGGGAAAACGCTCATAAGTCCCAATTGGTGAAACCAATTCTGATGAAACCTATGGTTTTGGAACAGGGATAGGAGATGCTACCTCAGTGTGAATTTTTAGACATAGACGAGCAGTAATTTTGTAGATATCGTAGAAACAGTATCAGGCATTTCTGCAGAAGAAATTGGTAAACTAGGGCTTCCTGTTCTAGGAGCTTCCCTCCATTGTTTTCAGAAAACAAGTACATTGGACAGCTCACCTTGAAGAGTTATATCTTTCTATCCAATCAGATCTAAAATATTCGAAGTTTTGAAAATTAAGGTTTCTCTGACAAACCCTAGATCAGCCAGCTCCGGAACCAGGACGGACACCTCAAATCGGTAAGATCTAATCTTTTGCTATTTTCATTTAAGGTTCTCATTTCAAAGTGATATATCACACCAGCTTGATGATAAGCTTGGTGAATTTGAAAACTTCCAAGCATGGAAGTATATGATCTCTCTGAAGAAAATGAATTGGACACCTACATGAGTAGAGAGGTTCCAGTTCCAGAGGGAGATGAGACTAAAAGCCTTACACAAGAAGAATTTGGTCAAGGCCAAGAAGATCATTGTTGATTCAATCATGGATCAACTTTACCACAGGTGTCTTCCCTAAAGACATCGAAAGATATTTTTGATTCCTTGACCAAGCTATTTAAAGGGAAGAACATAAATCGGAATATGACTTTGAGAAAACAGTTGAAGGATGTGAAGATCCATAATGCAGATACCATATAGTCATACTTTACGAGGGACTCTCAAATCAAAGAACAACTTGTAACAGTAGAAGAAGAAGTGGAGAATGCAGAAGTGGTAATAGCCACCTTGAATGGCCTCCCATGATCATGGGATTCATTCATGCGAGGAATGTGTGCCAGAAGGAAGTGATTACTTTCAGCAGACTCTGGAAAGAGCACACACAAGAAGAAGAGGCTCTACTCACAATAAGAGAAGAGAAGATGGGAGCAACTAAAGATCAAGCTCTCACCATCCAAAGAAGATCCCTCAAGCGATGAGGAATACGAAGGACTCAACTCTTGAAGAAACTCTTATCCATCTTAGAATTTGGATAATAAATGATGAATGAAGAAGATGATGAAGCTGAAGGCTCAAGAAGGAGTCTACCTACGAAACAAATAAAGATAAGTATTCAATTGTCATTTCATGATATTGTTTTGATTATGCATTTGTTTATATTCAGTTGATGTATTATGCATGATAGAATGTTTGCATTAATGACAGTATACTACTAATATGCATGTGATGGGTAAGTAGATCATCGTGCTATACAACTCTCCATTGCTACTTATCTAGAATGAAACATCTTTGCTGACATATTGGATTAGTGTACAATCTCAATGTTGTCCTGGTAGAGATGGGAGGCATCTAGAAAGTTTCCGTGAGATATGGATGAATGTTGTATTGGCTAAAATATTTGCATGATCATGCATAAGAAAATTCCTTATGAAATGTTTATAACCATACAAATGAATTTGACTTGTAGGAAAGATCGCGTACAATCACCTATAAGCAAAGAAGGATGAGACTTGTTCCAAAGAACAAGTGACGACGGTTCAATAAAGAATCCAATATGAAGAATAATATGACAATACTTTCAAAGAAGAGATCTCATACACAGTGCAGTTATGTAACACTATTGAGCGACATCATTAATAAAGAAGCTTCTAAGAATTAGCTAAGAAGAAAGGGAAGGAGTGTACCGGTTCAAGAAGAATGATGTCTAGGATGCAGTATAGAGACCTGAAGAGAAGTTCGTAGTTCCATCATGCAGTAGATGGAAACATCATGGGATACAAGGAAAGATTCATAGCATGAGGCATAGACTACAAAGAGACATTTGTAGCCACTATAAATACACATGACAGGAAGAATCATCTGTGCAAATGAAACAAGGCCTTGTACGAGCTCAGAAGACACCCATGGGATAACACATACATGAGGAGCTTGATGAAGACTTGAACCTTTGCTACAAGGTTGAAGATGAAAGTCTGTAGAGGATGACAAGCTCACAGATGGGTGCAAGAAGAACTTTTGAAAAATTTCAATATAGAGGATATTTTTATCCAATGATCCTAGATGGATACATAGATATTAGTATCAGAGGGTGCTACTTGTAACTCCAGTACATAATGTTTCAGTGCATAGAGTATGAAAGACAGAGGGAGTATGATGTGTCACTTCAGAGGGAGTGACTGCAGAATATCCTGAGGTTCGACATGGTACGACAGGATGGACAGATTACTGATGACTCTAGGCTTTACTAAGAGTAAAGTGGATTCCAACCTTTGCTTCAAGGTTGAAGGCGAAAGACCAATGATGCTCCTATTATATGTCAATGACTTGTTCCTGACAGAAAAGAGGAACTCATTAAATTTGCAAGAAGAAGACTTGCTTCCGAGTTTGAGATAAAGGACTTGGGGATGATGCACTACATTCTAAGCATGGAGGTGTGGACAAGGGAAGTATGTAGTAGAGATCCTGAAGAGGTTCAAGATGATGGACTGCAAGGCCATGACCACACCTATGGCATCGAACTTGAAGCTATTGAGTGTTGCTTCATCAAAGTCAGTTGATGCCATGATGTATCGTCAGATGATTTGTTCCTTGATGTACCTGACGAATACAGGACCAGATATTTGCTTTGCTGTGAACACATTGAGACATGTTCACCTGATGGTTGCAAAGCATGCAGTGAGGTACCTGAAGGGTACAGTTGATTATGGGCTCAAGTATGAGGCGAATCAAAAGATTAACCTAGAGGGTTATGAGGATTCATATTGGGTAGGCAGTTCCATTGATAGGAAGAGCACTTCAAGGTGCTACTTCAGTATGGGATCAAGTGTGATCTCTTGGTTTGGAAGAATGGAGTTCTGCATGGCGCTGAGTATAGATGAAGCAAAAGATGTTGCCACTTGCTATTTGGGAGGTAGTATGTTTCTTTTGAAAACTATTATTTGATTTGCTTGATCTGACTTACATTTTTGTATGATGAAAAGAGGAGTAGTGAAGCTCTAGTATGTGATCCAGATCGAGATCTCTCGAAAGAGGGAGTTTTATCATAGTCATTGAGACAGGTTGTCTGAGCATAAATCCTGGTGAAGCTCGTAGGTTGCTCAGACATAATCAGTCCTGTAGGTTGTCCTCGGATGTAATCGGTCCTGGCGAAGCTCGCAGGTTATCCTTGAAGGTAATCAGCCCTGATGTGATTCTATGCTAGAAATGGCTAAAGTGAAGTTTGAGTACTTCAAGGAGAAGCTCAGTGTTCTCCAGATCGAGTTTCCCTCCAAGGGGAAGTGATGAGTCCGTGAGCCATTCTGACATGGTGAGAGGATTAGGTTCCATCCATGGTCAGATGTAAGGGCTAAGCCATTCTGTCATGGTGAGAGGATTTGGTTCCTTACATGTCAGATGTGAGTGCTAATCCATTCTGATGTTACTGTAGGATTGGTTCCTACATGATCAGATATAAGTGTTGAATGCCATTCTTAGAATGGAGGCACCTGGTTAGTTACCAGGAATACTCAGCTTCGTGTTGAGATGCCATTCTCTGGGAGAATGGACACACCTGTTCAATTGCTAGGAATCCTCAGTCTAGGACTGATAGCCCTTCCGATGTGTTGTGTTCACACATGGTCGGATGTAAGTGCAGAGCCCTTCCGATGCGGTCTGTTTGCACATGGTCAGATGTAAGTGCAGTGCCCTTTCGATGTGGTGTGTTTGCACATGGTCGGATGTAAGTGCAGAGCCCTACCGATGTGGTGTGTCTGCACATGGTTGGATGTAAGTGGAGAGCCCTTCCGATGTGGTGTGTTCACACATGGTCAGATATAAGTGTTGATCCATTCTGGCACGATGTGTTTACACATGGTCAGATGTGAGTGCTGGGCCTTTCTGACAAGATGAGGTCAGATGTGAGTGTTGGTCATGCCTTTCTGACAAGATGAGGTTAGATGTAAGAGCTAGGCGGGTAATTCTGACTTAGGGTCAGATATAAGCGCTGAAGAAGACCTGCATGGAGGCTAGGCCTACAACCAGCATGAAAAAAGGCCGGCTCTATAGAACTTCCTGTGATGAGAAGAATGAAGAGATAACACCATTTGATTGAGATAGCAGAAGCAGTAATGATGATGATGATTCAGTGATGATACAACTTTGATGATGATCTAGATCAAGTTATGATCTAGACTTAATGATGATCCAACAGTGACGATCCAGATCAAGTGATGATCTAGACTTGATGATGATCCAGCAGTGATGATCCAGACTTAATGATGATCCATCAATGACGATCTAGATCAAGTGATGATCCAGATTTGATGATGATCCAGCAGTAACGATCCAGATCAAGTGATGATCCAGATCCAGTGATGATCCAGACTTGATGAAGATGACTTGACAATGAAGATGACTTGACGATGAAGATGACTTGAAGATGAAGATGACTTGAAGACGAAGATGACTTGATGATGATCTAGATGATACAGAGAAGAAGACTTGTGCTGATAAATTGTGTCGAGAGAATACCTTCCTAGTTAAGTGGGAGTGTTGATGTATTTGTAACTTAGGAATGTATTCACTTGTATATTGTACCCCGATGTTTATTCTGGGAAGTATCTATAATGTATTGAGTCATGTCATGCCCCGATGTTCCAATCGGGAGATTCAATAATGTAAACAAGTGATGTAAAGTCATTGAGGTTAACCCTCCATTGTAAGTCAGGGAAATAGTCCCCACAATTGTGTCAAGGTTAACCCTCCTTGTTGATTGGAGGGAAAAGTCCCCACAGTTGTGGGGTACTAGGGTTATTAGACTCTCCTAGAGATGTCGGCTCTAGTAAGTAATTGTTAAGTGGGGCCGACATGTTAAAAAGGACATTAAGTGAACGAAAGAATATAAATAGAGAGTGAGCCTCTCTATTTATCACACACACACTCACTCATTGAGGCGCATGAGTGAGAGAGAAATAGTTCTCTCAAGTGAGAGAGAGAGAGAGAGAAGCTGTGGAGATCATATTTATGTTTTCAGGTTTTACTGCTGCCATTGGTGCTCATTATATCTCTGAGGAAGTTGCGGGTTTTTCTCCTTTATGGTTTCCCCGAGGAAAATTCTTTGGAAAGAAAATGGATGGAAAGTGGAATGGATGAATAGAAGTTCAGACTTCATCCTGTACTATTGTTGAGATTGAAAGAATTAAAAGGGAATAGAGCAGGGTTGTTGAAATACATTATGAATGGTATAGGTTTTGAGAGGCTTCTTTGATGTGACTTTGACACAATATGGAACTTGACTTCTTCTTTTGATGATTGACTTCATATCTTTTTCCTTGATCTCAATTCATCTTCAAGTATTTATCAGTCATCAACTGAAAGGTTTTTGTAACAACATATAAGGATTTTGAGCTTCTTTGATGAATTCAACATCAAATGATATTCCAATTTTCCCATATCTCATGCATGAATTTCCAAAACTTGGACTTTGAAATTCACTCGTTCATAGATTTCATCTTCTGGATCCCAGGACCATCAAAAACTAAGCATTTTTGCAATAAAACATGAAATGATGTGGGAAGAAAGGTGATCGGTATTTCTCCTTACAATAAATACATAATATAAATGTGAGAATTAAAAAAAAAATCCAAAGAAGATAGACGAATAAAAATGTATTTGTTTACCTACTGAGAAGTGGTGGCCAGCATGGACCTCCTAACGGTATCTTGTTCACAAAATATTCATTTTATATCTGATTGAAGTGATTCCAAAGAACCACTAAAGTTTATTAATAGGGAAAATTAAATTAAAAATGGCTTTTCAAATTGAGTTTATATAATGTTTCAAACCTATTGAATAACAACCTTCTTGATGGAGTTGTTTGTGAATTGCTTTCTAGACCAACAGACACTAATTTTTGCATAATTTTTCATTAAAGGATGGATGGAAGTGATTGAACTTGGAGATTAATTTAGAATCATGTATGTACCTCAATTAGTAATAGGTTTTTAATATAGTTTTATTTGATATCTCAAATCCACATATGAATAGACCTAGGAGGTAGAGTTTCACCATGTTGGTTTTAAGACATACTGTTACTAAATGTGGCATAACTTTTTCATGTGGCCTCCAAATGGGATGATTCAAATTTTGGATTAAAATAGACTTGAATTTCTATCTCAATTGTAAATAATTTTTGAAAATAATATGATTTTATATGTGAAATATGTGAATGGACAATCAATATGTAGAATTGTCACAATGCAGATTTTATGACAAGCATTTAGTAATTTGATGATAACATTTTCGTGTGATGCTAGATTGAGGCGATTCAAATTGGATTGAAAAATAGTTTTTAATTTATATATCCCATAGAAACATCTTGTAAAAATATACCGATTAAATACCTCAAATCATAGTTGTGCTAACTATGTTCCTGAATTTTCTTGCTTGAGACCTAGTAACTATTTTGGCCATATTTTTGCGTTTGAGATCCAAATTGAAAAATTCAAAATAGGTTAGAAACTAGGTTTCAAAAGGATAATTTGTATAGAAACATGTTTTAATAATGAACCCATATGGTCCTCTAAAATAAGTCTATCACGACTAAATTTTATAACAAAATCCTCTCAAAATGAGTTTTATTCATGCAATATTGAACTAACTTTATTATGCAATTTTTTTGTTTTATTTTTTTAATTCATTTATTCCTCTAAAGTATCCTATTGTATTTGGAAAAATAAAACATTCCCTCAAGTATAAGATAATTTCTAATGCATCCATTTTCCTAACAAGATAATATGTAAACTCATATCGAAGTTTGAAGAATATACAGTAATGAATGCTTGGACACGAGAGATCAATTGCTCATACAAATTTGATGCCAAGAAATGTTGAAAAATGGAGTGATATTGTGGCCTAGTGACTATTTGGAACCAACTTTCAATGTGATCTTTGTCTCCTTGGCTCTCCTTTGTTGTCATACCATAGAGTTCTTCTAATATTTGTTCATTACATTCATGGATGTACAAGGGATCTTGTGATAGATAGGAAATAAATTATTCAATTTCCGTATCTAATGTTTCATCTTCATTAGATGTGACCAATGTCTCTTTGTCCTCCTTACAAGGATAACTAGAAAACGCATCTAGGTTCTCCTCTTATGGATCATCTTCGTAGATATGTTTCTCCTCTTCTATCTTTTGAAATTAAAATGCATCCCTAGCAACAATTCTAAATTGTGGACAAGGATTTAAGAATATCCTTGTGGTGGAATACCCTCCTTCACTGAATAAATTCTTTAGTATCATCTTTTTGAATTTTTATAGATCTTGTCTTGCAAATGGATTAGTAGTTGAGGGTTTTGTTTTGTTTTGTGGTTGGGTGGGGGGGGGGGGGGTTGTTTTAAACTTATAAACTAGATCTATTTAAATGTGCTTCCCTAACAATGACGCCAAATTTTTGGGTCCAATATACTATTGTAAATTAAAACATGAATTTTATTATCAATCCGAAGGTTCGTAGAACTTAGAAGCACATCCAAAGTATATTGTTTTAGATCTAAACTTAGTCTAAAATAAATAAATATAAGATGTATTGAACACTGTAGGATTACGAAGTACTAAAACCCCTTACTGGGGATAACATCATTAGATTCCTTAACATCCATCAACATTTTATTCATCAATTATTCTAAATCTGAGATATTAAAAAGCACAGAGAACTATATCATCCTGTTGTTGAAGGCAAAATTATACATTGAATTCTTTTACAAGAAATTAACTCACAACATATGCTAATGCTACAACAACTAAATGTGCACCCTAAAACTCATTAAACTAGTAACTAAGAGAATTAAAGCTTGAATTAAATTATACTATAATGAACATGAATTCAATAGCAAGCTACAGTAAGTAAAGATGTAATCAATACCATAAGTAAAAAGATGGAAAAAGAATGAATGTGCGTGCTTGGAAAAGGGGGCCCTCCGATGCTTCACTTGCACACTTGAACACAATCAGATCTTATCGACTCTTCTAAACACTGATAAACTACAACATCAACAAGAATTAACACACACCAGTTTTATAACAACTTGAAGGCCTCTAAATTCTATTAAATCACAAAGTACAAATTCCAAATTCTTAAGTTATCAAACCATCTATGTCTGAGAAGTATTTATATAAAAAATTTATGACCATAAATACTAAAGTCACTCCTAATATGAGGATGAGATCCCATATTCTCTCTCAGAGGGTCAAATTCAACCTTTTTATCCAAAAAAATGGGTAAAATCCCACAAAATCCCAAAATTGCCCAGATTTTATGATAAAAGAGAAGTATTTTTTGCACAAGTATCCTAGTTTGACCAGCATTGACTAGACACCCATGAATATATTTTCATGACTTTGATAGATATTTATCCATCCTTGGACATCAAGGATCATGCCACATTTCTCATATTTCACCTAGTTATCCTGCAAGCATACGAACCTTGGAGAAATTATGGGAAGTTATGAAATCCTATAATTTCTGTTAAAAATTTAATTTTAATGCCTAAAATTTGCAAAATTTAATTCATAAAAAGTAATGACAAATGTACCTTATATGGTCAAATTTAAAGAAAATGGGGATGAAATAAGAGAGATACAGAGGTATTTTGAAGGAAAAACATGGATTATATGACAAAAGTAAACATAAAAAATGGTGTCCAACAACTTTGCTAAATTTTACAAGGTAGAAGATGTTATAAAAAAATTGCCCATTTTTTCATATCTATGTCACCATGTGAATAAGAACCCATTCTTTTGGTTGATTTGAAGGGAGTATCAATTTTAGATTGGTTGTTGAAAAAACAATTAGCCATGCAAAGGTGAACTCATCAACAAAGGTAGAAGCTGCTTTAAAAAAATGGCCCATTTTTTTTTGTCTGTCACATCATGAAAAAAAGCCATTCATTTGGTAAATTTAAGGGGGTGGTAATTGTATGTTAGTTGTCAGAAAAGAAAATAGACATGTAGAGGTGAACTCATCAATAAATTTAGAAGCTACAAAAAAAATTTGGCCCCTCTTTTTCTTTTTGGCCTATGTCATAGTGTGAAGAAGAACTCACTCATCTAGTCAATTTGGAAGTGGCCGTTATAGATTGGCTATTGGAAAAGAAAATATCCACACATAGGTGAACTTATTAGCAAACGTAGAAGTTGCTATAAATTTTTATTTTTTTTAAATGGTCTTTTTTTTTGGTCTATGTCACACTCTGAAGAAGAACCTATTCATTTGGTCCATTTGAAGGGAGTGTTCATTATATATTTAGTTGTTGGAAAAGAAAATAGCCACACAGAGGTAAATTCATAACCAAAGGTAGAAGCTACTATTAAAAAAAAAAACCCTTTTTTAATATGTCGCAATGTGAACAAGAACATGTTTCTCTGGTTGATTTGAAGGGATTGGTCTTTGTAGATCGACTGTTAGAAAAAAAAATAGCCATGGAGAGGTGAACACATCAACAAAGGTATAAGTTTCGATTAAAAAAATAGCCCAAATTTTTTTGTTCAACGTCGTAGCATGAGGAAGAACCCATTCGTTTGATCGATTTGAAGGGAGTGGTAATTGTAATCGATTTGAAGGGAGTGGTAATTGTAGATGATTTGAAAGGAGTGGTCAATAGAGATCAGTTTTTAGAAAAACAAAAATAGGCACACATAGGTGAACTCATTAGTAAAGGTATAAGCTTCAAAAAAAAACAAATTGGCCCATTCTTTTTTTTGTCTATGTCACAATGTCAAGAGGACCTTGTTCCTATGGTCGATTTGAAGGAAGTGGTCATTGTAGATCAACTATCATGAAATAAATAGACACACAGAGGTGAACTCATCAACAAAGTTAAAAGCTACTATAAAAAATAAATTGGTCTTTTTTTCTATGTTGGTCTATATGTCGTAGCATGAGGAAGAACCCATTTATTTGGTTGATTTGAAGGGAGTGTTTATACGGTAGATCAAATGTTGGAAAATAAAATATCCACAAAGAAGTAAACTCATTAGCAAAGGTAGAATATGTTATAAAAAAAATTGGTCCTTTTTTTTGTCTATGTCACACCGTGGAGAAGAACTTTTTCCTATGGTCTACTTGAAGGGATTGGTCACTAGATCATTTGCCCATTTTTTTTGTCTATGTCATATCATGAAGAAAAAACCGTCCTTATAGTCGCTTTGAAGGGAGTCTTCATTGTAGATTGGATGTTGTAAAATAAAATAGCTAAGCAAAGGTGAACTCATCAATAAAGGTAGAAATTACTAGAAAAAAATATCGTTTTTTTGTCTATGTTGTGGTGTAAAGAAGAAGGCATTTGTACAGACAATTTTAAGAGCGTGGTCATTGTAGATCAGTTGTTGTAAAATTAAATAGTGACTTTGAGGTGAACTCATCAACCAAGGTAGAAGTTGTTGTAAAAATAATTACCCCGTCTTTTTTTGGTCTATGTCGCAGTGTGAATAAGAACTCGTTAATTTAGTCAATTTAAAGGGAGTGGTCATTGTAGACCGACTGTCGAAAAATAAAATAGTCACACACAGGTGAACTCATCAACAAATATATCAGTTGCTATACAACAAAAAAATAAACCCATCTTTTTTATATCCTATAGTGAAGAAGAACCCGTTCATCTATTCGATTTGAAGGAGTTGTCATTGTGGATGGGCTATCAGAAAATAAAATAGCCATGCATAAGTGAACTCATCAACAAAGGTAGAAGATATTATAAAAAGACAAAAAATTGACTCGTTTTATTTTTTTTGTCTATGTCGCAGCGTGAAGAAGAACCCATTTGTTTGGTCAATTTCAAGGGAGTGGTTGTTGTTGTTTTTTAAAAGAAACGGTTATAGTATATTAAAGACGTGGTATAACCACATAAACAGTACCCAAATACAAAACATCCTTATGGAAGCAGAAAAGCAAGTCAACAATACTTAATCACGCCCTTATGGAAGCAACAAAGAAGGACCAAAAATGCCCTTACGAAAGTGACAAATGAGCACCGTAAATCTCTTAAAACTATATAAGTTCAGGATACCAATTCACAAACAGAGACCATTACAACCTTTAGAACTAACAATATACATTACCGGTAATATATACTACTGGGAGAAAGCAGAACAAATGACATTCAACAAGACCAGAGCAGGAGACATTACAGACTGCATTTAACAAAGGGTTCAACCCAGAGCTAATTGTTTTTCCCATTAGGACGGATCGACGAACCTGAGTTATTTGCACATTCCAATTTGACCACCCTCAGTGTGAGCTTTTCAACCTTCACCTCTAGGTCCGCCATCAGCTTGATAACTGCAATTTTGGATTTTATGACAATGCACTTGAATTCATTCCTCAGAAACACGAGGTCCCCTTCCACATTTCCCAGACATATTCCCCCTTCAATATCAATTACATCCACTATGTCCTTCAGCTTCTCCAATTCCTCTTTGATATCATAGTCTATCAATGCCAGCAGGGATGACCCCAAGGATTCAGAAGAAGCCATGATTACAATAGTAGAAGCACCAGATATACTAGCCACCCTCGGTGACAACACTCTCAAACTCTTCCCAAAAATCACCCTATTAACAACCTCAATTCGCCTGCAGACCAGTCAGACCAAGGTTTCTCTCCCTTTCTCCTTCGTGGAATTTATATCTCTGCTCCTTGCAAATATAAACACCAGACCACCAAAAATCATCATGCTGCTCATTAATACATGCATCACCTCACCCAGATCATGATAAATCAACGAGGCTGTTAACCTCTCGCTCGCTTTCCTGAAGTACTCCATCGTATCGAATTTAAATGTAGCTTGACGGTGCCATGAAAGCCCACACGTCAGCACATGGCCACTAGCCTCACCACAAGGAAAGCACGTGGGAGAAGGAGAGCCGGAGCACCATGAGGACTCCAAGCTCTCAACCATAGTTTTATGGAAGAGGGCATAAATCATAAGAGCCATTGATCAGGAGGGAGTCGACGCTTAGCGAGGTTCCAATATTTGCCGCTAAGTCTGCTTCTTTGTTGTGGATCCTGAGGACATGGAAAAAATCTATTTTGTGAAAGGAGCGGGCAAGGGACTAGATCCTTTTCATCAGTTGACTTAGTTGCAGATGATTTGGAAGGGATCTTTTGACTAGCACTTGAATAACTATTCTCGAATCACCCAATACTAAAAGCTTTGTAATTCTCTTGACCATGGAAATCCGAATACCTTGCCAAAGGGATAATGCTTTGGCAATGTTATTTGACTCCGTTCCAGCCCCCAGGAGAAATTGGTTTCTATTTTTCCATCTAGGGTGAAGATAACCCTGCCCCCCCTACCGCCCTAGGATTACCTTCAGAGGCACCATCCGTAAACAGAACCTGTGAATGCAGACTTCTCAGCCAATAGTCCAAATCCTTTCCATCCAATCTGAGTTCCCAATGCTTCCTCTTCCTAATATTTTGGACGACAATTGGGATATTCGGGGAGAGACTAATGAGCCAATCGGATTCTTTTTTATCAACAAGATGGTCACCACACCAAAGGTGAGAAATACATTCACCCAACAAAGCATCAATTTTGGCGACCACCTGACTGGCCACTAGCTCTTTCCCTCTGAATATTCAAGAGTTCCTTTCAATCCATATTTTCTAGAGGATGATCTTTGGCAAGGCCATCCAGCATCCTTTGGTTCTTTCACACTTGAGATTGGCAAAGGGAGATTTAGCGGCCCAATTGATTAAGAGAGAGTGGATATTTTCCAGCGATAGCGAGGCATTCCTAGGCAGTTCCAACTTCAAAATTTCTCTGGCGTAGTGGCACAAGATAAGAATGTTCTCAATGGTCTCTTCACTGTTGAAACAAAAGGGGCATTGCGTAGGGCCTTCCCATTCCTTTTTCCTTAGATTTTCCCCAGTCAAGATTCTGCTATGAGCTAAGGTCCACACAAAAAAATCGATTTTAGAAAGGATTTTCACGACCTAGATGCTTTTCCAAATGGGCGAGTTCCCCCCCATTCCATGGTTTGATAAATCCTTGTAACCAACTGAGGTGGTATAGCTTCCTGATTTCCCCCCCAGCCTTTGGTGTCCTTAGAGATTCTACCGATCGGGGATTTCCCTCGAAGCTTGACAATGAGAGTGTTAGTTTCATCTACCAGATGGATTGGAGAGGAGATTTTCCAGCTCTTTCAGGATCCATCCTGATTCCATTCCAAAATATCCCACAAATTTAACCGATTGCAACTTTGCATATAGCCTTTAAGATGCTCCAAACTAGTCAGTTGTTCTAGTGGGGGTTCACCCATTATCGAGTCTTCCCACACCCTAATCCGTTTCCCGTTTCCCGAGATCCACATTAGCTTGTTTGAGAAGAACGAAATAGCTTTTGAAAAAATTGAGAAAATCGCCGAACCTTTCTTCGCCCTCTAAGGCCTGTCCAGACTTCTCAAGCGGCTTCCGAAGAGATATTTTTTCCATAGGGCAGATTTACACTAGGACATTTTGCCAGATATGATTTTCCAAAGAATTTTAGATCCCAGAGCTAAATTTTGAGAGGCCAAATTCCTAATTTGAAGTCCTCCTTGGCTCCAATGCTTGTTTATCTTGTCCCAACTGACCATAGAAAGCTTTTTCTCATTCTACTTCCCCCCTTTCCAGAGGAAATTTTGAGCATTGCTTCAATACTAGCTATGATTCCTTTTGGAGCTAGGATAACGGAGCATTGATAGATAGGAATGCTGGAAAGCACTGCTTTTATGAGGACCACCTTCCCATCCGGGTTTAACCAAGCCGCTCCTCAGGTGCTGATCCTGCTTTTGATTTTGTCTACGATCGGGAACCAGGAAGAGGATTTTGGAGAGCTCAGGAAAATAGGAACTCGAAGATATTTGAAGGCATCCCATTGAGTCTTACTTTCAATATCCATTATTCTGCTGATATCCGCCATCTCTCTAGGGTTGTAATTCCAAGAATTTGGATTTTTCTGTAGTTGATCAGGCTTCTAGAAGCCTCTTGGAAGAGACTCAATTCCTTTTTGAAGAGTTTGGCAGAGTTCACACTCCCCCCTCCCAGTAGAATTGTGTCATCTGTGAACTAAGCATGAATTATATCTTTAACACCTCTGGCAATGCGCAACCCAATAAGATCATTATAGAGCTGACTTTGATTCAACTGAGAACTAAGAATCGAGGATTGAATGGCATAGAGAAGAGGAGAGAGAGGAAATCCCTGACGGAGACCCCTAGAGGCCTGAAAAAAGTTAGCAGCCCGTCCATTAACAAGGGGGGCGATCCAAGGTGATCTAACATAGGCTTGGATCCAGTTAATGAAGCTAGGGTCAAAACCAAATCTTTGCATTACCTGAAAGAGAAAATCATATCTAACTCTATCAAATGCGTTGGCTAAATCTAGCTTTATGATCATACCTTTTTCTCGGTGCTGAATGCTAGAGTGGATTGATTCTTGAAAAAGAATGATATTATCAGCAATATGTCTACCTTTTACAAATCCTCCTTGGTTTTTCAAGATGATGCTCGGAAGGACCTCTTTAATCCTGTCTGCAATAACTTTGGTGATGATTTTGAACCTAATGTTGCATAACGAAATTGTTCTGGATCTATCAAAGGAGGTGGCTCCTTTTTCTTTGGGGATAAGGGAAAGGAAGGCCGAATTGGTGCTCCCCCCTAGCTTGTTGCAGGTTTGTGACTTTGTGACCATTCTACAAATGTCGTGATTCATAGTTTTCCAGCAAGCCTTAAGGAATATGGCTATAAACCCATCCGGTCTCGATGCCTTATCGGGCTCCATACTTACCAGAGCCGATTTTATTTCTTTTTTCGAGACCAGAGCTTTTATTTTTCTGTTAATGGAGTGACTAAACAACTTGGGAACCAAATTTAGGATGGGGGAGAGGGGAGCTCTAGGATCCTCTTCTATGTAGACCTTCTGGGAGTGATCATATGCTACCTTTTTTATCTCTTCAAACTCCTGAATGACTTTTCCTTGGTTCTGAATATCTTTTACGACTTTAAAAAAAATTCTACCTTCAACCTGCTTATGGAAGAAGGTCGTATTTTTGTCACTAGCTTTTAGCCAAAGACACCTTGGCTTCTACCTCATATATTCTTCTTCGATCCTACAAGCTTCATTCAGGTTACGATGGAGGTTAGTTTCTTTTTATAGGGTGGAGAGATCTATCGACTGAGTTTCTTGCCCCCTTTGGTGCTTTTCCAAAATTTGTTGCGCTTCTATCCTTTGGGATGTAGGAGAATTCAGAGACTTGGCCCAATATTTGAGATATTTTTTGAGTCACCTAAGCTTCTCTTCCCAAATATAAAAGGGGGATCCAGAGACTAGGGCATCCCAAACTGATTTGACGAGATCAAGGAACCCATCCTGGGATATCCAAATAGGGCTAAAGCGAAAAGGGATGGGACCAAGGTTTTTTTCTTCAGCCAGATTGAGAAGAATTGGCTAATGATCTGAAATGATGAAAGCCAAAATAGAGGAGTCCGATCTGAATCCTAGGACAAAGAAGGATTGTTGGACCAGAAACCTGTCCAACCTGGCAGCAATATGTCCAGGCCCAGTTCTTCTGTTGGTCCAAGTGTAAATACCTTGGGCTGGCTTGACATCTTCTAGATCCCAATCCCTCATAATATCTTCCACATTTTCCCTTAGGGGATCTCTGACAATAGATCCTCCTATTTTTTCCTTGTCATTGAGCATTATGTTCAAATCCCTCGCAAGGATAAGGTTCACTCGGGACTGGGAATTAAGGACATCTTGAATTCTTTTCCAACAATCTTTCTTTTTCAATAGCAGTTTCAGGACATAGACATTCAGAATACTAACCTGTGTACCAGAATCCTTGTGATGCATAGTGGAGAGGATCGAGTGTGTATGAGAAGTGGACCAGAGTAAATCGAATGCATATTTTTTCCATAGATTTCCTATACCTCCAGAGGCACATATACAGACCTCGGGCTAGCTTAACATCCTCTAGATCTCAGTCCCTCATAATATCTTCTACATTTTCCCTTAGGGGATCTCTGACAATATATCCTCCTATTTTTTCCTTGTCATTGAGCGTTATGTTCAGATCCCTCGCAAGGATAAGTTTCACTCGGCACTGGGAAGCAAGGACATCTTGAATTCTTTGCCAACAATCTTTCTTTTCTGACAGTAGTGTCGGAACATACACATTCAGAATACTAACCTGAGTACCAGAATCCTTGTGATGCATAGTGGAGAGGATCCAGTGCGTATGAGAAGTGGACCGGAGTAAATCAAATGCATATTTTTTCCATAGAGTTCCTATACCTCCAGAGGCACCACTTGTGCTCCTTGCTATACCTTCACTATTTTTTCAATACCTCTGGCTTGACTGGAGGAAGTCCTCTTCCTCCAATTTTTTCTCCTGGATCAGAAGAATGTTGGGATTGGAAATTCAGATTAAATCTCTCATTGATTCAGTTTTTTCCTACTCCCTAACCCTCTACAGTTCCAGGAGGAAATCTTCATTATTTTCCTTTGGCTGATTTGCCAGCCCTTTTGGCTTGCCCTTTCTGTCTTGTATTCCTTGGATTCAACATTGATTTGATTATGTCTTGTGCTCCTATGATCTTGTCCTTGTAGGTGGCTTCCTCTCTTCTTTCTTTGTCTGTTTTCCTCCCCATTTTGGTTTTTTCTATGAAGGTTGTGACTTTCCGACTTCACCTTCCTATTCTTCCAAGGCCTCCTCATCTGACGAAGGGATCGGGGATTCGGGTTGATTATTTTCTTCCTGATGTATCCCTTTGCTGGCTAGGATTTTACCTTTGGCATTAGGGCTTAGAGGATCCCCAGATTCGTAGACCATAGCCTCATCCTTCTTTGGATCTTGGGTTTCGATTGCATGTTCGGCAAAGCTATTCCCTTCCTTATTTTGGGTTTTTTTTGGGGCTTCTTCCTTCCTTGCATGCCCAGTGCTTCTTTCATTTTTCTTCTGGACCTGCCTTGCATTGGTTCTGGTTCTATTTGGTTGTGTCCACCCTTCTTCTTGGTATTTATCTGATAGATCTATGTTATACCCAAATCATGTCACCACCATGTGATAAGACCCTTGACTTACATATTTTCCCTTAATCCCAGCACTTGGAGAGAAAACCCATGTTGTTTGTCAATCTTTCATGAAAATACTCAGCACCGCACTTTCCTTGTTAACCATGAGTGGTACCTTGCTCGCACTACCTATATCTTGTTTACCATAAGCGGTGCCACCGCTTATAGCCTTTGGTCCATAAGCATTTTTAACCTGAACCACTCTGTCATAAGAGGCAAAAGGTGGTACCCTGGGTAAAATGGGAAAAAGAGAGGTTTCTCAAGGCTTCTAGATCATGAGCCTCATGTCCTCTATTATCCCTAACACTGTGGTTCAGTTGAGCTTGAGATCCCCCATCATAGGATCTTGGAATCCACCTCATCCAAAAATATCTCAACCATTCCTATCCATTGAGCCTTATAAATACAATCTCATGTCCATGGTTGAGGGGGAGAACCATAGAGGTATTGTTATATTGTTGGATTGACCACTTGGCCCAAGCCATTTGAGAGCATAGAGAGTAAAGTTGGATATTATGGGGATGAAGTGTTGGTTTCATGGAGATGCACGTCAACACTAAGGCTTAATTGGTTGTAAACTTCTCCATTCATCTTAATGCAATGCTGATTTCCATCCCACATTACTGTTGTTTTGATTTCGCATGTAAATGTTGTTGGATTCCTTAGTCACTGACATGAATAAATAGATTATGTTCTGGTAGCTTTGATGTGTTTTCATGTTTGATCTGATTGCAGGTACATAGGTTTACTATCAAAGCAACATTCTAGGTATCTATGACATCCAGGGAGGGTCTTCATCCTTTGTCGTTCACTCATTTGTTCTGGATCTGAACCATTCAAACCAGAGGAACAACTTCTATCCGCAGAAGGTGAAATATTCCTACTTACAAATCTGGCGACTCCGTTGGGGACATATATGTATCAATTGATCTGATCTTCCTCGGTTCTTCAACTCTTGTCCGAATCTAGGCTCCTTCTCCAACTCTCTTCAGTCAGATATGCTATCTGACTCGGTGGATTTTGGTTTGAAACTTCCAGATCTGTCTAGATTTGAATTATTTCAATATTTTATGCTCGTTTTTATTCTCAATCTATTAGTTTTTACCTTGATCTGATCTTTTTTTGATCTAATCTATCGTTCTCCTTGGTGTTTTGGATTTATACAGTGAATCGCGCTTATGCAGTTGGCGAGAAGTGGTGCCATCGCCTAAACCCAGTTAGCAGCATGCAGTGCCACCTCCTGAGTCCTGTTGGTGAGAAGTTGTGCTGGTCCAGAACCGCTCTGTCAAGACCCCTACAGCGCGGTGCCAGGTAGGCATCATTCCAAGACCTCTGTTTTCTCATGTTTTGCAAAAAAATTGAGTTGATTTGCTTTCAGCCCTGCACTGAGGCTTGTGTGTTAGAATCTGATTCTTGTGGTTTGAAATTTTATGGTTAAAGATTGGTTTGATTGGAAAATTCAAAAGCTAGATTAGGCTTATTGATTGTTCATTCACTTTTGTGCTTGTTGGTTGTGATTATGAAAGGACTTCTTGTTTTTTGAAAAGCTTAGGGTGTTAGTAAGATCTCTTTTCATCTCTGTTATATAAACTAAAAGAAAAACATTTGATTAGCGTCTAGGTTTCATTTCTTGTTTGCATAGAGAACTTATTTTTCCTCCTTTAAAAAAGATTTTTTTTACTGAGATTAGGTTACCATTATCGAGCATTAGACATTGGATGTTTGATTGGCCTCACAAGATTTCAGGCTCTTTATGTTCTTTTGTCTCTTATGCATTTAGTACTATCTCATCAAAATAAAAATATGGTATTTTTAAGTTAGATTTGCCTATGTTTTAAGAAAAATTAAAAATTAGAGTGCATATGCATGTACTGTGCTTCTTGTTTTTCTTTTAGGAAAAGAGGCTCTTCCCCTTCTTATTGCTTTCAGAAAATAGAAATCAGTTTGGAATGTGCTACTTGTCTTTGACTTTGTGTTCAAGATTGTTGTTTGGAAATATTTTTGTTTTTAAAACAAAAGAAAATACTCTCTTTCCCTCCCGTAGATAGGCATACTGAACGGTAAAGTGAAATATTTGCATACGCATATTGCATGGTTTTACTTTTTCTATCAAAACACCATGCATTCACCTAACAGTCCACTTTAAAATTAACGGTAGTTATAGGTTAAAATTTACATAGCAATTGGAGTGATAGGTTAGAGACATGTTCGGGCGTCGTTAAGCATAGGAGTTGTCATTATTTTTCCTCATTACATCCAGGGACTCACGCGGTTATTCCACATATTGTCGTTATATCAAATGGATTTTCATGTACCCTTGAGGTATATAGAAAGGTACTTCACGTACTCAATTGTATATCGGAAGGCCCCTTGTGTACGGTTATGCATTAGATAGCATTACTACCGATTCGAGCTCCCACGTACCTTGAGTATATTGGGAAACCCCACTAGGATACCTTATCCATCTGAGAAAAGCCCTTTGGCCATCTTTCTTGGAGCCATACACCAAAAAAAGCATTTGGGGAGATTACTACGCATGTACCCTAGAGGTATATTGTGAGTGGCAACTTCTTGAAAATCTCGGTGAGAGACCTGACTATCTGAACCCCTCCTATCATTTTAAGTGTTCTTGTTTGACCTATAGCCTGTCTAGGGAAATTTTTTGGTGTGTTTGCTAGTTTTTCAGACCCTAGATTATATAGGAACTGTACAAACTGGCTGAGTTAAGACAGTCCAGAAGAGTACGGGGCTTGCCACCCAATTTTATTCCTAGTTCAAGAGAAAATCCAATGGAAGCTATCGAACAAGGAGCTTCTACCACCTCCCAAGTGGGAGATAATGTGGCTACAGAAAATGGAGGACCATATTCTTCACACTCCCCTCCCTTGGTCCAACAGCCTTCTTAGGGAAATACCTCATCCCATTCTCCTGAAGAAGGTCATGTTGATGATACTACCCATCCAGATTATGGTCCCAATGCTCCATTTTGGGATACCTCTATAGGACAGGCCATTGCCTCATATCGCACCCATTTAAACCCTTCTGGAGAAGTTTCTCCGGATGAAGAAGAACGTAGACAATACCACGCAGCCATTCTCTATGCACTGGAGATTGAAAGACAAATAGATGACATATTGGGCATGCCACCAGCACGTTCCACAGTTGTTCCTGTGGGATACCGTTCACTTGTCGATTCTATGAGACCCATTGAACCAATTATAGATCGCATAGTAACACCACACAACCCAGGTCAAAATACCAACCCACCACCTCCCATGTTATTTATGTTCCCAATCTTCCCAGGTCTTCTGCATCTGGGACCCAACCTTCAATTCCCATGTCGTCATTACCTTCTAGTGCCAGGGGGAAACCCCCAACATGACCTACGTTATATGGCACCAGAATTGTACCTAGTCAAGGACAAACCTCTAATATAGAACCATCTACAGTTTATGTCCCTCCCACCCATACTAATGTGGTTAATCCCCCATCGAGTCCAGGTCATCCCTTGGGGGCACCACCTGCAACCATTCTATCTTCTGGAGGTTATGGTTATCAAATACCTATAGGGAACATTAATTATCAACCCAATCCTACAGGAATGCCTTATGCTGGATTTCCATACCCTAGTAATAATTTCACGCCATGGGGGCAGCCTACCTAGTCTTACATCCTAGTTATGGAGGGGATACCAATACATACTGCAGGAGGTGCCGGAGGATCGCCTCATGGAGGTCCTCCCCTTGGGAGGCCTAATGGTCCTAGAGGGCCTGGTGGCTTTTTTCCTTATGGTCCTAATGGTCCTAGTGGTCCCGGGGGGGCTGGTGGCTTTCCTCCTAATGGCCCTAGAGGGTCCAATGGCCTTCCTCCTAGTGGTTTTGGAGGCGCTGTAGGTTTACCTCCCATCAGCCCTGGAGGGTCTGGTGGTCCACCTCTTGGTGGTCCAGGTGGTCCTAGTGGTCCCAATGGTCCTAGTGGTCCCGAAGGCCTTAGTGGTCCTCCTCCTAGAGGCCCTAGTGTTCCTAACGGTCCTAATCCCAGAAATCAACCCCCTGCAAGCGGATTTTCTGCTAGTTCTTCATCACAACAACCTATATATCAGTGCACTTATGGTCCTACTGGTAATTATATGCCATACCAATATTATCGGTATGTGCAACCTAATCGCCAGTTACCTTTCCTAGCAACTTTGGACTTACCTGATTTGTCCAAGTTGATTAATGACCCCATTCGACACAATCCCTCGTGGCCTCCCATTCCGGTAAAGTTACCATCGGAAATCCTGAAGTTCAATGGGAAGTAGGGAGACGATCTGAAAAACCATGTCATGACTTTCCATTTGTGGTGTTCTTCAAACTCCCTCATGGATGATTCAGTTCGGTTACAACTTTTTCAGCGAACTTTGACCGGTACAACCGTGAAGTGGTACATTGAACTCCCACAACATTCATTTGTGGATTTTGGCTCATTGGAAACCATGTTTCTTACACAGTTTCAGCTCCCTATCCATTATGAAACAGGTACTAACCTCTTAACTTCTCTGTGACAGAACACCTCCACCCACATAGCCAATCATATCCATGAATGGAGAAGGTGGAGAAGGCTTATTAAGACTTGTATTCCATATCAGTTATTAGCTGATTGGTTCACCAAATATTTGTTGCCTCCAATTGCCCGAGATGTGGCTATGGGCGGTGCTATTACTGAAGAGTAGGCTATTAGCAGAGCCCAGTATCTAGACTTGGTCTATTCCCAGTCTGGAACTCTCTATGACTTGATTCCTCAAGCTCTTCGCCCAAGCACCGATCCCACCAAGCCACCAGCAAAAGTACCTGTTGATGGGATTGTTGGTTCAATCCAATCCCCGTCAGTAGTGAAACCTACCCAGCAACCCTAGACTGCCACCCCTACTCCTTTGAATCCTAAAGTTTCCGCCGATTTCAATTCTATTCAGAGTGCTCAAACCTCAGACAATAATAAAAAGAAGGGTAAAAATAAGAATAAATAACCTGGAAAGCAACATGAGAATCCAAGACCAACCAACAATGATAACAATAAAGGGAAGAGAAAAGCAAAATATCCATGTCTGCTATGCAGAGGCGACCATTTCACAAAAGAGTGTCCCCATCGGGACAAAATCTCCCAATTACTGAAATCAAATCCTGCACCCACAATACTCATGGATCTGTTTCCCTCTCAACAACAACTGATAGACCACATGTCTAATCATGGTAACTCTAGTTCCTCAGAGGAAATTCGTATGATGTCTTCGGATACCATTAATCTACAAACTCAAAGTCATAATTATGACAAACCCGTAGACAGAAAGAAAATCATTCTTCTTTAGGGAAAGCTCCATATACTATAAGTTCTCCTGAATCCTCGTCTACTGTCCCCCTTTCCATCGAGAAGCCTACTCTCGACATGATTTTGCGTCCACCCAAGAGTACTCTTCGGAAGGCTATATTTAACCCTAATTCCTGAGCTGCTCAATTTTATAATGTAGTTGAATATCTTGCTCAGGCACCTTGTGCAATGTCTAGCTTAGAAGTACTCCAAAGTTGTCCTACACTGCGCAAAAACTTGTTAACAACATTAGGAGCTTTAGACCTAGATAATACTAATTTGATTCATTTCAATGTTGAGAACTATAAGTCTATGTTACCTCATAAACTTGCTTTTCATATCATTATGAACATAGTTGGAAATAAATTTTTTAGAATAGTACTAGATGAAGGCGCTTCAACCTCAGTTTTGTCTCTATCTTGTTGGAAATCTCTCGGCTCTCCCGAGCTTGTAACATCACCTACGACTCTCAAGGCCTTTGACAGACAGGGTTTCTAGCCCCATGTTCTCATATCAGCCCTAGCAGTCGAGCTTGGGGGCAAAACCATTTCCATTCAAGTAGAAGTGGTAGATGCCCCATTAGATTACAATCTCCTTCTAGGAAGAAATTTGTTCTATGCCATGACTACTGTCGCTTCAACAATATTCTGCATAGTCCAATTTCCGCATCTAGGGAGAATTGTTACCTTTGACCAGCTTGATTTATGCATGCCGGATGTCACTACCTCTATGGATAATAACATCCCCATGTTAGGCCAGTCCCCTCCTCCTTACCAGTCGATTGGGGTAGGAATGTTGAAGGATTCATCCCTTATGGGGATTTTTCCATCCACTCCTCCTAACACGGATATCGTGATAGTCCATATGATCGCCTCATTTGATTGTGAGCCTAAGGGAAACAAGTTGTTGAGTCCACCTCGTTGGGTTCACACGAAGCAATGTATGACACCATTTAAACCTTTTCTGATGATCACACTGATGAACTTCATCTAGTGGCTGCAAATCCTTACCATTTACCTTACTGGTTAGAACCTTCTCTTCCTATTCTAGATTATCTCTCGAAGACTTTTCCTTCCGACAAGTCTATTCTAGAGATCATGAGTACGAATGAGTCCATTTGGGAGGATCACCATCATAGATCCATGTTCCTCCCCAACACCAGTTTGGTTAACCATGATTACGCATCTTCCTACTGATATTGTCAATGTACCCCAAAGTCCCATATTGTTGCAAGACACAAATTCTGAAGGAAACCTTTGCAAAATTACTCAGATGAATCCGATCAACATATCAGCCAAGCCTGGTACCATCGAGCATATTCATGATAGGAAGAACTGCTCGACAGATGAATCTAAAGCATACAAGGTACTTTTCAAAGAATTCCATGATATTTTTTCCTGGTATTATGAAGAGATGCCGGGGATTGACCCATCCATTGTGGTCCATGAGATTAAAACCTATCCCATGGCCAAACCTTTCAAGAAAAAACTAAGGCAAGTCCATCCACGGAAGGCCTCAGCTATTAAAGCTGAAATAGAGAAACTTCTCAAAGTTGGGTTTATTTATCCCGTACCCCTGATGGAATGGGTATTGACCGTTGTCCCTGTTAATAAAAAGCAGTGCACCATTAGAGTCTGTATCGACTTTAGGGATTTGAATAAAGCTTGTCCCAAGGACAACTTTCCTACTCCGCACATCGATCAGATTATCGACAACTGTGCTGGAAGTGTCATCTTCTCATTTATGTATGGCTTCTCTGGCTATAATTAGATTTAGATATTGCCCACCGATCAGCACAAGACGAAATTCATTTTCCCATGGGGAACCTTTGCATATAAGAAGTTACCTTTTGGCTTGAAAAATGCTGGATCCATGTTCCAGCGTGTGATGTCCTATGCGTTTCATGATATTAAACATATTGTTGAACCGTACCTTCACAACCTCCCTGTTCATTCACAGCAACGGGAGGACCACCCTGGTCATCTTAGAGACATATTCCTGAGATGCCATCATTATAATATACTGCTCAATCCACATAAATGTGTTTTCTACGTTGAAATGAGACGTCTTCTAGGTTTGTGGTCTCTAAATATGGCATCTGGATTGATCCCTTGACAATTGCCACCATTTTAGCTCTACCAACCCCAACTAATCTTCTTGAACTCCAAAGTTTGCAAGGGAAGGAAAACTTTCTCCGCTGTTTCGTATGCAATTTCGCAGAGAAAACACACAGTTATATGCATCTCCTTAAAAAGGACACTCCCTTATTTTGGGATGACCAAGCCCAACGTGCCTTTGATAATATTAAACACGCTCTGACTCATTCATCCATGATACACCCCCCGGATTAGTCAAAGGACTTTCTCCTGTATATTGCTACCTCTGTTACTACCATCGCTATGGTTTTGGTACTGGGAAAATCCCAACGGTCAGGAGCATGTGATTTACTATGCTAGTAAGAATCTCATGGATTCTGAAACTCAATATTCACACGTGGAGAAGTTAGCATTGGCCACGGTCATTGTTGTACAAAAATTTTGTCACTACATCTTGCTCCGCACAACCACTGTATTGGAAGACTAGAACCCTATGTATTACATCCTGACTCGTCAGGTGCTCAGGGGCAAGTACTCCCAATGGATAGTCATACTTCAAGAGTTTTATCTGGAATTTGCCAAAGCCACATCAAATAAATCCTTAGTCTTTGACGAGCTCATGTGTGATATTCCCTGTGCTTCGACGGAATCTGAGCCTAGTGATTCATTTCCAGATGAATTCATGTTCTTGATTAGCACTACTGATCCATGGTATGGAGATTTGCTTGTTTATCTCCAAACACAACAATTTCAGCTGCATTTATCCCATGATGATCGTCGTCGTATCCGTCACCACGCGAAATACTACCTCATCCTGAATGATACCTTGTATAGACATGGGATTGATTCTATTATCTGGCGATGCCTTACCCATGAGGAGGCTGAACATGTGTTGAATGATTACCACTCTAGAGCATGTGGCAATCATTTATTTGGGATGGCCACAGCCCAGAAAATCCTTCGCGTTGTTGATGTATATGTAACTTCGGAATGTATTCTTCTATGTATTCTATGTATTGTAACCCGATGTTTATTCCGGGATTTTTCTATTATTTATTTGAGTCATGTGGTCATGCCTCGATGTTCCGATCGGGAGGATTAATAATGTAATCAAGTCATGTCAATTCATTAGGTAAGTCCCCACAGTTTTGGGGCACTTGAGTTATTATACACTAATTAAGGTGTAAGCTCGAGTAATAATTATTAGGGTTGAGCCTACGTGTGAAATGGCAACTTAAGTGAACGGACTAATATAAATAGAGAGTGTGTGTCTCTCTATTTATCACTTGTGACTTGTATCTCTTGCTCTCTCAAGTGTAGCGCACCTTTGGAGAAGGAAATTCTTGGGCTTGACAGAAGACAAAAGGCTGCTGTTGTGTTGGGAGGTCATCTTACTGTTTTGGGTTCACATCTTGTGGTGATACTATCTTAGAGGAAGTTGAGGGGTTTTCTCCATTTATGGTTTCCCCTCCCAAAACTCTTTGTGTCTCTTGTCTCATGTGATGTGCTTATGTTATTGCTGTGCTTGTTATTCTCTCAGTGAAAAGATCTTAACATAATGCTAGCTTATATGTTGAAAAACTAAGATGGTATCAGAGCTAACCTGAGAAGAAGACACTGTGCAGCTGTGGAAGCTAGGGCTTCCTTGTTTGTGGATCTTTCTCCACTAATTTTCAGCAAAAGTAAGGTGGACTTACTCTCCTCCCTAGGGCGCATCTTTCTGTTGAAACAGAATTCAATTCGGAGAATTTTCAGTTTTGGACCTGTCACTGGGGTCGGAAATTAGGGCTTTTTATTGAAGAGGAATTTTTCAGTGAGCCCAAGCCTGGATTGTTCTCCTTCCCAAAATAGAAGTTAGGAACAAGTTTGAAGGAATTTGGGTGGACAGAACTCTGGAAAAGCAAAACCCTAGTTGCTCCTGAACCAGCTCTGCAGGATTTCAGCTCAAGCTTCAGATTTGACATCTTGAACCTGGTAAGATCTAAAATCTTTTGTATTTTCATTTGAGGTTCTTATTTAAAGATGTCTCATCATACCAAGCTTGATGAAAAGCTTGAGGGGGCTGATAAATTCTGAGCTTGAAAGTATAGAATCTCCCTGGTCCTGGAAGAGAATGAATTAGACTCCTACATCCATGAGGAGATTCCAGCTCCAGAGGGAGATGAGGAAAAGGCTCTTCACAAGAAGAAGATGGTTATGGAAAAGAGGATCATTGCTGATTCTATCAAGGATCATCTTATCCCTCAGGTTTCCTCTCTCAAGACACCTAAAGCTATGTTCGATGCCCTAACCAAATTGTTTGAAGGAAAGAACATCAATCGGAAGATGACCCTGAGGAACCAATTGAAGAATGTGAAGATTCAGAATGCAGAAACTATTCAGTCATACTTCACAAGAGTTTCTCAAATTAAAGAACAATTAGAAGCGGTTGATGAAGAAGTGGAAAATGCAGAGATTGTCATGACTACATTGAATGGCCTCCCTAGGTCATGGGATGCTTTCATTCAAGGAATTTGTGCTAGAAAGAAGCTGGTCAAATTCAGCAGACTATGGGAAGAATGCTCCCAAGAAGAAGCTACGATAGCAGCTCGAGAAGAGAAGATGGGAAGTGAAGACCAAGCTCTTACAGTTCGCTCCAAGTCTCACTTCAAGTCTTCAAGAAAGAAGAAACAACATTACAAAGGTAATCCTTCTTTCAAAGATAATCCTAAAAGAGATATGTCTAGAATCATATGCTATACTTGTGATGAAGTAGGACACTTTGCAAAAGATTGTCCTAACAAACAGAAGAAGATAAAGAAGAGCAGCAAAAGGAGACATCATGCTCATGCTGCAGAGGATGATGAACCATCCAGAAAAAGATCAAGATATGAAAGTGAAGATTCTTCAAGCGAGGATGAATATGTACTGATTTCAGCTCTCACAGGCAACATTACTCATGGGAGTGATGATTGGCTGATAGATAGTGGTGCTTCCAAAAACATGACGGGATTCAAGGAATCTTTTGTGAGACTATCAGAACATGAATCACCTCACAAGGTGAAACTAGGAGATGACTACCAATATCCAATAAAAGGTAGTGGGGAATCTTCATACAAGCTAGAATCTGGTAAGTCTCTAACAATGAAAGAAGTATTGTTTGTTCCAGGACTCAAAAAGAATCTTCTATCTATTTCAGCATTGGATGAAAAAGGAATGCGGGTGGCATTCATAGATGGTCAAGTCATCATGTGGCCAAAAGGAAAGATTATCGATGATGTGGTAGTAATCGGAGAACAAGAAGGAGGCTTGTACAAATTGAAGGGACATCCAGAACAAGCCTTGATCCATGATTCAGTAGAGCCAAATGAACTTTGGCATAGAAGACTTGCACATGTACATTACAGAGCACTACCTATTGCAAGTAAAGATGTCAAAGGTCTTCTAGAAATTCAAACAAAACATGAAGGGGTCTGCAAAGGATGTGCGAAAGGAAAGAATACGAAGAAGACATTTCCAAGCAGCGAAAGCAAAGCCAAAAGAATTCTAGAGATCATCCACTCCGATGTATGCGGTCCTATGTCATCAAACTCACTTAGCGGGTATGCATACTATGTTTCTTTTATTGATGATTTTTCTAGAAAGACATGGATTTATTTTATGAAGAACAAAGATGAAGTGTTTAGCAAGTTCAAGGAATTCAAAGCCTTGATCGAGAACCAGACTGAAAAGAAGATAAAGACCATTAGATCAGATAATGGTGGTGAATTCACTTCAAATGAATTCAAAGAGCTATGCAAAGAATCATGGATTAAGAGGGAGTTGTCCACTCCTTATAATCCACAACAGAATGGGGTTGCAGAATGGAAGAACAGAACTATCATGGAAGCTGCAAGAGCTATGCTTCATGATCAAGATCTACCTATGCATCTTCGGGCTGAAGCTGCCAGAACAGTGGTGTATGTACAGAAACGTACTCCACATAGAGTACTCGAGAACAAGACTCCTGAAGAAGTCTTCTCCGGCAGGAAACCAGAAGTCAGCCATCTCAGAATATTCGGCTGTCCAGTGTACATACATATTCCAAAAGAGAAGAGAACAAAATTAGATCCATCAGGAAAGAAAGGTATATTTGTGGGATATTCTGAAAGCTCAAAGGCTTACAGAATCTACTTTCCAGGATTCAAGAAGATTGACGTCAGTAGGGATGTAACATTTGATGAAGACACAGCTTACAAAAAATCCAGAAAGAGACCTACTGAAGAACCTGAAGAAGCAGAAGATCCCAGGATCCGTGATACAATCATGAACGAAGAAGCTCAAGAAGAGTTCGAGGAACCACAAAGACTTGAAGATCCTCCTCTGGAGAAGAATCCTCATAAGAGGAAACCTGCTTGGGTACGTGAAATTATCCAAGGTGCGGAAAGATATGGGGCTCCAGAAGAGAATCACAGAGAAAGAAAGAGGACAAGATCAAATTCCGGGTATGTAGCCTTACTATGTGATTTCATTGATAAAGAACCTTCCAGTTATGAAGAAGCGGCAAAACGGAAAGAATGGAAGGATGCTATGATCGAAGAATATCAATCGATCATGAAGAATGATGTTTGGGATGTTGTCCCAAGACCAAAAGGGAAGTCAGTTGTTACTTCCAAGTGGATCTATAAGATCAAGCATGCTGCGGACGGTAGCATTGAAAAGTATAAGGCAAGATTTGTAGCTCGAGGATTCTCTCAGAAAGAGGGAGTAGACTATGAAGAGACTTTTGCTCCTGTAGCCAGATACACTTCGATCAGATCAGTACTTGCTCTGGCTGCAGTGACGAAGTGGAAGATACACCAGATGGATGTCAAGACTGCTTTCTTGAATGGTGTAGTAGAAGAGGAAGTGTATGTGGAACAGCCACTCGGTTTTGAGACACATGACAGAGAGTCTCATGTATGCAGATTGAAGAAAGCCCTGTATGGTTTGAAACAGGCACCTAGGACTTGGTACGGAAGAATTGATAGCTTTCTATCCAGTTTGGGCTTTACCAAGAGTAAAGCAGATTCCAACCTTTACTACAAGGTTGAAGATGGCAACCCAGTGATGCTTCTACTGTATGTAGATGATCTGTTCGTGATAGGTATGGATGGGTTGATTGCTGATACGAAGAGAAAGCTTGCTGCTGAGTTCGAGATGAAGGACTTGGGTATGATGCACTACTTTCTAGGTATGGAGGTGTGGCAATGTTCAGATGGAATCTTCATTGGACAAGGGAAGTATGCAGTAGAGATCCTGAAGAGATTTGGGATGATGGACTACAAGGCTATGGCTACACCTATGGCATCGAACCTGAAGCTATTGAGTGATGCTTCTTCAGAGACGGTTGATGCTACGATGTATAGTCAGATGATTGGGTCATTGATGTACCTGACGAACACGAGACCAGATATTTTCTTTGCTGTGAACACCTTGAGCCAGTACTTGACAGATCCGAGAAGTGTTCACTTGGTTGCTACAAATCAT